>JAUYWG010000032.1:45511-63989 GCA_034779775.1 Enteromius afrohamiltoni | reverse complement strand
GCGGATTCCTCGGTGGGAATCTCAACTCCCGGTTGGAGCGTTCTCAGATCAAAGCCGCGTGATTAACCTGCTCACTCACGCTTTTTCCGAGTTTGAGTATTCCGTCACGCTACACTGGGACTAACCTCGATCATTCATCTCCTGTCTACCTCTGTGACAATATGAGCCTGGTCTCATGAAAATGAGTTTTAATCATGGCATTGATATTAAAAATTGGACTTAGAGGTATATGACACGCATGCGTTTGGCATGCATATAATATGCAGTTTTCACGTGCATATGACACAAAATTTGTTGCCATGCATATGAGACGTGTTTGCATTGCGTAGCATATACAAACCAAAGTTCATTTTGGCATATCACTACCAAGAGTTTTGTTTTTATTTGGCAAACAATTCATGTTCATGTGATCGGGTAGAATAGTTAGTATAGTGTATATTATGGTATATATTGAGGTTAATTTGTTTTAAATATACTAAAATGCAGCTGTGTTGCAACTGAGTATAACAAATGTAGCCTATATTTAAAAGTATGTTTTAGTTACTTTAGATGAAATTACATAAAAATACCTGGGTTAAAACTGTTCAACTAACTGTGTTTCATATAAATTGAAACTATAATAAAGCTATATTTTAATTTAAATGTAAATGTAGCGTCCAGAAAACATTATATTAAATTTTCACTCTTTAAAAGTATGTTATGTCCATAATATGCCATCTTTTAAAAAAATAAGTTTCACATTCATTTTCAGCATTTTGGATAGTTGTAAAAGTGGTCGGCCTTTCCTGATTTCTATGCTCAATAAGCATCGCCTTGTTGATGCTGTTGCTAAAAATCTCCAATAATACTATTAAAATGAAGACCAGAGGAATAAAGGAGATACATAAAGAATGAATGGCATGTCCTGAGAGAGCCTCAACCACTCTGTGCCCTATACTCATGAAAAGCCCTGCACTATTTCCATGATTAAAATGGATAGTGAGCACTGTTACAGTGGATTGAATTACACTTAAAGCGTGTGGGTGGGCGGCTTTAGCCACATGTGTTCTGAGATTCTGATGGGTTACACTAGGGTCCTCTTTCACCCAGTTTCATGTGGGGCTAGTTTTGTGAGTTCCCCAGAATGTACTAGTAATCTCGGGCCCCCTACCATCACATCGATCCTGTTTTGAGAAACATCCCTCAGATGCAGTTATGCACAAAGGCCTGCCCACTCTTCAGATGTTCAGCCCGCTCTCTTAATTTGATTGGAGGAATAATGCAGATTGCCTCCCACCCAGTGGCTCTGATTGGGTGGGGGGGGCGGAGCCGAAGAAAGCCAGAGTGCCCACATCCCGCCTCCTGTTCCACACACAATAACACTGCTTATGTTTTGCAAGAATTTTACATTGGCATTGCTTGAATGTCTTTTGTCTGCCTTCCCCTCTGAAGCCTCTCAGAAGAAGAAGAAAAGTGAAGAGGTGAACAGGCTAAACTCCAGCACAGAGAGGACACAATGGCACACTGTTGATGTTTAAGGTAAGATACACCCCTAAAATATCACATTTAGTGTGAATATTTAAACAAAAAGACTTCTCATGAGACAAGCAATGTCAAAGGGCTTGAGGAAATCTCTATGGATATCTTTAAACTCTGGGTGCCTAGGCATTTTCATTTTTTTCTTCTACATATATTAGACTACTATTGCTGTTTTAGTGTATTGGGTGTGTTATTTTGCTTTCATATGATACATCATTTGTGTATTTTGGATAAATTCTCAGGAAGTCCTTTTTTTTGTGCGTCTCAAATGAGATTTAAAGACTTTCCTCTGATGTAATGACTGAGTCACTTAAACAATAGACAGATGTCCTGAACTGCTCTGTTTGTGTGACAGGAGCCAATGAACAGGAGGTTTCAAATGGTGTTTTTAAAGCACTCTTTTTGAAGGTTTCTCAGGCACTCAGTGTTTCACATGTGTTTGATTATACCAGAGTCAGAACTGACTTTGCTGCACAACATGTCTTCTCATGTAACTGGTGTGCGTGCACATATTGCTGTTGGCAAAGAGCCAAGATTGTCGACATGGTCCAAATACTGTGGACATGGAAACAAATCCCACAGAGGAAAAGATGGACCAACACTCTCAGGATAAGAACGTGTATATAGATAGATAGATTTCTCACAGTAGTCATTCTGAAACATCCAGTAGCAGAGACACCCCACCACAGCCTCTCTCCATAAAGTGAAAGGGTGATGGGGGTCAGAGAGCAGGAGAACCAATTTTTGGCTTTAGCAATCCAGCCAGCTCCAAACAGAGGAGAAAGAATGAGGATCTGAGCCAAGGAAACCACACCGCTTACAGGGCCAAACAGGAAGAGTGAAGCGTCTGTCTATTGTGTGTGTGTTAAAAATGCGAGTGAGTGAGAAAGTGTGCAGGACCAGCAGTCTGTTTTATGTGAAAGCGAATCAGGTCTACTTGAGCTGTTAAATGTGCATGTCAAAACAAAGCTAGCATAACATATGTTATTGAGAGATAAAAGAGAGAACAGGTTGTGTCATCTGACACATTTTGGCGATAGCACAATAAGGAGACATATGAAAAGACACAAACAACTCAGTCATTTAAAATGACGCATTTCCTTGTATTTAACTGAACTCAAATACAAATCTAAGTAAAAAAAAAACAAAAAAAATTCTACTAGTTTGAAACTCCCTAAATTGTTTGTTCCTCTCAAGTTTCCAGTTTGCTCTTTTTTTCCGTCCTCCAAGCCTGACCTAAAACCTGAAATTGTCCGCTCCGTTCGGAGTACACAGTGTTTCAAATGTTGTTCTTACAGCGTTAGCAGTTTTTAAGTTGTCATGAGTTTCAATCCAATTTGTGGTGTAAGAAAGAATGCAGTGGAGAGAAATACATTTAATGAGAGGAGGATTTTTTTTCCCTTTATGCTGCAAAAAAGAAAAGGGAACAATAATCATTACTGTGAAATGGAGTGTGCTTTACTCATTAAACACAGACTAGATTGTGAAAGTGACCAAATAAATCCTAAATTTAGGACAATGTCTGAATATTAATGACTTCTGTAGAAGCAATTAACAGCACTAATAATGCTTTAGTATTTATATTACAGATAATAGTTGTGTTAGCTAATTAAATTTCAGCGTTAAGACAGAAATATACTCTACAAGTACTTAAGGGGCCTTAAAGACCAAATTCCGTCCCATAGGTCACTTTTATGTAGCTAGTTCTGAATATGTCAACCATGTACTGTAACTTTCTTTGCCTAAACTAGCAATTTTCAAACTGATGCTCCTCTTAATTGTTGACTTTAAAGAGAAAACCAAGTGTAGAAGACACATTTAAAGTAAAGCCACCTGTGGCTTGCGATAAAGCTTATGTAGCTGCAAATGTATGTTCACATACTAGAGCATTTGTCATGTCAGCATATGAGGGAGGTGGCAATGGGGTCATGTCAGTCTATCTGTGTCCACAGTACGTGTTAAAAATGTGCCCTACCAACACTATTTACGTGTACCAACAGAACAGCGGTGTCCAATCCTGCTCCTAGAGGGCCAATTTGCTGCAGAGTTTACATGCCTGGAAGTTACTAGTGATCCTGAAGACTGGTCCAGGTGTGTTTAATTAGAGCTAGAGCTAAACTCTACTAGAAGTTGGATTAGATACCCTTTCGTTTAGTGGCCTTCAGGATATAGGAAACATTTACCTTTCAGCACAAGACTATATCAGCAATGCTTTTTTTGTCTGACATGGCCCATTTATCTCAACTGTTACATCAGTTCCTTAAGATAAGCCTACCTCAGCATAACCAGTCTCAGACGTATGTCATAACCAAAAAAGGTCAGCCCCTATTTGTGTGTTTGTCTGGTTGATCTCTACTGATAGAGTAGAACAGTGGAACAGGCATGTATGAAAGAAAGGCTTCTACAATTTTTGATAAGACTGACTTTTCCAACCAGTGTGAGCGATGCCAAGGTGTGCATCTGTGGTTGTCTGTGTGTATGTGAGCCAGTGGAAGTGTTTGGTCTCGTCTATTTGTGTGTTTACTGCATAGCTCACATTGTTTGGGCTGTGGCTGCTTCTGTGGTGCCTTGAAAGTGCTGCGTGGTCAGAGATAGAGAGAGATGGGGAGGGATAGAGAGAAAAAGAAGAAAGAGTCTGGATCTGTAAATCAGCAAAATACTCATGCACAACTACTTTGATCTTAACTTGTGTTCACAGCATTCAGGAGTGCTTTATTCTGTTTCACTTAACACTTAAAAACAACGTTTTTGTCCCCAGGTGGCAAGAGACACAAACTAAAAACCACATGAAGCTGAAAACAGACTTATGCTAAGAACAATGGAAACCAAGAAAGGTATGAATCACTCAGTTCTGTTTAGGAACACGTGGTAGTGCAGTTCCAGTGGTCTAAATGCATTTGGACTGTTTTGCATATACTGTGCATCACATCTGCAACTCACCCTTGTGTTTTTCTTTTAGAGAACGGCATCTCTCCAAAAGAGAATGGAAGCCAAAGAAGACCACCATCCTATTCTGTAGAAACACCCTATGGATTCCATCTGGACCTGGACTTTCTCAAGTATGTTGATGACATCGAGAAGGGTAACACCATAAGGAGAGTGCCAATGCAGAGAAGGCAAAGAGGACGAAATAATGGCGTCCTGTCACGTAACTTAAGCCTTCCAGGTTATGGATGCAGAGCTACAGAATGGAACTCAGTCAGCACTTTATGGCCCAAAACCAAACTCTCAAAAGACACTCAACATTTCGAGTTTCGATCTAGTGACAGTGTGTCTGTTGGCTATGTCAGGAGAGGAGAACCCATCTACAAGTCCTTCACATCTGCAGAGAGGGAGGCTTTTGATAAGCAGCCCTTAGGATGTTACGTCAGGCCAAATCTCTTGAGAGCCTCCAGTTTACCCTTGACTGTTTTACTGAGAAAGAGCACTGAGTCAACCGAAGATCCAACTAGCCCCAAGGAATATATAATGCAGGAAAATGGCTCCTCTGAAGATGTATTCCACTTTTCCGACAACAGGATAGGCAGAACAAACGGGACCCTCCAGCGGCTCACTGCAGCTCTTGAACGAGTTGGGGAATTGGAAGAGGAGATCAGAGTCATTCCAGAGCTCAAGGCACAAATATGCATTTTGCAAGAGGAGAGAGAGCGATTTTTACTCCAGTTACATTCCCAAAACAAAACCACCAGGCCACAGGATGTTCTTACTGCTCCTCTTCACATAAATAACTGTGACACTCCTTCATCTGCCAGAGAAAATCAAGACAAAGCAAGTGATGACTGGATGAATCAAGAATATGACCGATTGGAGGAAAATGTCAAGGCTTCGTCTGCACAGGTTGATACAGTTGCAATAACTTCAGCCACTGAAAGAATCCTTCCAGAGACTGAAAAACGAAAGATGGTCTCGAGAGAAAGAGATCTCTTGGATAACGGAGACAAAGCTAAGTCTCTTACCGAAACTCTCCAGAGGAAAGTTGTTTTGCTGGAACAGAAACTCCTTGAACTGGAGGTAGAACTGGACAAGACCAGAGCTTTGCTGAAGCAGCAAGCAGTGGAAAGTCTTCTAAATGATGACAAGATCAAGCAGTTGACAGTACAGCTTGATATGGGATGCACACTTGCCAAGGGGGTTTCATCTGAGAGCTCCTTTATAAGTACACAAAGTCTTGAACCTGTGGTAGAACAGCAGGAAAGAGGGCAAAAGATGCCAACAGAGGAGGGAACCGCCCTTAAAGTTCGGGATCAATCTGCAGTATCACATGCAGACATAGAGCACCATGTGAAAAGATTACAAGAGCTCCTTCAGGAGCAGTGGGAATGCCTTTGTAAAGACGACTCATCAGGGATAATGTCTTCAGATCACTTGCCTCCACGTGTCTGCACAATTCAAGAGCAGTTATCAACTTTAGTCACCCTTCTTACCCTCTACGTGTTTCCTAATAGTGATGCATCTCAAGCAGGTATGAGACTGCACTCAGCTACACCTTTAGGGGTACAACAGCTTATTACTAACGTGCACTGAGAGTTACCATCATGCAGATTTTAGCTCCAATTCCAATCAAACACACCTGATCCAGCTAAGCAAGCCCCCGTCCCAATGTACATACTATCCACCCTACCTGCCTTAGTATAGAAAATTACTAATATCACAGTATTTAGGAAGGATAATTTGCACATTGGGACCCAGGCAAAGGGACCAGGGCTATTACACAAGTGTTGAAGTGGGGTTGAAACTGAAGTCTGGAGGACGTTAGCTCTCTTGAAGCAGGGTTGGATATCCTGCTTTAGGGGTTGTTAACTATAATGCTTATTTTTTTGAGGATACTGTCCAAGTGACAAGCTACTATTCTACAAGTGCTATTTCTTTTACTGACATCGTATGATGTAAATGTGTGTGATGGTTGTTTGTGGCTTTAATGTTAATTGCAAGACTATAAAATGATGGAAAATCTTCCTTAAGTAGGAGAGAACCCCAAGGCAGAACATCTGAAGACAAGCAGCATAAGAGACAGGTAAATATGTCACCAATATGGGCAATTTTATATTAAACAGTACTAATGGTCTTGGAATAGTAAGTTTTTTAGTACAGTCATACATAATGACTAATCCACTTCAGATTCAGAATACTAATACTATTTGACCTTCAACATTCTAAAGGGAGAGCGTGGAGACAGAGGAAATAAGTAATGCCATGAAACTACAAGAGCATGCAGAAGTGGATGATGGCCTCAAAAATAATATTACTAAAGAAGCAGGCAAATTATGGACCACATGGACAACAGATTCCAGCGTACAAACACACAAAAGTAAACATGCAGAATTCAGTCCAAAAGAAGATGCCACAGAGACCACAAAACAAGAATATCTGCACAAGCAAACAAGTCCGGCAACAGTTATAGAAGATCAAACAGAGGAAGAGAGGAAGGACTGCATTTCTTTGAGCGTAAACTCAGATCAGAAATCCCAGGCAATGAAGCAAAACAGGTTCATCTTTAGGTTTCTTTTAACTTTTCAATTCTTACATTTCTTTGACATTTTAAACATTAATAGGAAACACCTGCTTTCCCCTCCAGGGAAGCTGTTGATAAAGATTTCATAGAGGCATGCCATTTCCTGAGAGACCACATGGATAAAGTATCAGAACCTGATGATGAAATGGTAATAGTCAACTTAACTAGTTTATATAGAATATTCCCTTTTTGCCTGTTTTAGGCAGTGGTGTGTACTAGTTTAAAGCTAGTAAGTAAAATGTCCCCCTGCAGGGAATAAGTCACAAACCATCACCAATGAACCCATAAGCAAAACATATTGGGCCAGATTTACTAAACAGGGCAAATTAGCATGAGACTGGAATCCCATAAAAGAGTGTAAAGTTCTGCAAGTGATTTAGTGACAATGAACAAATTAAAGAACATACACACAGGAAAGATTATGTCCATAATGACCAATGGAATCTACCAAAGAGCAGCGCAAACTTTAAAATATCACAGCCATTTCAAACACACAATGGGTTAAACATTTTGGGCATTACATAATGGCACAAATACAGTAAAAAGACAAGGGCAAACTTTAGTAAATTACATTGCATGATTCATTTAAATACTTTTCTGCCATATAATGTATTTCTGTCCGTGCCAGTATCATTAGTAAATTCTGACAGCATGTTTGAAGGCTAAAAGAGGCTTTGCACTGGTGCTAAAGCTTTGAGTAAACCTGGCCCTTAATCGTAAGGGCAGATTGTCCTTGTAATAATTGTACTGTTAGTTGCTGTACTTTGGAGATAAGCACGTGCCAAATTACTATTATGCCCTCTGCCAAGTATGACTCTGCCATATAATGTTACCATAGTAAACCATGCAGAAGAAAATTCTGTTGTTTTCTGTTGAGTGGTAACTCCTCTATTGATCTACAGAGCCAGGCTCTCACTGTGCTGTTCCAGCACTGGTTTCACATCTCTGCTGAAGAAGGAGCATGTGCTGACACTGTTGCTGCGTATCTAAACGAGGTTAACTCCCAAACACCTACAGTCCTTCAGTTCCTTGTCAACATGGCGGATGATAATGGGAACGCTGCCTTGCATTATAGCTTGTCGCATTGTAACTTCAGCATCGTCAAGCTCCTTTTAGACACAGGTCAGTGATAACATACTTTTTGTTTTATTTTCTCTTATTTTGAACTGCGCAGAAAGAAATCTTTTAAAAACAGGTCGTTAATTATGGTGTGAGAAATATCTCTGATTTTTTTGAGGCTACAACATATAATTCAATGCGAACAGAAACTTTCTCGCTGTTATTGCAATCTGTAACTATAGGTTTATAGGTTCAGCACTAAATTAAAATTCGTCATTAATTACTCACCCTCAAGTCGTTCTAAACCTGTAAGACCCTCATTCATCTTCATAACACAAGTGAAGATATTTTAATTAAATCTGAGACCTTTCTGACCCTCCATAAACAGCAATGGAACGGACATGTTCAAGGCCCAGAAAGGTAGTAAGGACACCAATAAAATATGTGACATCCGTGGTATGAACTAAGACTCCTGCATCAGCAGCACCACATTCATGAACGTGCACCAAAGACTGACATGGAAGAGAAGAAACTGAATCAAGTTGTTCAAGTTTTCTTTGCACACAAAAAGTATTCTCATAAGATTATGGTCGTTGTAACATCTTTATTCAATGATTTCTTCTCTTCTGTGATGTTAACGAAGTCCTAACTACATTTCTGGGCCTTGAACTTGTCAGTTACATTGCTGTCTATGCAGGATCAGAAAGTTTTTGGATTTCATCAAAAATATCTTTATTTGTGTTCTGAAGATTGACAAAAGTCTTACAGGTTTGGAAATGACATGAGGTGAGTAAATTACAGTATTTTCATTTTTTTTGATGACATAAACCTTTAAATTAGTATTAAAAGAGAGGTGCAGAAAAGTGTAAACAAAGCAAACAAACATTTTTTGATTCCATCAACCTGAAGACAATGTTTTTAAAGTTAAATATCTGAAATAAGGAGCTACAGAAGTACTCAAACTTTCGAACTCATCTTGGACAATGAATTGTTTGTGTGTGCTTTGTCTTTTTATGCTTTGCATATTAGCCTAGCAACATGCTAATATCAAATTCTTAATATATAAGTCATCATTTGTGTCTCTTTCGTGCTTCTTGTGAGAGCTGCTATATTTTTAGTGTGCCGCACTTGTTGCTGCCTAAGTATAGCGTTCCAAATCTGTCATCTGTGAAGTTCCATTTTATTTTGGATGCTGCCTTAGAAGGTGATAGACAGGATGGCAGCTTACTAGGGCTTGAAAAATAGCTACTTTGTCCAAATTCAGCTTTCTTTGTACATTCACCTTGAGTTTGCCCTGCTTCTGGTTTAATTTTTAGCATCCATTATATTTTCAGTGATTAAAAAAAAAGTGCTTGCTTTCCCTTAACCTTAGGTGTATGTGACGTGGACCTGAGAAACAAGTCTGGCTATACCGCGATCATGCTGGCTTCCTTGACAGCTGTAGAAGCACCGGGAGACATGAACGTGGTCCAGCAGCTGATGGAGCTTGGTGACGTCAACGCCTGTGCTGGCCAGGTGATGGGAGTCTTCAGCCAACTGGCACAGCGCACACTTTACATCAAAATGATTTATCTGAAATGGACAGCTGATTTGCATAAGATCTGGCATGTTCTGTAATGCTTCAGAGGATGGATGTGTTTCTTTTCTAAATAAATGTGTCTTTAGGTGGGACAAACGGCTCTTCACTTGGCAGTAAGACATGGACGTGTCCCAATGGTGCGTCTCCTGCTAGCACAGGGAGCGGATCCCGATGCCCAGGATCATGCAGGAACCACTCCACTGATCAGCGCCTGTGATCGGGGACACGTCAAGATTGTGCAAATTTTGTTAGAGGAAGCTAACTGCGATGTCAATTTAAAAGACAAGGTAATTTCTTGTGCATTTTTGTCCAAACCTTAACAGAAAACTAAATCACCCAGTCTTACTCATCCAGCAGGATCCGATAACAACCAAAGATTTATATAGAGTTTAAAGGGATAGTTCACTTTGAAACTAAAATTTGAAGTTTATCAGTTTACCCCAATGGCATCTAAGGTTTAGGAGTCTTTTTTTCTTCATTAGATCCAATTTTTAGATTTTTAAGTCAAACCGTTGTAGTCTGTCAGTAATATAATGGTCGTATAGGGAACTTTCTCTATAAGAGATACATTGATGGCCTAAGACAAGAAAACAAGCGGTTTGTGTAAGGAAACGGACCGTATTTATATTGTTTTTTTAACTCTTGCACGCCACGTCTAAATGATCTGAGGGTGCGCACACATCCAGTGCATGACGCGTGTGTGCGCTCTGGCCTAGTGTAATCAAAATCGTCTTCCATTGCGATGTCCTGTATGCCTAAATATGTGAAAGGTAACACTTCCCAAATCTCTGTGTAGACAATAAGTGACGTATATGGTTTAATTGGGATTTTTCTGTTCATGTTTTTCCTCTCATAGGAAACATTCCCTATACCAGACTACAACGGTCTGACTTAAAAATATCAAAATTGGATCTAACACAAAAAAAAAATTTACCTACACATTAGATGCCCTTAGGGTAAACAGATAAACTTCAAATTTTAGTTTAGAAGTGAACTATCCCTTTAAAAGCAAAAATGTGCTTTTTTGTTTAAAAGGAAAAATATGACCATGACTTAATGGAAATAAGGAAACAAACCAATAAAATGTGCCCACGATTTAAGAAGCAGAATAAACGGGCAATTCATGGCCAGAATATCTTTTGGGACTCTTGTGGGAAATTCGATTAATACTTTCTTTAAAAATGATTATGTATAGGCAAAATCCAATCCAAAGCTACAATGATTTAAATAATTTTATACAATAATTTATGGCTAAAATAAAGTGTTTTTATTGAATTATTATTATTATTATTATTATTTTTTAAAATGTTTTAATGTATCATATATTTAGATCATATTTACACAAAACATTGTCATATAGTTGCTTTTGTAAATAACATTGCTGCTTCCATATTTTTAAACTGCACCTGAATGCATAACAGTATTTTGAATAGAAGTGAGCTAATAATTTGTACAGAGGACATATATATGTATATATGCTACAGATATGTATTTTTGTTGAAAAAAAAACAAAACAAACTTTACGGGTGGAAGACAACAGCTCTCTAGACTAGAGTAAGAAGAGCAACAGTTGGGGGACAGCTGACCTGTAAAATAGTGCCACCTACTGGACACAATCCTATCTGATCTCTGAAAATGGTCAGTTCATGTTAACATGATGGCAACCTCACACTCTTGATATGAAAACAGGAACTGACAGCCTCCAGTGTACAAATGACGCTTACAAAGATTTATCACTTTCTGTGTTAGAGAAATCCTTGCTTGGCAGCTGAAATAATCCCACACAGACGTGCCGTTATCATCTCAAAATGAGAGAATGAGAAAGGAAAAGAAAGAGAGAGAATGTGGAAGCATGTAAGACAAAATGAAAGCTGTCAAGTCAGCCCCCCCACAGCTGAAACTAGAGCGTTAGTCAGGTCACATCTGCATCACATTACAACTGAAGAGCTTTCACCGAGAACTAATAAATCCTTTAAACACAGAGCAGGTGCTGTAAAGACTTCCTGCAATCTTTCACATAGAAGCGTCCTGATTAACGTCCAGCTGTTTGGTTCATATATCACTATACAGCAATCCGGCATCAGTATAATATCTTAATGCCTTGAATGAAGACTTTTCAAGGCTGTATTTATTTGATAAAAATACTGAAAATGTGCAGTAATATTGTGAACTATCAATTCAATATTAAATAACAATTTTCTATTTTAAGATATTTTAAAATGTCATTTATTATATGAATTTTCAGCATCATTGTTCCAGTCTTCAGTGACACATGATCCTTCAGAAATCATTTTAATGTGCTGATTTGCTGCTCAACAAGAATTTGTTTTCCATGTTGAAAATAGTTATGGTGAATGTAGTCCCTGACTAACCTTTTAGCACTATCTGTGTAGTTGTGATGCTGTGTATCATCTTCACGCATCTCTGTTTTGTCTCTAGGGCGGTCGCAGTGCATTATCTCTGGCGACACAGGCCTCTCACACAGAGATAGCAGACCTCCTGAAAGCCCGCACAGAAAGCAAGAGCACAGACAAATGCAAGGTCTCTTAATCATCTTAGGCAATTATTCTTCAATAATCATTCATGTACAGTTACTACTAAGAAAATCAGCAGTAAAATGTCAATATTATAATTTAATAATCAAGAAGAAAGTAGTTTGCCAATGTAAAGCTTGTCAATGTAAATATAACTGACAATAACAAGCCAAATGTGCATCTTTTCTATAAATCCAACTGTTTTGTATCCAACGCGCTTTCATTCTTATGTCAATAAATTTAAATATTCTATAAAACTCTGACTGTGTATTTTAAGATGGGCACAATCTGCATATCCACTGAATGCCACACAAATCTTCAAAGCAGCATTATTTGCTTATCTAGAGGATTTATTTCAGTACAGTAAATCATCTGAAGAGAATCACTGTGGAAAAGGTAAACATAGGAGTGGGCGAAAGCTGTTAATATAAAGTGTTATAAACAACCCTGGGTAGACATGTAGCCTAATATATATTTACAGTGTCCTAGAATGGACACCTCAACAACATATGTCTTGTTTGAGAAAGAATAGATTCTCAAATTAAACAAAGAAATGTAAAAATCTTACTGGTAAAGTTTTAAAGAAAGCTTCAATCCCGAATAGTCCAAACACTTGTGTGGAAATATCAACAAGAATATGTGATCGGCATTAAACAGGATCTATTATACCCCTTTTTATGAAAAAGTCTCCCCTTAGAATGTGTCTGTTAAGTTTTATCTCAAAATATATCAGATCATTTTTACACCATGCTGAAAATACTTTTTTTAAGTGGAAGGCAATCGTGCATGTACCTTGAAATGTTAACAAGCTTCCACTCATTTTTAGAAATTTGCACCTTTTCTAGAAGAGGACTTCCTATGACTTATATATCTTGTCTGTCAAGTGACATTGCAGTTGTCTTTGCATCGTGAAAAATTAATTATTTGTATGCATCGTATAGGTGTGTAATTAGAAGCATTATGCAGACATTTAGGAAGCATGCTAAGTCCACATACTTGTTTCTGTTTTCTACAGCCAGACTTTTTAATGTGTTCAGCCTTGGCATCCATCTATATAGCTCTATAACCAGAGGCATGTAACGAGGATAAATCCATTCAACAACTTACAGTGTAAGACTTGTTGTTTGCATTGGTTGTCACTTGCGATCATTCCTCTTGCATGACATTTCTTCAATCTGGCAACTCACGTGAGCGTCGAGGAGGGGGCGGGAGAGACAGTATTTTGAATTCGGAAGTTAAATACACAACAGGATATGTAAAAGGACAGTTCACATCAACACAGATGGTTATTTATGTCTGTGAACGTAAAAAGCTGGGGAATTTGCATGTGGATATTTGATTTGTGTTAATTAGCAGCATAATACTGTCTATGCTGTTAATATTAAATAAAAGAAAAAAAACAACAACAACAGAAAATCACTCACTGCTCTCGAATGATTAACTAGTAGTAGTAGCTTTATAAGAATACAATGAACGTTCTAGCAGTGAGATAAACATGGCTGACTGTGTACAGCCAATTCAGAGGGAGGAGCTAAGCAAATAAGGCAGAGATCATCAGTCGTGGGCGGGGCATGTACCAATGTGACGTCACATTGGAGTAGCCTAATACCTCGGATTTATGGGTGGAAATAACAAATGCAGTGTACATACACTGGACACAGTTCAAAAGCAATGTAAAAGTGAGTTCTGGATTATAGATCCCGTTGTTATGTACCAAAAACATTCAAATATTTGAGTTTAATGAAACACCAAACAGCAGATTTTTAATTCAATTTTATATCAATTTATAGAGAGACATATAAAGAGAAACATTTGAAATACAATGAGACCATTATGTCACGATAAAGTTTATGCAGTCAGAGATCAGACAGAATGAATTCTGCGTTGGTCAAAATCACAAAACAAGGCACAAAAAAGAAAAACAGATTTTGTGTTTGCAAAATATAGTGCAACAACAATGTAATGTAATTAAACTACTCAAAATATTCTATATTAAAGCCTTAAAATGTAAAAATAAAGATTAAATAAATTCAAACAGTAAAAAAATACCAACAGCAAAAATTAATAATACGTACCAACAGCACAGAAACACTTTGGCAGAATATATTATTTTACCATCAGAAAACAATGATCATATATTCCAAATAAATTAATTCATAGGCCATACTGTTATCTAAAATCTTATATACATTTTTACAAAGGTGTATCAAAAGTATTTGTATGAAAACATATTTACACATCGCATTCCATAATCACATTACACACAGATTTAACTTTCACACCAAAAAAACATGCATTCTGAACGCACATTAACATCCACACACACTCGCACACACTGTCGCACACACAGGATATTTAATGCTCCTCTCTTATGAGGGAGTCTTCATTTGAAATCCTAGAGCGATGCTCTTTAATATTAATGAGGTAACATCTGATCGCAGAATCTGTGAATGAACAGCTGGTCTTCCTGACCATCCAAATGAGAAAAAAAACCTGTCCTTTTGTCTAACAATTTATTCAAAGGAGGACACCAAAGACACCCTTATAAATATAAAGTATATAGGAAGAAAGCCTCAGTGAGTGAATCTCCAGAAAAATGTTCAGGTCATATTTCACCCCAAAACGAAATAAATAACAATATATATTATATAACAAAGTCCACTTTAAAGACCATTAAGCTTTACTGTACTGTAAAATGTAATTCTGGTAATTCTCACTCTCATGATCTTCTTATTTTCTATATATATTTAATATATTAAAAATTACACAAATTATACATCCTTTATACATCATCAAAATAAAAAAAAGTGTATATATATATATATATATGCACAGTTTAAAATATTTGTGGACACAAAAATTAAAAAGATTGCAATGCAATGCAAAACACAATGCATTTTTTTGTATGTTTATTTATCACCTTTTTACACCAAAACATTAAGCAGCATAGCATAATTCAGAAATAATAAGATATATTTATTGACCATCAAATCAGTATATTTGAATGATTTCTAAAGGATCACGGGACTGAGTAATGAAAACTTTTTCAGCAAATTTACCTTTGATCACAAAAATAAGTGAGATTTCATAATGCTTACAATATTACAGTTTTTTACAGTTTTTTCTAATAAATGAATACAGGATTGGTGAACATACTCTAAATGTTTCAACAACTTTTAAAAAATCATTTGAACTGTAGTATTTGTGTACATATTTCTTTGTGCAAAATGTAATTGCTATCTTTTCATTTTGGGGTGAAATGTGACTTTGGCATGTTTGGTGACCAATAGTAGCCCTCTAAAAAAATCTGTCTCTGACCAAAGCCGCTCTTTATGCACCACATCTTAGGTCAACCTACGCAAGGTGCAACTTAAGTTTTCTCGACAGTGAATGCATTGTTACACATTATTTTCCAATATTCCAATTATCATAACTGAAACCCTTCACCGTCTCCCTGAGACAATACCAAACGTTCCCACAGCACATGACAGAAGAATGCAGAGGTACCCCATGTTAAAAACAAGCGCGCAAATAATTGTTCAGCATTTGGAATGTATGGCCTTTCAGAGCGTCTTTAAAGGTTGGTACGTCTATTACAGCGAGGCATGAGCACTGAATCTGCTGAGCAGGCTGTCTGCACATATGCCAGTCCCAGACACTTTTTACCAAACGTTGACGTGATTGTAATGTGTTTAGACGTTAACATAGTGCTTACGTTACTTTTAGCTCAGCGCCTGTAGCTATGCTAGACCCTTGGGGTGACTATCAGCTAACGTTCTCCCCGTTTCTATATAAACAACAACATGAAAGTGAATGTACTGTAAGTGGGCGGCACGGCAAACCCATTTAGCATGCGACAACTCCAATAACAGAAACAGACATGTGAAACTGTGACATTTCATAAATTACTACTGGTTTACGTCTAGCGACACGCAGCTCAGTGTGAACCACAAGAGACCCCACTGTGTAGCGCACTTGCACTGACCCTCGTAACATCTATTCCGGCTCGCAGTGATTACGCTAGGGTTTGCTCCACTAACCAGAGTACTCTGCCAATTTCGATGTCTTGCCAAGTCGTAGCTGCAGTGCGGAGGAGCCCCACAGAGACCAGACAATTGTGTGAAGTCAAGGACAACAGCTTTTCATTTGCATGTGCGTGATGAATATACAATGTCTCTATGGAATTAACACACCTATAAAAAGTGAATAATACTGATGAAGCGGACAAAACGTATCAAGTTTGGAAGTATTTTTCTTTGTTGGTTCATTCTAAGTTGAAAACCTAAAATGTAATCATCCTAGTAGGGATGCATGATATTATCGGACTGATATCAAAATCGTCCGATAATGGCTTTAAAAGTAAATATCGGCATTGGCCCAATATAAAAAATAGTCCCGATATGTCTTGCCGATAAGAGGAATACATTAACTCACATGTGCTTATGATGTGCTAGTGATTAGATCACATCAACAGTGTGACTCATTCTTGAAGCAAAGTTTTGTCTGAATGATGATTATACTGTTTTGGATCGCTGCATTTAAAACACAAAAAACATTTAGATGGTTTTTGATTAAATAAAACAGCATTTCATCATCCTAAAATAATGAGTATGTTTTGATTTAAAGCTCAGAGGCTATAGCGTAAATTGGAAGAAATTGTATTTTTTAAACAAATCATAAGCTCTAAAAGACGTTTTGCTTTAGACAATCTACAAATGTTTCCAAATAAAAGGAAATATATCGGTATCGGCCAAAAATAAGTATATAAATATCGGCAAAAATCCAATATCATGCATCCCTAGATCCTAGTATTAATTACTGTTTGAGTCAACATAAGACAACATTTGCAGCCCATAACGCCATATTCCTAAATGAATTTTAATATTTAATGAGGAAAAAAAGGCGAGACTGATTTTATGCACTGGGAATTGAATGGATAAGCGGTCTCCATGTTAAAGTTGTTAGTAGAACAAAAGTTATATGCACAGACGAAACGTGTACAGTATGACCAAACATAAGTCAATTTTGCTTTCATGTTAACTCCTCTCATGTTATTATGCCTGCAATAGGTTGAAGATTATTAAAAATGAGTTATACTGTATAATATGATACAGAAATGTGGCTCACCGTTTATACATTTCAGCATGATTTAACAATTCCAAGCACCTAAAATTGCTTGTTTGTCCTTGAGCCATCATAGATCTACATTCGGAAGTGTTATTTTTGTAATTGCATCTAATATTTTTGTTAAGCCTATTAAAAGGTACTTTATGATGTGATACATTGTAAATTGTAATCTGTTATAATTCGTTAATTAGGTAATTTTGTAAACTAAATGAAACACTTTTTGTTAGTAATAAGGATCTCTGCAGCTTTAGCTAAAGTGCTCGACAGTTCTAGTCTAATAGACTAGTTTCCATATTTATGTAGTAAACTTTAGCCAGTTACAATGCTAGATTTTTAGGATTATAAGCTAAATATAAATAATGCAAGTTTGAAGAGTCTTGGTGGTTCCAACCAGCCACAGAATGACGCTTAAAATGGACCTAAATGAATATGGGTCTGAAATGTCTAAACCTTTTGTTTTGCAATCCATCCAGTATTTGCGCTCCAACGTACTTCAAAACCTGGGCATGTTAAGAATGATTCAGCTCGCTAAATGCCATTCAGTTCCTGCATAGCTTGGCAGCCACGTGTCAGTCCTGCTCTCAAAGTATTTCTAGAGTCGTCCTCCCTTTCACTTAGTACTAGAGATGGTGGGCTGCTCTGTGTACCAGTGTGTGGCAGGGTCTGGTAAACCGGTCCCTAGAGGCAGAGCGATGAATGGTGGGCATGTCCCCGTACCGACTGGCGTCATGCCAACCACGGGCCCAGGGTAAGGGTGGTGATGGCCAGTGAGCCCATCAGTCCGGCCGATGTGAATCTCGTCCTCCTCTGTCTCTCCTGTGGTTTTGCGGTAGACGGGGTTGTCGAAGTTCATGCTTTTGGTGCTGTTCCTCCTCCAGTTTCGGTAAACGAGGTAAACGCCGGCACACACCACTCCGAAGACCACTGTGGCAACAATAGGAACTGCATGTGTTTAACATACAGCCGTTAGGGGACATGTTAACACACGCTTGACTGGCGATGGAATGACTGATAAGACAGCCAGTGTGACAAACAAAAACAGACAGACAGAGAGATAGATAGATAGATAGATAGATAGATAGACAGATAGATAGAGATTGGAATGGGAGGCAAACATTTGTATAATTAAAGAAATAGTTCACCTAAAAA
>JAUYWG010000032.1:0-22182 GCA_034779775.1 Enteromius afrohamiltoni | reverse complement strand
TTACGGATTCAGTGACCATGGCTGGAGGGTTCACAAACTTTCAAGCAGCACTGTATATATATATATATATATATTTATTTATTTATTTATACACGTGTGTGTGTGTATAAACGTTATGTGTGTATAAATGTGTGTGTGTGTGTGTATAAAAATAAAAGTTACTTAGCAGCTGAGTAAGAAAAATGTACTTTTATTTTATTTTATTTAAATATGCAAATATTGAAATTTATATATAAAATATAAATTATGAAATTTTAGTAAGTACAGTACGGTTAATGTTACAGAATAAATAAGAATAAATGTACATTATGCAAAAATATTAAATTCAAACCACACAAATGTGCACAAACATATTTTGAAGATGTACAGTCAATTCAGAACCAACAAATGTGTATCTATTGATATTTATTTTATTCATATTAAAAAATAAATGTACACAATTAAAACAAACAGTCACTGAATATACATTTCATTGAACTTTTGAGAGGTTGATAAACCATATATTTATAAATATTATAATTATATAATATAGGGTTGTATTTTGATGCCTTTTCCCCTTCCTATTCTTATTTTCAGTTCTGTGTCTTTTATACGTTTATTATATTTGAGTGACTTTTTAGCAACGAAAGATGCTACGTTTTTACTTGGACTTTTTCCCCTTGTTTTTTTTTTTTTTTTTTTTTTAATGACAAGTAGAAAAATTGTACATGGCCTTATTATTGTCACTTATTAACAGTTGGCATATTTCAAATATTTAAATGTTATTCTCTTTAAGGGAGTGCTGAGAATAAACCCTAAGAAGTACACGGATGCTTTTGTCCCATCTCCTGTGAGTATTTTTTTTTCACCCTTGAACATATTATTGAACATATACATTAAACCCTTAAGATAAACATACTGTAGAAAATTAAGTTGTGGTCAGAATTATTACTTAAACAATCCTATGCCATGCATTTTTCATTTACCCTGTCGAATTTACCTTCTACCACATCTTTTTGTATTGCAAACAATACAGATTAATTTTCACAGCCACCTTTGCTCAAGTTTCTCAAAGGGGGTTAAATAGTTATGAGAACAACATGCATTTTAATTGTGAATTGCATGTTTAATTTTTTTTTCTTGGTACAGGATGGGTCAGCTGATATCTTTCTGGATGGGATTGCAGCTCGTAACAGGGCTCTCAATGGAGATGTTGTTGTAGTGAAAATACTCCCCCCTGAACAGTGGAAGGTGCTTTATCAAAATGCACTTACATTTTAACAAATAAAGTAATGAAATAATTACGTAACTGTACCATAGTCAGACCACCTCCTGTTTATTTCAAGTGATATTGGAAGATATTTTGAACGATTTGTTTATTTAATTGTAGTTAATAGCATTGTAGTGTCATTGTGGTCACACAGTGCAAACACAGATACATGACAGGTATGTAAACACCATGTGAAAAAGTGAATTTTGGCCTAATGGATAGGGAGCTGGACTTGTAACCCAAAGGTCACGGGTTCGAGCCCCAGGTCCGGCAGGGATTGTAGGTGGTGGGAGTGAATATCCAGCTCTCTCCACCTTCAATACCACGACTGAGGTGAGACCCTTTTGAGCAAGGCTGTGATGACAATAGATGATATCAATCTAATATAAGACAAAACCGTATCATATAATGAAAGTGATTATAAAGTGATATTTATCAATTTAATTTATTGAATGCACCATATTGTGAACACTGTTTACACAGGCAGCAGTCAGTGGAGATATAAATGAGAAAACTTTAGCCAATCAGATGCTGCCAAAGGCTCCTGATGTCATAGTGGAGGCCCATTACAATGAAGATGATGAGGTGATCAGTAAAATGAAGAATGTCAGTCTCCGTGATGAAGGTAATCAGATTTTACTACAGATATAATGTTACGGGTAAAACTCTGTTTACCCTTTACCCAAAGTCTATATTATAAATTCATGTATTTATCTTTCTTTCTTTCTTTTTATTTATTTTACCTTCTTAGCCCTTGTCACAACACAATCTGTCAAACATGAAAGTGCATGCAACATTTCTGGATCAAGTTCAGAGAGAGCTATGCAAAGGACTGGACAGGTAAGTCATTTGTTTTAAAGGATATACAGTACTCTCACTTAAAGGAATAGTTCACTCAAAAATGAGGATTACACATATTTGGGCTTGTACTTGTGGAAGTCCGATATTTCCACAAGGTTTAGGGGTCAGTAAAATATACTGTAAATTTCATTCGTGGTGAACTATTCCTTTAACAATTGAAAACTTGACCAATAGGGCTGAACATTACAAACTTGCACTGTGCTACCATTTGTGACTCTGGACCACAAAACCAGTCTTAAGTCGCTGGGGTGTATTTGTAGCAATAGCCAAAAAAACATTGTTTGGGTCAAAATGATTGATTTTTTCTTTTTTGCCAAAAATAGAAATAGTAAAGATCATGTTCCATGAAGGTATTTAGGCAATTTCTTACCAAAAATCATTTTAGATTAGTAATATGCATTGATAAGATCTAATTTGGACAACTTAAAAGGTGATTTTCTCAGCATTTCGATTTTTCTGTACCCTCAGATTCCAGATTTTCATACAGTTGTATCTCGGTCAAATATTGCCCTATCCATCCGAATCATACATCAATGGGAAGCTTATTTATTCATCTTTCAGGTCATATATAAATCTAAATATTGGAAAATTAACACTTGAGACTGGTTTTGTTGTCCAGGGTCACATTTGAACTTTTTTGTCAAACATTCATCACACCCTTGTTATCGGTTAATAAGGAAAATTACATCACGATAATTATCATTAACAAATTTTTGTCCAGCCCTATCTGTCTATAATTTCTTTCTTCTTGGTCTTTGGAACAATATGCATCACTGATGACTCACAATAACGTAAAGAACATGTATTATGGAATTAAATTGTTAATAATGCATTTCACTTTGTAGAAAAGTTTATAGCATGATTTTTTTTCGTATTTTGATGTGTATAATTGTACATGATTTTCAGGTCGTATTCATTCTTGAGCAAAAGCACTCCAGGGCATCATCGGGCTTCCTTAAATTTCTTCCCAACAAGAATTTTGCAATGTTCTCTCCTGTCGACCACCGGATTCCGAGAGTTAATGTGCCTCTAGCAGACTGTCCTGCAGATTTTGTGTCCAGACCTGGAGACTATGAAAACACACTCTTTATCTGTCGAATAACAGACTGGCCAGCAGACAGCAGCTTTGCTGAAGGGTGAGATCTGGGTTACCGGTATTATAGGGTATACATTAGTAGTCATTCTTCATAAAAACATTTATCATTTTTTCTTTTCTCTCTGATATTAGGCGGCTTGCAAAAACATTAGGGCAAGCAGGTGAAATAGAGCCAGAAACAGAAGGCATCCTGATTGAGTATGATGTTGACTTCTCAGAGTTTTCCGAGGAGGTCTTGAATTGTCTTCCCCAAGTTCTTCCATGGAGCATCCCTGCTCATGAGCTCTCTAAAAGAAGAGATCTCAGGTAACCTACCAACCTTTCCTAACACTTCAGCACTCTGTTAGGGCTATTGACTCTCTTTGTGCTTCATGACTCAATTTAATTTTTACAAAAATATACAAGACACTTCTTTCCTGGTTTAATTTTCATTAATTTTTTTAAGGAAAGAATGTGTATTTACCATCGACCCAGCTACAGCCAGAGATCTAGATGATGCACTATCCTGCAAACAGCTCTCTGATGGTATGTGTGGTTCCTTGAACATTGGCGCTCATTAAAAACTTATACAGTAACTGATATAATAAAAAATATATATTTTCCTCATGTAGGCAATTTTGAAGTTGGTGTTCATATAGCTGATGTGAGTTACTTTGTGGAAGACGGAAGTGTCTTGGATCAAATCGCTGGTAAAAGAGCCACAAGTGTTTATCTTGTTCAGAAGGTACAAGTCCAAGTTTGATGTACACTTTTGCACTTTGCACTTTCAAACATTTATATTTATCTTAGATTTGGAAAAGACTCCACAAATAGGCATGTAAAGATGTGGAATGCTGGGAGTGAATATGGTGGGAAGAAGGGAGAATGGCTAATAAAACAAAGACCTAAAACACCACTCATTATACAAACAAATTAATATTAAAATATGAACAAAGGAGGAAAGAAAAACAACAATGGAGGTAGGGGCCACCTTGATGTATTTTAAAACTTTAATAGTGATGATAAAATCTCAAGAAATCTTATTGCATGCTACTTACAACAATTATGAACACATGAAATATAATTTGATAAATTATAGGAAACAAACTAAGATATAGATATGTATATGAAGAATGTTTAAAAGCTCTAATAATGTTAAATTTACATGCATTAGTGTCAGAACAAACAGTTCAAAAGAACAAAGGCAAGTTATCCTCCTTATTAAGCATTAGATTCATTAGATCTGATGTTATTGATTGAGAAATCCAAAAAAGATCACTAAAAAAAAGACAAAAAGAAGTGTCACTGTGATTTAAAAGAACCTGAGAATAACTCTTAATGGTTCAACTGTCATGATACAAATACTTTTTACAAAGTAATGATTTTATTCAACAATTCACAGAACTGGAATTGGTGAATTAGATTTGAATGTAATTAGTCCACCATAATAGTTCCAAATAAAAACAAAGCAAGAATAATAGTTGTCTCCAAGTACTCCATTTAATGTTTTCAACTACATTCATTTGTGTGACTTTTATTTTTTTCTTCATTTCTTCATTTATTTAACTACATTAAGTTTTATGCCGTTTTACATTGATAAAATAGTAGTAAATGAGTTTTTTGTGCACTACAGGTAATTCCCATGTTGCCTCGTCTTCTGTGTGAGGAGCTGTGCAGCTTGAATCCTCTGACTGATCGACTGACATTCTCTGTTATTTGGAAGCTTTCTCCAGAGGGAAAGGTGTGCAAGATTATGTCCTACACTATTGAAACCAAATTGTGAAACACTAATATCCACAGGGCCCTGTGCATTTCTGTGGGTGTCTGCACTCCTTTCTTATAACAGGATCATAACTCTTTATTTTTCTATAATAACTCTTTATATATATATATATATATATATATAAGTTCCAGCTTTAAATTCTACAAGCTAAATTGAGTACTAATATAGAATTAACTTTTTTTGAAAAATGTTTCTTCTTTCCTGAAATAAATTAATGTAGAGACGATTTGTTTTTCTGAAGTATTTACTTTACCACAGAATAATTTTTATCAGTGTAGAGGGCCTTCTGATTTCCTGTCTCAGAATAATCACTTTGTCCCCACATTTCCTTTTTACTTGTAGTATTTTTCTCTCTCTGTACTGTGTAGATCCTGAGTGAGTGGTTTGGCCGAACTGTTATATGTTCCTGCATCAAGATGAGTTATGATCATGCTCAGAGTATGATTGAAGCTCCTGACAAACACTTCAGTGCTGAAGAGCTGGTACCTTGCTCCCCAAACCACAGCATCCATGAGATACAAGAAGCCGTCCTAAACTTGCACAACATTGCCAAACAACTTCGGGCCCAGCGCTTTGATGATGGAGCTTTACAACTCAACCAGGTTTCATTTTACTGAAATACACAATCTCTCTGTGGTCACTTTTTATTGTTCTCTCATCATACAAAAATGATGCTTTGTTAGGAGATTGGTCTGTATAAAGGGGTGATATGATGTGATTTCTATTTTTCCTTTTCTTTAGTGTGTTGTATAGCTGTTTGTGCATATATGAGATCTGCAGGGTTAGAAAACTCAAAGTCTCCCACAAAAGGATTTTATTCTATCTAAAAGAGAAAGTTGATCCAGACTGGGCTGAACCGCCTCCTGAAAACACACCCCCACATGTCTGTGTCACTATATGCAAATTCTGCCCCAGAATGCACATTTCAGAGTAGAATTACTGGCTAAAGGATTATTTTTTAGAGAAACATCAATGTAAACAGAACATGATTCCTAGACTTTAAAAGGCTATGATTTCATTAATGAAAATAAAAAGTCATGGTCAGGTGCTTTAAAGTCTTTCAAAGTCAGGTGATGCTGCTTTGTGTACAGCCATTAGCAGGGAAACCATTATATTTTTGCTGTTCTGAAAGGGCCACATTAAAAACTGGCAGATTCATGATTTAGATGTTTTAGTTAGCCTGTCTGTTGATTTTGTTCAGACTAATGTGACCATGTTTCTTTGTTTCAAAAAGACATTGCCCTGTCCTGCTTTTATGGTATTAATGTTTTGGGCTGGTTATGTAAAGGGGGTTAAATTTAAGATTAAAAATCCTGCAGACTCCCTCAAGCATCAACCTTCTGGCCTTTCTCTCGAAACCAACATTCAAGTGTCTTAAAACTGCAATTCATCAACTGGCTGCAACTGGCAGCAAGAAAATCTCATTGGACCTCATTCAAAAATATTACATACCCTTGAATTAAAATAAATTATTTATTAAGATTATTTTAAATCACAATAATGCCTACAGTAATTTGTAGGAAGCACTCTGCTAGTTCCTCCTTTATGTTTTGATGATGTGTTTTAATGACTGTATCGGTTAAGGTTGCCTAATCAGTTTTTATTTTCTGGTTACAGCTGAAGCTATCTTTCACCCTTGATAAAGAGTCCAGCATGCCTCAGGGCTGTTACGTCTATCAATATAAGGACAGCAACAAGTAAGAATGCTCACAAAAGCTGTTGCTATGACTCTGGGTTTTGTAAAATGGTCTCACTGTAATTTTGTAAGAGGGCATGTTTCTTATCTAAAGCCTATTTTGTTCGGGTCCAGCATTTTTTTTTGAAGTGGTCAAATCTGGTCCTTATCTTGCAAAACATGTGTAATTCATACCAGACTTTTAAAAAATTAATCTCATGCCCTATAATATAGATTGGTGGAGGAGTTCATGTTACTGGCAAATATGGCGGCTGCCCATAAGATCTACCGCACATACCCAGAACTGGCCATCCTGCGTAGGCACCCGCCACCCCAGAGCAAGATGGTAGATGACCTGCAGGAGTTCTGTGACCAGATGGGCCTTGACATTGACTTGAACTCATCCGGAGGTCTCCATGTGGGTATTTAAATTGTTGTTTATGTTCTTACATAAAAAAAGTTCACAGACATTGGATCAAAGAATCTAAGAATTCACAGACATTGGACTCGAGTCACCTTTATTTATAATGCTTTGTATAAAACGTATTTAAGTGGCTTGAAGGAATACTACTTTAAATAATAAACAAAAATGTAGCTACAGAGCAGCTTTTATTTAGCTCAAGTCTGTTCTGTGTTTATTCAGTACTGTTCTACTCTGTAAAGTTCCTTTCGTATTTACGAAATTTAAATTTTAAAATTGAATTAGGTTCATAAACTGCACAAATTCATGATTGCCTCATTCCCTTTTTAAATTTTAATACGAATCAATTTTCATCACATGTAAACCCATGATAGTAATCATGATCACAGACTCTTGGGATGGACCTTCCCCCACTTAGAAGACAAGAACCAGACTGAAATTGAAACCTTTAAATTATGCAACAAAATAATCTTAAAAGCACTTAAGAGCAACTTCACTGATATGCAAAACGGCATATTATATATGTAACCCACACATTTAGCTGTCATGTGCTAATCACTTATTACGTTTGTGTTTTGAATAACTAACTATTGAATGGTTTATAGGTTTAGATTCATGTTTTGTGTGTGTGTTTGTTTGAATCTCCTTCCTTGAAACATTCCTTCCAATCAATTCTTATCAAATGTATCCTATTATTGCTATAGAAATCATGTCCAAAAACATTCAGACCTTATGATTAATGACATAACATGTTGATTTAATCACTAACCGACTCGCTGGTCAGTCGTGGAACAGTGATTCTGTTCGAATTCCCTATAAAATCATAAATGGTTCCCTTTTGAGCTAATTTGCAGTTCAGATGTTTTTGAGACGGAAAAAGAACTAATGAAAAAGAATTGAAAAAAACATTTTTTTTTTACTTCTAGAACCAGATTGTTGTGTTCCTAACCAAAAACTAGACTTCATTAGCCTATGAATTCTTGCAGGACCGAATATGTGCGTGTGGTGTATTTGGGCTTACTAATTAGTGTTCATTGTTATGACAGAGGAGTCTGAGTGAAAACCTTGGTAATGATGAGTATGCTGCTGCCAGGACGGAGGTTCTCACTCACATGTGCTCCAGGGCAATGCAGGTGAAGTTGTGCTCCTGTATTCAACATTTTAAATATATTTTCTGTATATTTCCATCAGACGTAGAGCAAGAGAAAATGATCTCTAATTTCAGTTTTTTTAGAAATGAAGCAGTAGTGATCTAATCAGAATTATTTGATGTTGTGATTCTGTTCAGATGGCGACGTATTTCTGTGCTGGAGCTCTGAAAGATAAGAATTCCTTCCGTCATTATGCTCTGAATGTTCCTCTCTACACACACTTCACTTCACCTATACGGCGCTATGCTGATGTCATAGTGCACCGTCTACTGGCTGCCTCCCTTAGTGAGTTACTCCGTTATGTGAGACTAATTCTAGTGGTCATTTTGGTCCTTTCTCTCCAGTTGTCAGTCTGCTGAAATAAAATCAAACTTCAATTCAATATTCAATTCAGTTCATAAAAGCATTACAACTGGTTGCAACTTCAAGATCATACAGAAGAGCATTGCTTTCTAATGGTTATATCTGAATCCTCATAATCATCATATATGTGCTGTTACAGACTGCGGACCACCGTTGAGTCTCTCATTAGAGGAAGTACACAAACTGGCATCCCACTCCAATGACAGGAAGACTGCTTCAAAGAGAGTCCAGGAGTTAAGCTCTGATCTTTTCTTTGCTGTCTTTGTTAAGGTATGTGCCATAGAAAGATCATCAGGCTTTATTTATTATTTGAACAGCTTGCACATAGAGTACACATCTACTCCTTCATCTTGTGAGCATAGTTGTTGTTGTTCTGCCAAGGCAAAAATGATGTTAGCAACACAGCTGAACTATTTATTCATGAATGTGCTGGTAGGAATGTGGTCCTTTGGATTCAGAAGCTATGGTCATGGGAGTTCTAGACCAGTCCTTTGATGTGCTTGTGCTTCGCTACGGAGTGCAGAAACGAATCTATTGTAATGTATGTATGACTTTATTCAACTCAGTCTTCCAAAAATATTCATTTAACTTTTGTTAGCATGCTGCCATGTTATTTTTAAATGAATATCCTTCCTTATACCATGTTTACATTTCAAAACAAAAGGGCCTATCATTCTTTTTTGTAGACATGGTGTAAGTTTTTTTTTTATTTATTTTTTAATTTTATTTTGGTGTGTGTTTTTATTAAATATCTGTACTGCTCTTATCATCATCTTATTTACTGCAGTACAAGCCAAAAAATAAAGCTTGGCGAGCTGTGCAATCAGTAACATTGCCTTAGGTTCTGAAGACCATTAACACCTCTAAATGCAATGAGGCATTAAACTGAGCTCAGAAAGGAAAACCAGCACAATATAAATGACATTCAATAATTTTAATAATGCATGACATAATGAATAATAAACGTTTTCTTTCTCCTAAAGTCATTAGAGGGACTTAAGGAATTCCACTTCCGTAAAGTGGGAAAGAGACCAGAGATGACGCTTGTTTGGGAACAAAGTGACCCCACCAAAGAGCCCACACAACAGGTATACTATTCCAAACAGCTCTCTGTTTGCTAAAGACAGTTTTCCCAATTTCCGATTCTTTGGTTTGTAATGAATGTAGTTAGAATTTCAGTGTGTTCAGATTCTATTTAATTTTTTCCTATTTAATTTAATCCTGATTATTTTTTTTATGATTAAAAAAAAAAAAATTGTACACTTGATTCAAATGTGGATGAATGAATACACTTTGATGTGTGTACGCTGTGCTGCTACAGCATAAGAACACTGCTATGCTGTTTTGTGATGGTGTGTAGGAGTGTTAAAGCCACTTATTTATAAAGATCAATACTCTTTTGCTGCACATCGGAAATACATTATTTACATAAAATGAAAATAATGAAATGCATTGACCGGAAATTTACTCATAGTACTTAAGTACTTTTAAAAGCAAGTACCTCTATACTTTCACTCAAGTAAAACATTTTGTTGACAACTTTTACTTGTAATGGAGTAATATTTGACCAGTAGTATCTATACTTTCACTCAAGTAATGGACTTGTGTACTTTGTCCACCTCTGCTCAAAAGACATTTACCACTGAGACACACCTAGTAACCTCCAGTGTTACTCTAAAAATGTAATTAAGACTGACTGGGATTGGAAACCACTGGTTTAAATGAACTCCCAAGAAATTAATAAGTGATAATTTTTTAAGAAAAGTAACCAACCGAACTGGCTAGTGATTTAACAGCATCACCCATTGCAGCTGATTTTTACCCATATTTGTTGGGTTGGTGGGTTTAATTTCAAACAAATCTGAAATCTTGTCTATGGCACCAACATGATCTAGGCCCATCCAGATTTTTGGGACATCCTAGAAACCACATGCATTGTTATATCTGCAGTAGATAATGATGTTGCCGTCTTCTGCAGGAGATTTCCATCTTCACCCTCTTGAATGTTCGGCTGAAGGCAGACGGAGCTTCTATGAAATACAGTGCTGTGCTCAACAGACCCTCAGCACACCTATAATTTTTATTATTTTACTTTATATATAAATATATCGATTTTTTTTATTTTTTATTTTTTGCTTGCAGATTTCTTCTTAACCAGAAGTATCACTAGTAAGTGAGGATGCCACTTTGCACCAATGTAATATGTTTGTATAATTTTATTTTTGATTTAGTCTTGAAATCAGTTGCAGATTTTTTTAAATGCTTTTATTTATATGAATATACACACACACACATACAATGAAAGTAATTTGTGTTTAGAGAATGTGCCAAATAAGTTTTTATGTCTCTAATTTTAAACAAACTGAAGTTCCATGCCATTCAAAGTTAATTTTAGTTTACATTTTATCAATTATTTTGTTTCAAGTTTTCACCTACATGTCCTTTCTAATATTTAAATATTGTGTTCTGCCTTGTAGTATATGCAGTCTTTATATAAGACCAAATGGACTACATAAAGGATATTGTTAACTTCAGAAGTTGCAGATATGTAAATGTAAATTTTTGGTTTCTCAGTGGGAAGAGTTGGGCCCTATAGTCAAACGTGTCTAGTAAAATGTATCTTTCATCATCAAAATGACACATTTAAATGTTTGTTTTTTTTCTTCTGAAAATAACTTTCTTATATCTTAAAATAGCTTGAATGGAAATGGTTGTTAATTTTCAGAAGGTGCACTTTCATACCTATAAGGTTAAAATATGTGTACTTTAAGTACTAATATGTACCTTTTTAAAGGCAGGGTAAGTGATATCTGGAAGCCAATGTTGATATTTGAAATCACCAAAACAAACTGCAAAAGGATCTCGCCCCCTTTTTTTATTTGCTTCACCTCACCAATGTAGCCTACGCACGTGTCTGTCTTCTTGCCTTAACATTCCACAGACTTCTTCGTTTTTTTCTTTTTGTTGTCCTGCTTGTCTGTTCACTGAACACACTCTCCTCCACATCATTGCTAGGCACGCCTCTTACTGCTGATTCGCTCCAAGTTTGTTTTGGTACTCAGCCCCAAATCGCTTTTCTAAATCATTTTTGAAAAATCGCTTGCCTTGCCTTAAAGGTACCAAAATGGTACAAACATGTACCTTTTAAAAAGGTACCGCCCCAGTGACAACTAGTACCTTGTACCTAGAGTGTAACTACACCTTTGCCTCATTTACCATACGTGGATCTATGAGTAAACAAATTTAGCCCCACCTTCAGGGGCAGATTGGCCATTGGGAGCACTGGGAGAATTCACAGTAGTCTGGCAATCAAATTTGGCCTGCTGCACTACGCTTATTATTATTATTTTTTTTTGTCTGCCGAAATGTACTAAATTATTTTCGAATTCGCCATTCAATAATAAAACTCTAATAAATCATGAATTGGGTAGTCTTGACAGGCAACGCAATTCCCCTCGCTCACGCTCCTCACATCTGTGTGTCCGGCAAAAGGATGCGAGACAGGAGAATGGAGTGAAGTGCCCAGGTGGAACAGAGAGGCAAAACTCTCCTGTTCAGGTCGGTTACATCTGTAAATAGACTTATCGTGTTTTTGTTTAGCTAGTTAAGCATTAAACTTCTTGCAAATATTAGAAGGAGCAGTTAATTACTGAAAAATTACCAAAAGGACATAATAATATTAATATTGTAGTGTAATATTGTAAAGAGCAGGAATAGCAGACAAATATTTAGAGAGCTAAGGTAGACAACACAACCCATCCAAAAAATAGCCTGGTAAAAACCCAAAACCGTTTAAGGACACTATATTGCCAAAAGTATTGGGTCACCCCTTCCGATGAACCCATCTGACTACTATAGTCATTACCAAGAGAGCAAACCTTAATATTTGTGAATTGTGTTCTTCTAATTTTATCTTATAACAGTTTGGACAGGACCCTTTTCTATTCTAATATGACAATGCCTCTGTGTATAAGACAAGGTTTTAAAAGAAATGAATGATTGAGTCAGTGTGGAAGAACTTGACTGGTCCGCAAAGTCACAATGTCAGCTGGACACCTCTGGTGTGACTTTGAATGCAGATCCTGAGCCAAAAACTCCTCATCAAACTACTGAAAAATATTAACCTGGCTGCCTTCTCACAGGTATTTAAAGAAAAAAACGCAGCTTTTTCAAAACTTTGTCCATTCACCCACATGAAAATGCATTCAGTGAAACCGAACCTTTCTGAAAACTCCTGCCACCATGAAAATTGTTGCTGGTGAAATCAGAGAAAATGATTTTCAATTGTGGAGAGAAGCACACTGTTGTGAAACGTGCTTTTTAGAACTATGTTTAAATAAAGCTTTCGTGTGTCGTTAACTTGTATTCATTTATTTATCCTTTTACTCATTTATGTTTCCTGTTGTCAAGAAGTAAAATATATATGCATTAATTACTTACATTAAGATCTTCTCACTTTGGCTGTAGTGTGTATATATAAAAAATAATTAATTACTGGTCAGCATTCATTTTATACTGCAGATATTGCGCAAACAGAGGAAAACTGTTCTAGGGTTGTAGAGTACTAGCTGCAGAGCTTAATACATACTACCACCTTTCCATGAGTATAACTGTATCTTTAACAACAAACAATCAAAACAACTATAATGGGTTTGCGGACATCATAGTATGAGATTTACACACACACAAAAAAAATAAATATCTTTGAAAAAACATAAAATTCATATAATAATCATGTGTTAAAAATTAGTTTTTGTTATTTAAAAGCCTCAGATATTAAACAGGAGAGACATTAGACAAGAAAAAGAGGAAAACTAATAACATATTAATGATACAGCACTCTGGGAACAGCCTATTCATTTAGAAATTTCTTTGTGTCTTACCCTCTTGCTTGAGGGAGTCAATGATGGCCTTCTGGACAGCAGTCAGGTCGGCAGTCTGACCCATGATTGTGGTTTTGAGTAATGAGTTTTTAAAAGCCTCAGGAATCTTTTGCAGGTGTTTAGAGTTAATTAGTTGATTCAGATGATTAGGTTAATAGCTCGTTTAGAGAAACTTTTCATGATTGCTAATTTTTTGAGTTTTCATGAGCTGTATGCCAAAATCATCAATATTAAAACAATAAAAGACTTGAAACTACTTCAGTTGTGTGTAATGAATATAAAATATATGAAAGGCTAATGTTTATCAGTACATTACAGAAAATGAACTTTATCACAATATGCTAATTTTTTTGAAAAGGACCTGTGTGTGTGTGTGTGTATATATATATATATATATATATATATGCACACACACAAGTATTTTTTTAAATGCTGTTAAAACGTAATACAAAGGATGCATTAGCTCTGTAAAATTGGCCGAAGGAACATCTAATAGATTTGAAATTGGCAGAGAAATAATACAAGGTTGTAAATTTTTTTTATTTTCCTTTTCATTTAGCAGCCCAATCATTAGCTATTCATCTAAAGAAAGGGTATTTTCAAGGTATCAGAACTATGGGAAAAGAATTTAAGTTATGCTGATTTGCAGATGATATAACGAAATGAATGTAATGAAAACCCTAATCTGGATTATAGAACGTCCCGGTCGTCAGTGGAGGAGTGAACCCAGCCAGCGCTGAGCTTCACAACATCCAGCACATGCTGAGTCTCATCTGCTCTCACCTACTAACACACAGTGGCCAGAGATGAGAAAAAAAAACACTCACACACTTCCAAATGATATAAATTTATGTGCAGTGTTCATAATATAACATAACTCACATTATCTGTGTTTACTGTTGCATCCAATCTGTTAAATTCCAACCCCACGACTGTACATAATGTTGAATGATACATAAAGTTGTTACACAACCTTTACTAGATCATATTCATGTTTTAGTTTCATTCTTTTGACATTAGTTGTTCAAAGGTTATTTCAAATCCTTTATATTGTTCCAAATTATTATTATATTTTTTGTATGAATATGTTCTCTTCTCTTATGCATGCTTTGGCAATGCAAAATGTGCTTTTGTCATGCCAATAAACTAAGCTAACTGAATTGAATTGAGAGAGAGAGAGAGAGAGAGAGAGAGAGAGCAAGAGAGCACGAGCAAACATCCGGGGATTTCCGTTGACTCCGCCCACATTCCGCTGACCCTCAGCAGCAGCGCTGTAAATATGGCGGAGGTAAGAAGGAAATTCTCACTATTTTCCAAAAATAAATCACCGTTTATTTGCCACTAACTGAAAAAAATATTGCTAATAATGTATTTGAAAATTACACTGTGTTGTATATATTTCTTATAGAATTACGCCGTGTTTAGGTCGAAAGACGCGTTGAATTGTTTTTAAATTTTATTTCTCCAAAGTTAATAGCAGTTACGTTAGCTTGTCTCCAGTTAGCCTTCTGCTCTATTATAACCATACTGAAATACACTACCGGACATTAATTAACTTACACGAACACGATGATTGTACAGAATATTTTGTGCTAAATTTTGAATTTCTATATTTTTTTATAACCCATATTTGTACTTAAAAGTCTGTTTTTAATAAATGCTAGGCAAAGTTATGCAAACATATAGATAGATTAAAAAAAATAAAACCATGACAATATTGTACATATATTACGGCATATAACACACATACACAATCTCTCTCTCTCGCTCTCTCTCTTTAAATGTAATTTAAATGAGCTTTATTGGCTCTATTGTGTAACTGTATACAGATAAATATAAAAATGGGTAAAAATAAACATTTCCATCTAAGTAGAAAAGAGGGATCAGCTTTTGTCCCTCATGTGATGACAGGAGGTTGAGTTGGGTTTCTTCAGTGTTTTTCTATTTGCTGCACTCTCTAAGGAAGTGGCTCCATCAGTGCAGTGTGAGCACAGCTCTCCATCTCTGCTTGTGTTGGGTTGAATTTGAGCAGAACTTATACTAGAGAACGCCCCGTGTGTTTTATCTGTCAGATCTTTAATGCAGTATTGACTGAGATTGACAGACGCAAATAATTATAACAGGTGATATGATTAAGAATGATTCTCCCAATAGTAAAATGATATGGTAACACTTTCTATGAAGAATGCATTTATAATACATTATAAGGGCGTTCTTAAGGCATTATAATGAATGCATAATCCATTCAAACACAAAGCCATATAATGTGTTTATAATCTCATGAATAATTCTAAAATCAGTTATAATACATTATATTTTTTACGTATTTGTGATTATAACATTTAAGAGTAGGATTATTTATAGCACACCATGAACACAATATTAAATCTACTTCATTTGTAATGGACTATATCATATCTTGACATTGTTTATTTATTTTCTGCACAGTGCCTTATATAATCTTGTGAGTGGTTAAGTGCTGAGTGTTATTTGAGTGTTTCCTGTGAGGCTAATATTGTAAGCTCGCTAATAGTTTCAACTGAATAAAATGCAATGTTTGTTATATAAACCCAAGAGTATTAGTAGGTAGAATGTTCACATACTTGCAAAGTAACATATATTTTTTGCCAAAAACCTTAGGATAGTAAGTAAAGATCATGTTTCTTGATGGTATTTAGTCAATTTCTTACCGAAAATATATTAAAACTCAATTTATGATTCGTAATATGCATTGCTAAGCTCATCATTTGAACAACTTTAAGGTGATTTTCTCAGATTCCAGATTTTCATACAGTTGTATCTCCGTCAAATATTGCCCTATCCATCCAAATCATACATCAATGGGAAGCTTATTTATTCAGCTAATTTCAGAATTGTTGTTTTTAGTTTAAATTGTATGCTATTGACTGTTCAAATGTGGAGTTTTGTGCTTGCACAGCACAAGCCATTGAAATGAATGGGTTTCATAGCACTGTGCATTTCATGTCCTGTCTGAAAGGGCCTTTAAATGTGTTGTGTGTCTGTGTGTGTATAAGAAAGAGACAGGGTCACATCACAATGGAGTCCATCGCGGCTTGTGTGCAAATACATTTGAGCGCTGTGTTGGTCACATGACTGTTCTCCTTTTGAGCTTGAACTGATGGTACGAATAAGGACATTGTTAACTATCTTTACATTTATTTGGAAGGCTGAACTCATGATTATGGTAAGGGGTGTTTAATTTCCAATGGGTACCTGTGGTGTTTAGCCAATCACAAGGCAAAGGGTCAGATGGCCAATCAGAGCAGGCTGTGCTTGTAGGAAGGAAGGTCTTTGTAGAAAACTACGCTTATGAGAGAGGTGGGGCATAGAGGAACTACAATAATGTTTTTTTAATAATAAAGCATGTCAGCTTATTCTAATACACCAGATACTATTTACATACTATTGGATGTTTGCCAATATTTTCAAAATTATTTTGGCGGATGCAGATGACAGTACATTGAAGCTTTGAAAAGAGCTATAGCTTAATATACTATTTATCAATCACTGCAGTTTTTCCCAGAGGGACGCTGTGTTAATTAGGCATATTCTGAATCATTTTTAATAAATAATTATTTTCTGTATTTTGAAATGCAGCAATAACAATAACTAACATTTTTATTTTAAGATTTATGTAGATGGTCTAAAGCAGTTTTTATTACAGATCAAGAAGGCCTTACAATTTTATCAAATAGTACTGAATTATGTTCAGTATGTTATGAATTATAACAAAGTCTTGTTTTCATTTACAGTTTTGTTTTTTAAAAGTATGTCAAAACCAGAATTGAATTCTATCACCACGAAGACAATGCATCCAGAATTAATGAGAAAATAAATAGTAGCCAGATTTGTTGAACCCAGACTTCCTAATAAGAGACAGGTGGAGAGCCCTATATAAACCTCCTGTAGAAAGGCATACTGGTGATTTACAGTACAGCATTATATAAGGGGCAAAAGATACAGACGGACATGTGGCAAACCTGAATATCGCTGTGAAGGGAGAATTTGTTTATTTAGATTAGCATTTGTTTTTAAAGTGTGAGAGAGAGGGTTGGGTAAATTTTTTCTATACTAAAATATTTCTATTTCTCTGTGCACCACAACAAAAACAATTTTCTTGGTTGGCCGTAGTTTGTTTGCGCGCATTGAAACCCACCTCTTCTTGCCGATTGGTTGGCCGAAGTTTGTTTTTGTTGTGGTGCACATCCTGTGCCCATAGTGTTTGTTTCGGTATTGCAGCCTCTGTGTTGTCTTTCGAGAGTGGGTTTTTTCTCAGTGTATTCAGGGGGCAGACAGCCCTTACCCCTTCTCTCTCACCCACACACAGTTGACTGATGATGTTTTGAACATTAATTTCTCAGTAATGTCATGTTGTGGTTTAATTTCTATATTTGTAGGTATATATCTGTATTATTTATATGTGTTGGTAGTTTTCTCCCTTTTTCCTTATCAGGCATGATATATGATATAATTGAGATTAAATTTTTTTTTATAAAGAGATCTTGAAAGTCTCTTTCTCTCTCACACACACACACACAAACAAACAAATGTGCACACAAGCATTACCGATTACTGTAGTTTATCATAGATTTTCTAACACTAGCCTGTTGTAAGTTTTTGTTCGTTTATATCTAGAGAAAAAAAATATATATTACAGCACTGGAAAACTGGGGTTTCGGTCTGCCTGAATGCATACTGTACCATACATATGCAAACTGAGTCATTTATACAGCTGATATAACCTCTTGATAAAAATGTTTACACTGTAAATGACTCATTTTGTCTGGTGCTTCACAACTGACTTGCATCAGGATCCATAAATTATAGTTGACATCCAACAGTGACCCAACACAGTTAGAGAATTGTCATTAAAATCATGGCTAATATTCATTAGTCTTATGGAAATGTTTATCTATACTGCTCATTTAGCTATTACAGTACTTAATGACAATTACACAATTAATAATGATTGCAAAGAATTATTTTTGTTGTTAAAAAAAAAGTAATGAACTGATGTCTTTGTTTTTAGCCCTCCTTGGGGAGTTCAAGCCCAGGTAAGACCATTACTAGTTTATCTATTATAGTAAAACAAACATTTCTTTATACATACTCTTGATTTAATCCACACTGACCTGTCAACAGAGATGCTGTTGCCTGATTATGATGATGATCAAACCCCTGAAGATGAGGAGGTTCCAGAAGGAGAATCTAATTTTGGCAATGAGATTGAAGAACTTGCAAAGGTTTGGTCTCATGCTGTTGCACCTGTTCTTTTGTTTCACATTACCTGTTCATAGTTCAGCCTGCACAGGAGAGTTCAGCAGGCAATTAAAGCTATTGAAACCAAATTAACTGTGTTTTCTTTTCTTTTCTTATTTTAAATTTAAATAAATTAGCATTATATAAAAAAACCTACAAAGAGTCCATACAGAAGCAAAATTGCTGTTAATCAGGATCTCAACAAAGTAAACATAACTTTTTTAAAGTAAGCTAATTTGCTAATGTAAATTTGTGACATTCAGGTGAATACGCCTCTATATACATGTATGTTTGGGCATGCTGTGCAATTTAAAATAAAATAAGAAAATCTATATTAGAGATACGCAGGTATTAAATTGTAGTTTTAGGATTAATTGCTAATGCTCTTATCACAGTATATTCTAGTATATAGTATTGTCACAATATTAAAATTTAGTTAGCCCCTTATGGGACGTGGTGGAGGAAAAAAATCGGGGTGGGTACAAAAAAAATTCCAAGGTGGAAATAATTATTTTTTAAAATCTTTTGTGTTCTCTCGCAAAACTTTGCGTTCTCTGATATAACCAGTTGAGCTCAGACAAACACTTTGGGCCAGTTTCCCGGATAGGGATTAGATTAAGCCAGGACTAGACTTTTGCTAATTTAGGACATTTAAGAATTTTTAGAAACATGTTTTACAAAAATGCATTATCTGTGAGCATTTTAAGACCAAACAATGGCAATAAGGTATTTTAAGATATCTCAGTGCAAGCCTTTTCCAGTTTAGACAGCTCTTAACATTTATTTTAATCTAAGACTAGTCTTAAACCCTGTTCGGGAAACTGCCCCTTTCTGTTTACTTTAAGCTTCCAGTGTATTAGACAGCTCCTTAATTGAGCAGTTCTACATCATTAGAGGCGGTGCTGCAGCGAGAGCGATCATAACGTGCATATGAAAGCATCAACTGTCAAACGCATCAAATATGGCTGTAACGCCGCTTCAAGTCGAACACGCCTGTTGTTCTCTCGCGAGGCATTTGCATTGTGCTTCGTGCTTTTGTTGGCACTCGTACAGACATTGTGTGTTCGACCTGAAGCGGCGCTACAGCCACCGTCCTGTGTATAACATCAAAGAACCGCGAGAGTGTTCGATAGCTGATGATTCCATCTCGCTTTCGGTCGCAGCAGCACCGCCTCTAGTGATGTAGAACTGCTCCATTACGAAGCTGTCTAATACACTGGAAGCTTAAAGTAAACAGAAAGTGTTTATCTGAGCTCAACTGGTTATGCCAGAGAACGCAAACCGTTTTACGAGAGAACACAAAGTTTTGTGAGAGAACGCAACTTTTTTTTGCTCCACCACGTCCCTTAAGGGGCTCCGTATAATACATTATAACAAGTTTAATAACTTATTCTTCGGGACAAACGGCACTCATGTGATATTGCTCTCACTGCTCATGAGATCAACTGTATCATATGATAGAAATACAATGAGTCTCACGCAGGAGCATTTTGCCCCAATAGCTTGAATTTTAGGGCATAATGTCATCTGTGAAGTTGTTCCCCCGCATTATATTTGTCAATGGGTAACTGTGTGAATATTTTCACTATTGCTGTTTGTTTAGCTTTATTGTCCTGTTGGAAGGTGTACCTTTGTCCAGTCTGAGGTTCTAAATGCTCTAGACTAGGCTACCTTAATATTTTGCTGCATTGAGCTTTTCTTCTACTCTGACGAGTCCTTCAGTTCTTGCCACTGAAAAACAACCCCATAGCATGAGGCTGCTACCAGAAAATCTTACTTTTGTACACTGTGCAGACGCGATGATAATAAGAGATTTATTGTGTATTTGAGGGAGTTTGATTATAACAGATTATACATTTTATTTGATAGTAAGAGAACTTTGATGAGTGATGTTTTAAATTATAATAAAGGGAGTTTTATACATGCTGCAAAGTTTCAGGAATGATGCTGTATTCATTCTCAAAATACCAGTGAAAAGCATAGATGGGACAACAAATCTGGTTGACATTCCTGGTGTCAGCATGCCAATTGCACGCTCCCTCTATGCTTGTGGCATTTTGCGGTGAGACAAAACTGCACATTCCAGGGTGGCCTTTTATTGTGGGCAGTATAAGGTACACCTGTGCACTGCTCATGATGTCAGATCAGCATCTTGATGTGGCACACCTGTGAGGTGGGATGGATTATCTGGGTGCTCACTATCACACATTTAGACTGATTTGTGAACAATGTTTGAGAGAAATGGTAATATTGTGTATCTGGAATGAAGTTTAGATCTTTAAGTCCATCTCATGAATATATATATATGATTTGCTGATATGGCATATTCAAGCACAAAACCTGAAATAGAAACTTGCTTTCTTGCAGGAGAAAGAAATGCCCATTCAGGAGCTCTTGAGTCTATATGGTTATGGAGGCAGTGGATCACCTGATGAAGATGATGATGAGGAGGATGAAGATGATGTGGATGGAGAAGAGGAAGAGGAAGAGGAGGAGGATGAAGGAGAGGATATGGACAATGATGAAAGCAGCAGAAGCACTGGAGAACTGAAGAGCAAGGTCCGCCTCGTAAGAACCCATATAACCCATATGATTTTTGAGTGGGGTGGGGCAACACAATTTGGTTATAAAAAAAAGTTTTTGCAAAAACTTAATCTCAAGAACACTAGTTAGCACTGTGTTCTAACTTTTTGGGTACCTCCAGGACATAGTGTTGAAAATCTCTACAGAAAATCTCAACTGTGTAAAATGCTTTTAGATACTGGGTCCTACTTTCTATTGTGCCCCTAATACCTGTGTACTTACATAGTAACTAGATGTGTATCTAGTATGTAACCACAGTGTATATAGTACATAGTATCTACAGCTCCAGTATTTGTGTACTTATACATATGTAATAACCCACTAAATGGTATGTGTAAGTTCAAATGTGTAACAGTAGTTAAATGTAGTTATCTAATTCTTGTTGCTTAGTGATGTGAAAAAAAGTGTTGTTACCAATGTCCTCTTACACATTTGTGCCTACACATAAACTTTGGCCACCCAGGTTTGTTTGACCTACTCATTAAACTTGTGCCCACATTAAATTAATGCTGTGCCATCAACATAGGATCTTGTGGCCACGGCCTATTATTACATTACCATGAATTAATATATAATGACCATGACTGAACTAAACAATGACTTAAGGTTTATTTATTGAATCTAACACTGACGGTCCTTTCTAAATTAATGTTAGGAATTTATTCAATTGAAGTTCTCCCAAAAATGGAAATTCTGTCATGATTTACTCACCCTCAAATAATTCCAGACATATATGAATTTCTTTCTTTGTTTTCTGTGTGAATATATTTAAAAATGTAACTTATTCCTGTGATACAAAGCATCATTACTCCAGTCTTCAGTGTCACTTTCAGACCTTTCAGAAATCATTCTAATATG
>JAUYWG010000031.1:23426450-23442640 GCA_034779775.1 Enteromius afrohamiltoni | reverse complement strand
GTCTAATGTTTATCAGTACATTACAGAAAATAATGAACTTTATCACAATATGCAAATTTTTTGAGAAGGACCTGTATGTATATATATATATATATATATATAATTTTTTTAAATTAAGAAAATCAGAATTCTTCATAGCACTGAGCCAGAACTGTAGTAGATCAAACACACAGAAAAAAACACACACATCTTTTAAGCCTCTGTGTTAAAGAAAAAAAATATGATTTTCGTTACCTTGCTTGTGTTTGTTCTCTAAATCTTCAACCAGAAGTTTTTGGTTCATCTTCTTCAGGATGTTCATTGTGATCTTCACAGCTTCTTTTGGTCCAAAATGTGCCATCATTTTATCTGCTGTGTCTAAGACGTCTGCATTCTCCAATTCAGAAGCTGAAACACCCTCATAATTCTTCAGGTGCCACTGAAACTCCTTCAGATCATCTTTTACCAGTTCCTTCAGGGAGTTTACAAGCAGCTCTTTAACAGACGCCATTGTCCTTCAATGATTCACTTCTGCAGGAAAAGAAAAACAAAATCTTAATAATAGCTGCAAGCAGCAATACCTGGCCAAGCCCTGAATTGTCAGCAAATGCAACAGCATAAAGGGGATGTACACAAAAATGGGAAGTACAGGGGCCTGTTTCAGTAAGGAGGTTCAACCAACTCTGAGTTTATTTACCAAGAGATTAAAAACTCAGAGTTTTCAGTTTTAGTTCAGTTCGGAGGAGATTGCTTGTAGAAGGTGTGATGGAATTGGGTCCAGAGAGCATGTCTTAGGATGGCTTGAGAGAAGTTGTTTGGATACTTCTGCCTTCGATAGGCGAAATATTTATTTTGTTTTGAATTTGAAATTCCGTGATGGGCTCACTTAAAAGATTACAATCTAATTTAGTGACAGGCATCAGCCTTGATCCACTTACGGATAACCAAATTCATTTGATATTAAATTTATACTTTTATTGTAGCACCTAGCCCCACCTTTACCCTAAACCTACCTGAACAATATAAACACACACAGACAAAATAAGCACAGTCACATGTATTTATTGCAAAAACAAGTATTTCAAGTCCTTCTGAAGCCACACGATGTCTTTTATGCGAAGAAGAGAGTAAAATACAAGGTTTTAATTGCTGAAATTATCCACGCTCCATTAACGCATTGACTCTTATTCAAAACACACTCTCATCCTGTAGACTGATGCACATCCATCAGCAGACACACAAGAGCCAATAACATCGCACAACAGCATGATGCGTTTGGTCACGAGAATTTTACCACCAAGGCTGACGTAAGGACTCTTCTGGCGGCATTTTTTACATTTGTGCAAAGCAGCAGCCTGCAATACAGATGAGTCACCGCGGACAGAGAGATGGTGATCAATCCTTTTGCCTCAGAATATTGCCTTTGAATATTAATAATTTTTAATAAATAATGTTGGTAGTTGTAACTGTTGGTTTATCTTGTTTTATTAACGGATGGTAGGTTTAGGGGCAGGTGTTGGATTACTTGATCATAAATGTATAAATAAATGAATAGAAATAAAACTGTTGTGACGGTTTACAGTGAAACATCACACCCCAATACATATACAATAATGGCAATATAATTAACCAATATTTGAATCTAAATCCGTGCGTGGATCACGGCTGATGCCTTTTAAGTGAGCCCATCACACAATTTTTGATGATTATGTGACACTAACACGCGATTATGCATTAAGAGTTCGTGGTTATTTCACGCAATTCTGTGAGATCAGGTTGCCAAAAAGACCATAAACATTGCCGATAACATCTGAGGTAAAAAAAAAAATGTACATATAAATAACCGAAAAAGTAATCCCATACTGATTCACTTCAAACCGGTTTTAGGTCAGTGGTTTGCCCGTGACTCAATGGTGCTCTCTGCCGGTAGGGAATAGTAAGATGGCGGATCAAAGACTTCCGGTGGCTTTACTGGCTGTCAACAGTTTAGAATGCGATGAGTGATCCAGTCATTATCAAGTCAATTGAAAAGTCACAAGAATCCCACTTTTCATCCTAAATGTCTTAAATTGTGTGCTTAATGACCAAATTGTCATTTTGGGGTGAGGTAACCCTTTAAGGGTTAAAAGGTTGAAGCTGATAGGTTGGTTATCCTATGGGGCGCTTGCAGCATTTGGAAAAAAATGTCAAATGTTGTTCAATGTCATGTTGTTGCTGTAATGAGCGAGCTTTCTGTTTATCTACATTTGAAATAGCAGCATGCAACAGACACAGCCCCTAATACTTCTAAACAGTTAAACATGTTACCTTCCTTGTATTTGTTCTCTAGATCTTCAGCCAGATGGTTTTGGTTCATCTCCCTCAGTATCATCAACATGGTCTCCACAGCTTCTTCTGGTCCAAAACGCTCTACCATTTTATCCACTGTGTTTAAAACATCAGCATTCTCAATTTACAGGGTTTCAAGAAAAGCAAAAATAAATATTAGAATACTTTGTTTTGTTGTTGTTTTCAGATGACTAATTCAGTACATACAGTCTAACACACTTGGAGCATCTCTCAGAATAAAGACAATCTGTCAGTGTTAAAATATGTTTAAAACTAAACATTTTATTATAATTTATTAGACAAATAAACTGAAACAATTTCGCTATTTTTGCTTGCGTTACCATAATTTCATGAACTGATATAATGTTACTATACCAAGCTATTAAAGCACTGAAACATGTTTTGTATCTTTGAAGTACTCTGATAAACACCAAATACAGTGTTGATGAGAAAAGTCACATGATGAACCAAAGCCCATCACAAGCAGCTTTTAAATATGAAGATATATAGAAGGAGCTCAGAGTCATTCAAACAGACACTAAACACCATCATTACACTCAAATATACAAGAAACATTCATTTAATAATATTACATGTAACACTCAACCCTAATAAACAGAACTGATAAGAAAAAAACTAAGAAAAAACATCACATTCAAACTAAATTTGAAATGCAATGCAGGGAATTCTGGGAATTATCAGTTTTTTTCCTGAAGCATTTTTTGTTTTTTACTGTTAAAATCACAGCCGTTTGTACAGTGTGCAGAGGTAAATCTAATTTAAACAACTCTATAACCAAAGTAAACTATAAATCTGTGTCAATATTGTTGTATTTATCAATGTACCTTGAATGAGGTTCAGGTTTCTTGTTCCACCTCTGAGCCGGTGTTTCGTCTCGTCACTGGAAATGTTCTTCCCTGAACTTGTGTTTTTCAAGAGCATCGTCATCATCATCTGACGTCAAAACACATGCGTCTTGTCTGATGTATACAGTACAGTACAGTGCTGGCTCCAGACAGTATTAGATAATCAGCAGCAGACAGACAGACACAATCTGATCTCACAGATGAAAGAACCAACATCGTCTGGTGAATAATGATAATCAGTTGTGTCCAAAGACTGGACAAATATGCTTTGAATAACACAGAAACTAACACAGTGGCATGAGCACATGAGCATGTAAGTTATGAACCCAAAATTATTCCAAAATATTTATGGTATGCAAAAATGTAATCATTGCAAAGGAATGAGGATTGCAGGGGAATCCATGTCACATTCATGAACAGTTACAGCACAGAAACAAACACTGATGTAGACGTCTCTCGACTACTGTATGTGTGACCCTCGGTCTGAAGCGCCTGTGCTCTCATGATTATTTATTACTCACAGGATAGAGCAACACAGTCTCATAAAAACAGACACCTATGTGCCACTGATGGTCTCACCACGCAGTCAAAATGAATGAATGGAATACAGGAATACGACCCGGACCAGTTTGGTGCCCAAGGCAAGATTTGAACCAATTCCATCGCTTCCGTCATTCACGTAACTCACTTAACTTTAGAAAAATAAAGTAAATGATACTTTTTCCCCCTTTTTATTATACATACTGGGCAATTTTTCCAGGCAATTTTTTTTAACAGTGTTGCTTGGGCTAGTAAACAAGACAAGGCAGTAAAAATAATGCTCACCAAATTAAACAGCTATATTTGAATATGTTTTTAAAAAAGAAAAATCATAAAAATGATCAATTATTGTAGGATGATTGGGGCAATTATGTTAGGGAGGGTTCTGCATGGAATATATATACACATTTGGGGGATTTTTGGTTGCCAGTTCATTTTACTTTAGTCATGTCACAGAACTGCAGCATTAGCGTATAACCAGCTCTATATATTTAGATCACCTCTCAAAACAATAAAACAAATGTAACGTTTGGCCATTTGCAATGTATGTTGAGCCCCTGCAGCAATATTTCAATCGTTAAACGGTGTGACAAAATATTGTAGAACTCTTAAAGTGCCATAATACATTTAAAACAGTAATATTGTCTATATTAATGATGTATCGTTTACATAGGCTCACAGGTGAGGCGGGGATATGAGCACAGTCTGCTAGGGTCAATGTTTTCCTCCTGCGGGAAACCATTTAACATGAATCTTTGCTCGCTACACTGATATTCAGGGTTCATGTTCTTGTCTGTACAAAATACAGGGTGTTTACTGACTTTTCCCTATCTGCATATATATGCATTTTACTACATTACTAAATGCAAACTGCATAAAAACATGTGGGTCAGTGAAGCAAAGCCTCCAGAAGGGTTTTGGAATTTAAGAAACTCAGGGCTTTTGTAAAAAAGTTACCATCTTTCTTTGGTTTTCCTGCTCCTCTTTACTGCAGGGGCTCGTTCTTGGTGCGCCGCTTAAAACATCCGAGATGAATTGCGACATCTAAGATGAGATCCTGGGCTAACTATGAGCTCACTAATCCGGTTCTCCGAGCACACCTGTAGTCTGGATAGAGTTGTCTAGGATTATTGCGCGCTCGTGTGTTGGTTTAAAAGGTGACATGTATAGATAGCAGAAACACTGATCACAGCCCTTTGATTGGTTGAAGAAATGGCAAAATAGCGAGCTCATTTTTTTTCTTAAGCAGAGCAAGAGCTTTTATTAGAGGCTTGTGGAGAATTATTACGACGGCGTTTAGTGCACCCCCGGTCCGAGCGGCCGCTTCATGTTACTGGGATGAGATCTGAGAATTCGAGGAAACCACTTAATATGAAGAATATGATATTTATTAAAAGACTGAACAACTTTCAACATCAGCTCACCCAGTCACGCATTCCTAGCTCTCTTATTTAACTCCTTTTTAATACACCAAAGACATTTATGTGGGATTATTAGCAGAAATTATATCGAGTGTAATATTCATGGGATCATATGCTTGGAAATAATATTTCATGTCTTCCATCCTGATTGGTTATAGAGCCCCACCCAATAGCAATAAGATTAGACCCTTTAGTACTTTTTAAACAAAGTCTCAGCTTCAGTTTTCTATTGTGTCTTACAGTAATGAGTTCTTCAAGCTCTTTAATGATCAGATCGCTGCATTATATATACATATTCATTATTTGTAGCCTCTCAGACGCCCAGCAATGGCAATAATCTTCTGTTTTGTTTCTTTCAATATAAAACAGCTCATCTTTCAAATGAATGTGTTTTCCTCTTTGTTTGAAGTGTATAGCAAGATATAAAAGTGAAGGAACATTAGAAGTCAACAAGCTATAGACTAATTTATAATGAAGTCTCAGTGTAATCGGGAGAATTATTGATTTACATTGCAGCTTAAACTAAAGCCATTTCAGCTATTATTTGTATTTTTTTATAAAACTGCCCGATTTTAAAAGCAGAGGATATCTGCAAGAGGTGCTCTTTATTCTTTAAAGATTTTATTTTCTAAATATTACGACTTTAATCTCGTAGTTTTAGATATATAATATAAACATATAAATAAACTATATAAGAATTTATTATATATATATATTGTGTGTGAATTATCGTAATTATTTTTATACACTTATACTCAGTCCGCATCAGCCGTGCTCTCTAACCAATCAGGTGTGACCTCGCCATTTGAACCAATCATAACCCGTCAGGAGCGCAGCCTTTATCCTGTGTACATGAAATAAACCTGCTCCCAAGCAGGTTCAAGCTCACGGACCTGTTGCTATGACAGCAAGTCCCGGATGAGCGGCGAAGAACCGAACGATCCAAGATCAGGACAAATCCACAACAATCAAATCCAGCCAACTGAGTTAGCGAGGTACGAAGAACGAGCACCTGTATGGTAAGTTTGTTTGTTACGCCTCCATGTTTTTTGTTTTGTTCCCGTTTGCCCTTATTTAGTGCTTCCTGTTCCTGTCCTGGTTATGTCATATAGATTCGACCTGTCACACGTTCCTTCATCTTGTGTATTTAAGTCTGGTCTACCCCAGTCATTAGTGTCAGTGAATGTGTTACACGCTTACAGCTGATCTTTGATTAAAAGCATTCAGTAAAGGACTTCATGTCTCATCTGTCCATCTTCTCCACACCATCTACAGTACCCATCACAGTTTCCCAAGCACCAACGCAAACCTCTTTCAGTAACCATGACGTGAACAGAATTTGATGAAATCTCATAGGTTTTCCTACACCCCACTGTTCCTGACCCGATCATACAATGTCTGTTTATTCTGAGCTTGTAGATGTAGATGAACGGCTGCTTCACATTAGGCAAATATACAAGAGAAAAGAAAAAAAGAAAGTTTTGTGAGACTACAGTCCGTCACACAGAAGAGTTTCACTTTTAAAGAAAAATTAGTCATACTCATGAGTCAGTATCACTTTCGCTTTTTGCTGTTTGGGTTCATTTCTTTCATATGCTACAGGTTCGTGTTCAGATCCTTTTAAACCAGGAGACAACAGAGCAGAAGCTGAACTTTAGCTACACCACACACATGTTTGTTAAACATCACTATTATGACCCAGGTAATAAAAGTACACACAGGTAAGCCTTGTCTTGTCTTGTGGATTAGACTGTGCCCCAGTAATCTTCGGGTTAGTAAACGGTGGAGCACACTTTAAATGTTTTCCTTACTGTACACACTGAGCTCAGGCCATGTTCAGGAAGATCCTAGAATCAGGAAGAGTTTGTAAACCTGCAGCAGTGAAAGCGTGACGTAAACAGACTCTCTATAGAAACCACACACACGCATCACGTCTGCTTCAGTGTTCGTCAGAGATAGAGAGTCTGTCCTCTTATCTGTGCTTCTACAGCAGGAAACAAACAGAGGTTTTAAATACAGGACAGTTTTCAGAGAGGTATGGTCTCCCTTTCTTTTTCACTTCTGAACGAAATACATGGGTTATATAATATATATATAATATATATATATACATATATAAATCACATGTATCAGTCTCTTTCCATTACTGCTTCAGTCTTGATTGCTGCTGTTAGCTCACAGAATTTAAGTAAATGAATGAATGAAGGAAGGAATGAGCAGCTCTCGATGATCACAAAGCACAAGGTACACTGCAATACAGGACTAATGGAGCTTTTCCCTTTTCTCTACTAAATGTGCTGATGAAGTAAAGTTAAGGAAGCTCCTAAAATGTTTAAAGTGATATTAATCTGGAGGTGTAAAAGTACAGATGTCTAAGATAACTTAGAATAAAATGTAATTGTACCTAAATATTTAAAAGTAAAAAGTAAACATGTTAAATATACTTTTGGAGATGGAGGGACAAATATGTCTTGTACTAAACACTGCATTGTAAAATGTTGCTTAACAGTGACTGGCTGCAGTTTTCCAGTATTTGCTGTATTGCTGTGTATTTGCTGTGCAACAGTGAAACGGATATAAAACTAAATACGGTAGTTTTAATTTTACGGTAAAATACAGCATTAGCATTTAGTTCACCAAAAATAAAAGACAAATACTTTTTTCCAAAAGTATATTTACAATGCTTACTTTTAAATATTTAGATACAAATAAAGTCACTCATTGTAATATAAATATATTGCAGGACTATGGTGGAGAAATTAAATGAATTAACCCAGCTGAGGGATTCTTGGTTTGGTCGGCCGCAGCCCAGACACGGACTCAAACTACTCTACTGGTTTGCCCAAGATTGCGTTTCTTTTGATGAAGCCAACAACATGCTTTCTAAATGTGACCCAACTGATGGTGATTTTGGTTTTCACCATTTTGTTAACAACTGGAATGGGAAACAACTTCTTGTCGACAAAAATTGCACTTACTATGTGGTTGGAAATCTAAACGTCAAAAAATACCCCAAAGCTAAGAAACTTCCTAAATACGTCTCTGAAAACAAAAGTCCTAAAGAGCCTGAGAGCAACACCGACCGCATCATTGTCAGTCTCCACAACGCAACACAGTTTTTTGGAGTTTATGTGACTCGACACCACAATCAGTCTAAAAGCTACAATCCAAAGAGCACTTACCAGATCACCAAAGGACTTCTCATGATCATCAAGAGGAAGACTTTAGAGGACTTTCTGGAGGAGATGGGTTATTCTTCACACACACAGCCCATCATCAATTACAGTCCTCCAACTTCAGAGGAAGTCAGTCTAGATCAGACAGTGGTCAGAATACCGTCCAGTGGTTCATCTGACAGCGAGCTCAGTGATGACCCACCTGCACAAAACAGCTCAGAGAACTCACCCTCAGCTCCGGGATTGTGGGAAAAATTCTGCACTATACTTTAAAACAGACTAAAACAGATGTCGTCTAAGCCTACACTGACAGATGCAAAGAGTGAACATTTAAATATTTTGATTGGAATTTAAGTTTGGGCTCATTAACAGTGTTTTTGTGAGCCCTAACACTACTTTTCACCCCAAACGTAATTGTACAGTAACGTTAGGTGATATGCTCCACAGTTCTATTGTCTATCATCAGCATGTGATGGGGTGAAATACTTATTTACTCACTTGTTGAATACCTTTGTTTTATTATTACTTGTTTTAGTATAATTTTGTGAGAAAGGAATGAGTTGAGTGATGAAAAAAAAGTCACGTCTAAGAAATATTTCCAAAGGTGAGCAGATGGATATAAAATATGAAATATGCGAACTTTGAATGAGAGTTACGCCAGCAAATGAGTGTCAAACTGCTACACCAACAAAGTGAGGACTATGAGAAGGACAATGTCTACGGTAACACATTAAACTGCCAAATGAAAGGATTTACAGTCTCACAATACAAAAAGTCAAATAAAGAAGATGTAGAAGAATATAAACCTATTGTTTAGACCAATTCATAAAAAACATTTCCGCTAGTGACCAAGCCTCTGATTGGCTGTATGAAGACTGGAGTAGGCCTAACTGGAGATAAAAAGCTTTCAAATTTGACCAAATCTCCACTAAAGCTATACTTTGAGTAGCCTATAGCCTATTTTATTGATGATATTTTATCATGAAAGCACATCATTATAACAAAAAAAAGGTTCTTCTTCTTTGGTGTTTATTGGTGATTGGCAAACCAACTTGTGGGTTCATTACCGCCACCAACTGGACTGGAGTGTGCACAGAATACATGCTTATGGGATTGCCATAACAAAATAGATTTGGGAATATTCAAAATACATAAATAAACAGTCAAATAAATATAATAATTAAACATAATATAATAATTACAATAATGTTTTAGCTTCTGCTTTGCTTAATGGAGCTTGTAAATCTACTTGTTTTAACTTCAAAGTTTATTTAGCCAGAATATACACCTTCCCATTCCCTTCCACACCAACATGAGCAGGAACCCAAATGAATTGAATTGATACGCCCTTAAACTTTAAATTATACAATTTATGGAATATTTAAATAGTCGTTTGTATTAACATTTCGATCCAGAAGATGTCAGTGTTACAACAAACCCGATGACAAACAAACTGTCATGATCTGATGACAAGTTATAAATATGTTTCATTTTCATTAAGTAGTATTTGTATGTGTTTAGGAGTTAGAGACGCTGTTATCCGTCAGCGGTGTTAGAAGCTCAAGCAAAGGCAGTGTACCTGAGCTCAGGTGTGATGATCGCGAGATCAGATCAGGTCACACGATCCTCTTCACTGTACGAACCGATCTCACCTGCTGAGGACCACAGAGAACCCTGTCTGACGGGGAAGACGTCTCCTCGCCATAAAGACAGCACTTTACATGATATTTATGGAAAGATTGTGAGTTCAGACATACTTCCTTCCTCGAGGAGTTTCATGTCTTGCTCTCTTTGACAGAAAGGCTGCAGGGGCTTTCTCTGATCTGTCAGGGATCATGGACTGGGGTTCAGATCTTTGGGTAAGTTTCTTCTTTACTTCACGAGCACAACTTTATCTTGAATGTTATTCATAAATGAACTGCAGTCATGATTTGCAGTCGAGTAGTTTACTGCTCACAAATTACTTTATATGCGCAGGTATTTATATTTAATGTAATGTGAACCAATATTTTAAATAAACTGCACACGAGCGCGTTCGTACTAATAAATTTGTTTTTTAAAATGATACAACACTGATTTTTATAATGACAATTATTGTAAATTGTAAAAACAACTGCGACCCAGACAGTTTATATCGATATTGAAGCCAAGTATCATAACAGTTGAAATAATTATCCAAACGTGATGAAAGACGTGCGCGCTTTACATTGCGTAAAAAACAATAAACGCATCAAACTGAAACTGGAAAACATCTTCAAAAACACTTAAAATGTGGAACCAATCTTTTTTTTTTTCTATAGCCTTAATATTTAGTTGGGACAGTTACAACAGCAGCATCCCTGCGCTTCTCGTTTTAAACAGACTTATGAAGAAATTAAAATGTCACCACATTGTTTAGCTACATTTGTACTATTATTTATTCTTGAAATCACGTGATGGCCTCACAATGATTTGCTTTCACTGTCTGAGGCTTTACCTGTGCAGGTTAAACTGGTTTGGGGGAACCTTTGGTGTCAGATCATCTCTGAACAGCAGTAAAGACCAGACAAACTATTTCTGATCTCCATTACTTCAGAATGATTTCTGGACCGTCAGGAAGTAGATCATCTGTGAAAACAGATGCATGCCTAGTGAATAAAAACTTACACTCAGTTAAGTGTAACTTACAATAGTGCATGCTAACATTTGAATAGAATTAGTTATAATACTTATGATTAGCTGTACATATGTAAAAACAACAGAATTTCTGCTGAATCCATGTGTCATGTGACCCGTCGGATCAGATCGTCCTGTCACTGCTAGTGTGAAGTGGATCGACCTGTTGAGCTAGTTTAAGAGTCACAAGCGGGAAGAGAACGACAGACTCGAGGCACCACACCTATCCTGAGAGCTGAATGTCCCACATACCTCACACACACACACTCAGAACCTGTGTATGGTGTGTTTGCAGGACCAGCACGATGTGATCGAGAGACACACTCAGAGCGGACTGGATCTGCTGGAGCGATATGTTAAGTTTGTCAAAGAGAGAGCCGAGATTGAGCAGCATTATGCCAAACAGCTCAGGTTTGTGTTTGGGCTGCAGACACCCTGAAAATCTTCCTCTACAAGACTCCCTGATGTAAAAAGCATTGGTTTATTGATATTAGTGAGGTCACAAAGCTGAACGCTCTACACAGATTGAGCATCATCATCCCTCCTTTACTTTGTTTGTCAGATCAACAGAAAGCTTGTCATACTGTATTATAATGCAAGAGTGACAGCGGTGTTTGGAAAGTCTGTCAAATGTAGTTTCAGGTGCACAGTGGGTTGTTAAAGTGGCCGCTGGTGGTCAGGGTGAGCATGTTTCTCCTTAGCTTGACCTGTTCTGTGTTTCCCTGAAGGAACCTCAGTAAGAGATATTCCAGACGAGGAGTCAAAGAAGAGCCGGACACAAAGTGAGTCTAATAGAAAATGAAAGGCTGATAATCAGCCTCTGCAATGCTGAGTCTCAACTATTTGGACTGAATGAAGATATTTGTGGTATTTCTAAAACACTCTCAGTGTTTTGTTGTTACCAGAAACTGGGAGTATTGATTTTAACTGAAGCATAATTCATTTAGTAATCTTGGCAGGGAAAGTTCTCTCTTCAGTAACCATACAGTTTGTTTTTTTCCCAACTGCTTACACACTAAATACAATATTTGACACACACCAAATCCACAAACCCATACAGTAATTCTCAGCCTTTGACTCGGCTTCATAAAACACAAGACACAGTTCTAAAACACACTATTATAACAGGGATTAATATTCTTGGACTTGTGTAAAGTCTTGAAAATGTGTGGTTGGGAAAAAAACTAATAGAAGGTTTATTTGGAGAAATCAGGCCTTTAATAATCTTGTCAAGACATTAGCACAAACACATGATTATAAATGTCTTCTGAAACATTTCAGTTGGCCACCTATCTAATGTTTCATAAACATTACATCGCATTGTTCTGAGAACTCTTCCCATGATGCTTGTAAATTGAACATACCCTTAACCTTTCTCCTAGAATTCACATAAACAAGAAAAACTGTGGAAATCGGATGTTTTAGATGAGCATTCATTAATCAGTGTCTGATCGTGGAATGCTGTGTTTGTGCAGGATGAGCCATCAGCAGGCGTTTCAGGACGTTCTGAATCAGCTGAACGAGTACGCGGCTCAGAGAGAACAGCTGTCCGAGAGCATGAGTCTGAGCATCTGTGTGGAGCTCAGCAGAAACCTGACGGAGCTGCGACAGGAGCGCAAGAACGTGAGCCATAACCTACCTGCACAAACCTCTTGACTTCCTCAAAGCGCATCTGTGATGAGACGCTGATTGTTCATTTGTTTTCTGTGGAGCAGTATTTCTGTGAGGTGAAGAAAGCTCAGCAGAACCTGGAGAGCAGCTTCAAAGTGCTGGAGACTGTGAGTAAACCTGGCTGTAGACTCCATCAGATATTGCCGTTTAGTTTTTGCTTGCTTTCACTAACAGCAGTATGTTTCTGCGTGGTTACTGTAGTTTTCTAAAACAAACATAAAAACATTTTAGTTCATTCAACAACAAAAAAGAAATATCACTGCAAATATTTCAGTAACCTATTATTTTCATTTTTATTAACCTTAGACAAAATTCAACCAATGTAGTATGGATGGGAAAACTAAAACTTGTTCATATATGCTCCTTTTTATTTTAATTAGTAGTCATGATAATATATTTTAGTTTTTCAATCATCTTTCAATAATTTTTTCAGTCAACAAAACAGACACAAAAACGCAACAACACAGATCACAGCACCAGATTTGATCATAAAAAAGTGTATCAAATCTCAAACAGTGTGCTGTGAATCAAAGGCTAAGACTAATTTGATTCTGTCGACTGGCTTCTATTCAGAGTAAGAAGCGTTTTGAGAAGGAGTGGAAAGAAGTAGAGAAGGCCAATCAGCAGACAGAAAGAGTCCAGCAGGACGTCAACTCCACCAAAGCAGACGTGGACAAGGTGCAGACTTCTTCAGCACACTAACACTTCATTGGTATGTATCTGTGTATCTGATGGTGCGTGTGTGTGTGTTTCAGGCCAATCAGCATGCTCACTTCCGTTTACGCATAGCAGATGAGTGCAAGAACGAATATGCTCTACAGCTTCAGAAATACAACAAGGAGCAGAACAACTTGTACTACTCGGAGATCCCGTCTGTATATAAGGTGCGTCAACAGAGAGGTCATCAGCCAGACTGGAATACTGTGTGCCTTACTTCCTGTCTGTCTGTCGCTCACAGAAACTGCAGGAAATGGAGGAGCGGCGTATCCGGATGTTAGCTGGCGGCTACGTGCAGTTCTCTGAAACCGAGAAGAACCTCCTGCCCAACATCAACAGGTGCCTGGACACCATCAGCTCCACTGGAAGGAGCATCAACGAGAAACAGGTGCACACAAACATCATGAAATATCATAGTGTGTGCTTCTTCAGGATTTCTAACTTCTTACCGCCTCACTTAAGGAAATTCATGAATAATTGCAGTAGTTTGAGAAGAGCTGATAGGAGCTGCAGGAATGTGTCTGGTCATGTGACTGTACATCATTCCACAGTTATGTGTGTTCTCATCTCTCCAGATCATATTTACTGTCACTTACTGTTTCCGCAAAATGGTGTGATGATTGGTGTGAAAATGCTAAATTATTTAAATAGATTTTGATACATGAATAAAATGTCAATTGATTTTGATGAAAATGAAAATGAAATAAATGAAACTGCATTGATGCATTAATATAAGTAAAGTGTGATTTAAATAAACGTAAATATAAATACACCTTGAAAAAAATGCTTCATTAAAATAAATGAAAAATATCAAAATGAGTTGAATCAAATTGATTAGTATAAATGTTTCTGAAAAACTTGTTTATTCTCAGGTTTTGTCTTACCTACGGTAACAAAGACGCTGACACAGAATGTGAATCCATTTGCAGAAGTTTATTAAAAGCGAAAGGCAAAGACAGGTTATTCAGTTCAGGCAGTGGGTCAATAACAAGAAGGCAATCCGGTCTAGCGTCATACAAAAGGGCATTCCAAGAGGCATGTTCGATAAGGCAGGCAAAAGGTCCAAACAGAGACATAAACATCTGTCCGATCAACATACCAGGTTAAAAGGGCAATCCGTGGAATCGTAGTCAAGGTAGCCAGAGTCGGCTACCAAATATCAGGCAGAATAACAATGGGAAAAATGTTAGGTAACGCAATGAGACTGGCAATATTTCGCAAAGTGCTGGATCTTGGCTTGTGGCTTTATACAGGCCAAACAGGAAGTAAGTGCAGAGGGAGCGGAGTTGTGCTAGTACTTGGGCAAAGGCTTCCTCTGCTGGCTTGGCATTACAGAACCCCCTCCTCTAGGAGTGACTCCTGGACATCCCGGTCTGGTCTGGCTTGATGCAACTCCTCTGTTAGGGACGGATCCAAGATGTCCCGGACGGCTACCCAGGACTCTCCTCAGGGCCGTATCCCTCCCACTCCACCAAGTAATGGTGCCCCCCCCCGATATCCAGAGGAGGTGGTGGTTCTGGAGCTTCATGGCCAGGGGCAGCTCCCGGGTGGACCGGTTTCAGAAGGGAAACATGAAAAGAAGGAGAGGTGCGATAATCAGTATGAAGCTCCAACTGGTATTCATTTGTTTTACAATATTGAAAGGGCCGACATACCTGGGGCTTAATTTCTTGTTGGGCAGCTGCAACTTGATGTCCCTTGTGGAGAGCCAGACCCGTTGTCCAGGTTGGTATGGAGGCTGTGGTTTATGTCTACGGTTGGCATGGATCTCTTGGTTCCTGACAGCCCGTTGAAGACGAACATAGGCACTGTCCCACACCCTCTCACTACGTCGTATCCAGTCATCTACCACTGTAAAAGTGGATAGTTCACCTGACCACGGGAACATGGGCGGCTGATATCTCAAAACACATTGAAATGGAGTCAGTCCTGTAGAAGCATGGGTTAAAGAGTTTTGGGCGTATTCTGCCCATGACCAGCGCTGTTGTTCTTTGCTGCAGTAAGAGCGAAGATACCATCCGATCTCCTGATTCAGACGTTCCACTTGGCCGTTGGCTTGGGGGGTGATAACCAGAGGTAAGGTTAACATTAATGTCAAGGTGTTTACAAAAGGCTAGATCAGTAGACGAAATCAGTTCATAGACTGTACAATGGTAGTTCAGGAATAGATGGTCGTTGAAGGAGACCAAATGGTAATTCTTTAGGAGTCTTGGATTTGGAACAGACTTGACATGACTTGACGTAATTAGTTATATATTTTGATATTGATGGCCACCAGATAGAATTTTTGTAGTAGATGGAGTGTGCGTTAAAAGCCTGGATGACCGGAGCTGAGTAATTAATAGTAAGTACTGCTTGTTGGGCGGACACTGAGGAGGTGATGGATCTTGCTGTTGTTCTCTCTGAATCTCCTCCATTATGTCCCAATATACTGGTGCTATTACAACAGTGGGTGGAAGAATTAAGTCGGGGGTCTCTGTTATGATGGGTGATTCATGTCTTCGTGAGAGCATCTGTCATGCTGTTCTTTCTGCTTGGACTGTATGTAACTGTAAATTGAAATCTCATTAGGAATAGTGCCCACCTGGCCTGACGTGGATTCAAACATTTGACACCTTTGATGTATTCAAGATTCTTATGATCAGTGATAATTTGAAAGGGGTTGTGCTGCTCCCTCTAGCCAATGCCTCCATGCCTCCATTGCTGCTTTCATAGTGTAAGGTACCAAGCTTTTTTTGGCTCGGATTTCATGTCTCGCTTCTGGGATTTCTAATTTTGGTTTTTAATCTTACTTTTACGTTTAGGGTTTTTACCTCGTTTTAATCTGACTCCAATTT
>JAUYWG010000031.1:23405967-23416767 GCA_034779775.1 Enteromius afrohamiltoni | reverse complement strand
CACAACCACCAAACACACTCCATCAGCACCACCCGAACACTCTCACAACCACCAAACACACTCCATCAGCACCACCCGAACACTCTCACAACCACCAAACACACTCCATCAGCACCACCCAAAGTGTGGAGTGCAGAGTTTCAAAGGATACTTGCATTTGACCCGAACCTTCTTCCCCAGACGATCATTACACACCACCTCGATCATCTCTGAAACACACACACACACACAGAGTCACCGTCACTGAGCTCTCAGTAATATGCTTTATTCTGTATTCTATATACTGCACTCATAATTATTGATCTGCGTTATATAATTATTACTAAATTAATGTCGGTGCTGACGTGTTTGTTGTGAATATTTTAAAGCCAGTGGTGCTATTATACCTTTAACTCTTCCAGAAGCATCTATGTCATAAAAGGCGATATGTCTCACTTAAACACATGAATACATCACGCGCTACAGCATAAATAAACATTAAACTGCATGATTTTTACCTGATTTTTCTCGTTTGTTCCCGCAGATAATCAGACGCGTTTCTCTCGCAGGCGCTTGCCGTAAACCAGAGCCGTGAAGAAAACATCTGTTCGCATCTGACCAATCAGACGCCTGCAGACTTGACTGACAGCGCGTTTCGCCAATGACATTCAAAGAAGAGCGCCGTAGGGCGAGTTCACCATGGAAATTACCGCTAACCGATTCAAGGCGTCGTAAATGTCTTATTTAAAATCAGTTTCATTAAAAAAGCACCCATATATATAGAGGTGATTTATATATTTATTTATATGTCCGTAAACAACAATAAATACATATGTAAATAAAACTATATATGTGTCTATCTATCTAACTTAAGAAGTTATAAAAGACATTACAATTTTACATCTATATATGTATATCTATATTTCTAGAGAGAGAGAGAGAGAGAGAGAGAGAGAGAATAATATAGAATGTCTATGTCATTTCAGTTTTTTTATTTATTTACTGTTTTTAAGTATTTGTATTAGTTTAACAGTCATGGTGTCACGTGATACCTGTTACTATTCTCAACGCTGCTCAGGTTTGACTAATCACGTCTATCTCGATTACTGCATGCGGGGGGTTTTATTTAAATAATACAATATAGAATAATAAGGCGCGCTGCCATTTAAAATTCAGAAATAACGCAAGCGAGCTGACGGAAAAGTGTTGTTTTGCGATGCTTAAGCAGACAAAAGCGTGAGGTTTGCGCGGGCGCCGCCCTCTGTCGGTGGAGCCGGTCACTGCAGCCGAGCGGCGGAGCATCAGATCACAGCCGCGCCGAACCGAACCCAGCCGACACCGACAGCACTCTCACATCATGTCCGACGACGAGAAGCTGCCGTCCGGATGGGAGAAGCGCATGAGCCGGAGTTCAGGTGAGTCTCGGCTGCGCGGTTTAACCCGGAACTGAGCCGCTGTTTGGCCGCATGTGAGCTGATGCGCATGCTAGCTGGCTAACCGACACCGAACCGCGCCAACACACTGCGAAACCCGCCCCGAGTAACGGACCGCTGACTCACAGCCCGTCACCAGCCCCGGACTCAGAAGCGCTCAGTGCAGAGAAGAGCAATAACAGCAGACATCTGAATGAGCTGGTCATTCCTGAGCAAACATCTCGAGTCTGGGCCATCTGAGGGTCAACCCAGCAGCTAACCTCAGTCCGCGCGCACTTCCTGTGTTTGCCGATATTTGTGTGCAATTAAATGTCATTTAACTGAATTGGGTATTGTTCCGGTAGATGACCGAACAGAGCCTGTCGGGAGGAGCGGGTCACTGAAGGGTTAACTAATCAGCAGCTGACTGGACAGAATAGAAACACAACAGACATGATGGATGCACGCTCAAGAAATAACTGCATCTGATCTGCCCATCATAGTGTGTGTGTGTGTGTGTGTGTGTTATTATCTGCAATGCTTGGCTTTGTTACGATTCTGAGTCTTTACATTAGCGCTTAAACATTTTGTTTTGGTCATTTTGTGGAGTTTGAGTCATATTTTTAAATAAACATACAATACAGTACAATGCTTTAGCATTTAATTTACTTAAACTTGAGATTTTACCTCTGCAGCTAACTGAAATAAGACATTTTACATTTACAGTGAAGTATTATTATTATTTTCTTCTGGTGAATTAATAGTGGTGGTGGTAAATAAATAACATATTTCTGTAGCTTTACGGTAGGCTTGATTCATTTGGAATAACTGGACGCACAAAAACGGTAGCTAAACTAAACTTGAAATTTACCTTCACGACTGACTAAAACTAAGCACACGTTTACAGTAAATGAAGTTAAAATATATATATATGATGAATTGTAAAATTGAAATGTCTCTTGTGCTTGACATGCCGTTAAATCATTAATAAGTATATTTTTTCAGTTGTTTTTTTTCTGCTACAGATGATTAATTAACAGTAATTAACCGTACAAATGTTTGTTTGTTTTTGTAGAAGAATGAGGACAATCGGGTCCATTATTATTCCACACAGTCTTTAACGTGATCTGTGTGTGTGTGTCAGGTCGAGTGTATTACTTCAATCACATCACTAACGCGAGTCAGTGGGAGCGTCCGAGTGGAGCGGGAGCAGACGGCATGGGCGAGGTGGAGAAGGTCCGCTGCTCTCATCTGCTGGTCAAACACAACCAGTCCCGCCGGCCGTCCTCCTGGAGAGAGGAGAACATCACACGCAGCAAAGAGGAGGCGCTGCAGCTCATTCACAGTAAGAGTGTGTCACATGTGTGTGTGCGTGTGTGTGAGGTGCACTTATGAATACAGACACGTGTGTGTGTGTGTGTGTGTGTGTAGAGTACATTGAACAGATCAAGTCTGGTGAGGAGGACTTCGAGAGTTTGGCGTCTCAGTTCAGCGACTGCAGCTCGGCGAGGAACGGAGGAGACCTGGGCTTGTTTGGCAGAGGTAAGCCTAGCATTAACACACTCTTACCAGATCAGCTGACCACCTCACTTAGTGTTTACGGTAAGATCACGGGTTCATTCGCACAATAGTGAAAGTGATCCTGTTCTTCTTGCTTCTTCTAGTTTTCAGTTTTGGGCAAACGAACCCTTAAACTGTAATTGCTTTGGTTATGAAGTGGCATGAAGTTCATTCATGGTGTGTGTGTGTGTGTGTGTGTGTTAGGTCAGATGCAGAAGCCGTTTGAAGACGCCTCGTTTGCGCTGAAGGTCGGAGACATGAGCGGCCCAGTGTTCACTGACTCTGGAGTTCACATCATCCTGAGAACCGGATAGCCGGCCGTACTCCCTCTCCGTCACGCCTTCGTTTGTTCATCCCGCAGATAACACACACACACACACACACACACTCTCCCAGGATTCCTTATCTTAATCTGTTTCCCTGAAAAACCCCACGTGACTTATGGAAGATGCACGCTAAGTCTATCCAGTGTTTCAGTCATTCATGTTACAGATCCCCTTTGAAGGCTGCGATCCCTGCATCTCTACCCAGCATTCCTTTCACCCGGCTGGGCTAAACGCTAGCATGATCTGCTGTCCTGCGGCGGCGCTGGGGCCTGATCCGCTCGGGAGCAGCTCCGATGATGGACAGCAGACGAGCGTGTGACAGATCTCCAAAAATGACCAATAAAAGTTACCATGTCACTAAAGAAACCGCTCCCGTTTCGTCTCTGAATCTTTTACTGTTTATAAGCTCTCCAGTGAGAGTCAAATGAAGACGCACATTATGACATACAAAGAAAACACTATGAAGGAGTGCATCTCAGTGTGGTCCGTATTAACGTGGATGGATGAGTGTGTGTGTGTGTGTGACTCTACAGACTCCGTATCAATCAGTGTTCATCTGTTATCTATTGTTTGAGTATTGATGGGGCGCTGATTAATGTGTTTCTGAATAATAATTAGTGTTCTGTCGATGATTTTGAGATTATTAGTGGTTCAGAGGGTGTGTGTGCAGCTGATTGGTAGCTGCAGGGGATTTCCCTTCTTTCACAATTCGGGTAATTACTATTTGTGCGAAAAGAATGTTTTACCTACATTTCTTCAAACGGACTTTGACTCTGAGGAGGAGCCTGAGTCAGATAATAAAAGCAGTGTCTGTCTACTGGAGAACACCAGCGGTGAGTTCCTGATTTGAACACAACGAAATCTAACTAAAGAACTCGTTCAGACTTCTGCTGAGAAGAGGTCGAAGAGATGGAGGCAAGTTCACCGCTGTACCTGTATTTCATTGCATTACTCTCTGATGTTCATCTTATTCTCTTCTGCAGATGATGCTGTTTTTAGCAGCTCTTCTGCCTGTTTTGCTGGCCTGTGATTGCAATCATGATGTAAACAAAACCATCGACTGTTCTGACGTCTATAACTCAGGACAGACGGTCAGTGGGGTTTACTCCATCTATCCATCAGGAGACGTTCCTGTCTGGGTTTACTGTGACATGATCTCAGAGGGGGACGATGAAGACAAAGGAGGATGGACGGTAATAATGTGACTGTAAATCATTAAACACACATAAGGACATTGATTCTGAATCATATCTTCTATATGAACCCATCTCAGGTGATTCAGAGGAGAATGGATGGCAGTGTGAATTTCTATCAGCCGTGGAATCAGTACAAGAGAGGATTTGGGAAAATGGAGAGTGAATACTGGCTGGGTAAGATGCACCTGCATTGGGCTGGGTAAGAGTGTGTGTGTGTTTGAACATGTTCTTCATGTGTGTGTGATCAGGGCTGGAGAACATGTATCAGCTGACACGCAACAGGAAGTACATGCTGAGAGTGGATCTGGAGGACTTTGAAGGAAGGAAAGGTTTTGCCCAGTACTCTTCTTTCTCTGTGGGTTGTGAATGTGCTGGATATCAGCTGCATGTTTCAGGATTCACCAATGGAGGAGCTGGTACGATACTTTAAATTATACTAATGATAATACATTTCCATTGGGTAATTGTCCAATAGTGGTTGTCTTCCTGCAGGCGACTGTTTATCTGGTCATAGTGGATCCAAGTTCTCCACCTTTGACAAAGACCAAGACGCTTCAGAGACTAACTGTGCCAAACAGTATCTTGGGGCATTTTGGTACACAGCCTGTCACAACACAAACCCTAACGGTGTGTATCTATGGGGTGAAGATCCCACTCATTACGCCATTGGTGTGGTTTGGTCGACTTGGAAGAATTATGCAGTCAGTATGAAGACCTTCAGCATGAAGATCAAACGCGTGTCTTAGAGACACTGCAATGCTTCTGGAAGCAAAAGATTTTACCTCATTTTTGAACATTTTAAGGTTTTCGTTCCTCCTTTTTTCTGCATAAAGAATCTTAAACATGAGTCATGCCTGGTTGTGTGGTGTATTACTACTGTTTAATTCCATAAACTTTCAATAAACTCTCATACAGTGTGTTCCTTCCTAACACTATCTGAACCTGCAAATGTGAATATGTCCAGATTTCAACAGGAGGACTGTGTCTGGAGCTGAAATGAAGGCTGTATGTTGATTCAGTCATAGCGTGTGTATCTAAATACTCAAAGCCTGGAGAAGATCCAGGTCTAGTGATCTCACCATCAACACTCATAACACATTGTGACGTCCGAAGCTTCATTCACGTGACTGCTTCAGAAGAACTTTCCATCACATCCTGACATGAGTTTGTTTTTCATAGTAATTTATATATGGACCTCAAAATGAACTTTGGCCATGAAACAAGACTCAAAGCACTGCTGAGACAGAGTTCAACTGAATTTTTTGTATGATGTATTTGACTTAGTGCCAGAACACAGGCACAAATGAATATAAAATGATGAAGCAGATTGGAAACAGCTGGCTGTAATAAAGCGTAACGCTTGGGAAGACGGTAAACAGTTCAAATCAATGCAATTGTGCTGAAAGCTTCACTACATCAGTTCATACAAAACTAATGTACACATTCTCTGTCTGTTTGAGCCTAGTTCCCTGCTTCCAGTCACTTGTTTTTGTAGCTGTGTCCAGGTGTGTCTTGTTATATTACCCTGTATGTTAATGTTGCCGATTTAGCTCTTTTAGAGACTTCTGAGACTTTGTAGTTTATTTATTTTTCTTCACTCCTTCTTTTTACACCAACTTTTGTTTTTTGCATCTAATGATGTCTTCTTCAGTACATCCTGTTCCACCAGTTTAATGTCGGGATAATAATGAAAAGTCTCACAGAGGTGTGTTGTGCAGCAGTTTATTTAAAGGGAATGAATTGTTGATTCATTTCAGTTCTAGATTTAAAGAAGTGATCAAAAGCCAAGACGAGCAGTTTATAAGCATCATGTTTTTACTGTGGCATTTCTACACATAATGTATTAATTTTATACAAGTAATAGAAAGAGCAAACTCCTGAATATTAATGTGATTATTTCACAGAAGCACTGCAGTGTATCTAAGACACACGTTTGATCTTCATGCTGATGGATTTCATTCCAACATAATAACCCTTCCATACCGACCATACGTTCCCAATAGCATAAAAAGTGGTATCTTCACCCCATAAATACACACCGTTGGGGTTTGTACTGTGACAGGCTGAGTACCAAAATCCCCCAAGATACGTTTCGGCACAGTTAATATTATGGTTATCTTGGTCTTTGTCAAAGGTGGAGAACCTGCGTCCATTGTGGTTAGATAAAGAGTCGCCTGCAGAGAGGAAGATCATCTTGAGGACAGTTACTCAACTACAATGAGTTTTTATGACCATAAATGAAAGTGTCCTACCAGCTCCTCCATCAGTGAATCCAGAAACATGTAGTTTATACCCATCAGCAGAGTCCACCGAGAAGGACGAGTACTGCGCAAAAACTTTATTTCCTTCAAAGTCCTCCAGATCCACTCTCAGCATGTAATTCCTGTTGCGTGTCAGCTGATACATGTTCTCCAGCCCTGATCACACACACACACGAAGAACACGTTCAACCAAACACCAGACACACACATACACACACACTCTCTCAGTGAGATCTTACCCAGCCAGTATTCACTCTCCATTTTCCCAAATCCTCTCTTGTACTGATTCCACGGCTGATAGAAATTCACACTGCCATCCATTCTCCTCTGAATCACCTGAGATGGGTTCATATAGAAGATATGATTCAGAATCAATGTCCTTATGTGTGTTTAATGATTTACAGTCACATTATTACCGTCCATCCTCCTTTGTCTTCATCGTCCCCCTCTGAGATCATGTCACAGTAAACCCAGACAGGAACGTCTCCTGATGGATAGATGGAGTAAACCCCACTGACCGTCTGTCCTGAGTTATAGACATCAGAGCAGTCGATCGGCATGCTTACATCAGTGCATCCACACATCAGAACAGCAGAGAGAACAGCCAAAAACATGAACATCTACACAAGAACGGGATAAAGAGAAGAACATTATACTAAAATAAACTTAACTCAGTTTGTTCATAAAAAACCTACTGCCATTTTCTCGATCTCTCTTCAGCGGACTTGTTTTATCTGAATGGAAATCATAGGAACCTTTTCATATTATGTCTGTTTTGACGGTTTGTTTTCTGAATGCTGTATAACGACGGAATGTTCTTCGAGCTCAGTGAAGAATGAAACACTAACCGATGCCTTGTATCGTTTGTATTGTTAAGTCTGAAACAGACACTTCATTTATTAGCTTCTTAAACTCCTCCTTTGTGTTGCAGAAGAAATTTACATTACGAAAACACTCATTTTGGATGCAAATAAAATACAAGTTAAGCTCGGACTCCTGTTCTCTGGTCTCCTGAACTGCTACTTGGATGTTCTTTCTATTATTCTTGAAAGTAAGTCTATGGCAGCCCATAGAGCCTTTGGGTTGAAAGTTGTGAAAATTGGCACATAGATGGAGGAAACACTGAACATTAACCATACCAAATGTGCAGTCTCTATCTCAAACCATCTAGCAATGGATACCAAACATTCAGAAATACATACACAGACAAAACCAAACCCTATAGCTCTTATACACCACAGTCTGCGACTCTCCGCAGCTCATTCACAACATCCGGCGCGTGATGCTGGCACAGATATATACACATAGATGCCTCATTAGTGATCGTCATGATCCACAGGGTTTCATTTGGGTTTGTCCGTATATGTTTTTTGACTCAGAGCTTTGGTACGTTTGGTCCCCATTGACTGGAACAGTTTGAGTTAAAAGTCTTCACTTGTGTTCTGCTGAAGAAACAAAGTCACCTACATCTTGGATATCCTGGGGTCAGCAGATACCATGTCCAGCTCTTCATAGCAATGCCTCTTTCAGCAGGATAATGCACCCTGACACAATGCAAACACTGTTTGGGAATGCTCTGAGGAGCATAACAAAGAACTCAAGCGGTTGCCTTGGCTCCAAATTACCTGGATCTATCTCAATGCCATGTGCTGGACCAACATATCTGATCCACTTAAATGCGTGAGATAATTCACATTCACAATGACAAAGTTTGCATTTTCGAACAACAAATCATACAATCGGTGCATTTAAATGTAAATGCACAGAAAGCATTTTTGAATGTTTTACATCTTCAGTGTGTGTTTGCAAGCCATCATTTGTGTTTGTGTACTTAAAGACTTTCCAGAGCCTTTCCAGATCTGAGCCTTTCAGTCGACCGAACACACCATGCTGTGGATGTTACAACATCAGTACTGGACCAGGAGGATGAATGTAATAACATGCACACAGTGGGTGCCATCTACAGTTTGTTTTAGCAGCAGATCTTTGAGGGTGATGTACAAATGGTTGCAGAAACAACCTGTGACCCAGCTATTCCTCTTTCACATCAGGTGATTGATTGTTTGGAAGTGTTTATTCCCATTTCCCAAAGATGTTGTTATAAAATGTACAAAATGATTAAGATTTTTACATTCATCATACAAACCTCTGCAATGGTGACGATCATAGAACTATTTCAGAGAAACAGACTGTAATGCATGCTGGGAGTCATAAATGAGTTCTGTACTATGTTGATACCCAGCATGCATTTCAGTGTATTTTTTTCTTTTGTGGACTGTCACCATTGTTGGGTTTCATGCACTGATTTTTGATGTCTAATTGATTCAGCAATTATGTTCAGTCATATTAATTCAAAGAAGTATGATACTGATACTGATACATTCACAAGAATGTGTTTGGTTATAATTTCACCACTGAATGCAGCTGAAAGCGATGAACAGAAGTGCCGTTTATGGCTGTTAGAAGAAATCTAGCATTAATTGTCTTGATGTTGATTGTAGGACATGTCTCACTGCAGGACAAATCTTCTGACACCGCAGCAGCCATCAATCTGCTGTCGCTGAACATGTCAAATCAGCGATCGAACACTACAGAATTTAGCCTAGGATTATGGGAATCTTTTAGGATTTTATTATTTTCTCTCAGCAAAAAACCAAAGCTGAATTGGAAATTCAGTCCAACAATGTTTATAGCTGCTTATTATGTAGATGCTGTATAATTGTGAACTCATATTATTACAACTATTAGGGTGTAGGAGCTAAAATGCATTGATGATTTAAGCACTAGAGGGCGCTGTGGTGAGTATTTCCCTCGAGGTTATAGTGAACAGTTACTGGTGGTGGGAAGATAAAGTTATTACCATAGCTTTTATGTTTTAAGTCAAGAAACAGACATTGGTTTGTGGAAATTGTTTATTCTAACCTAAGACAACTTACCAACCTAAACCCTGGTTAAAGGAAAGCCACTGCAAACAGTCATGCTTTTTGTGTGATTCCTACAGTACATGATATATGAAGCTAATAGAGAAGATCAAACCCTCAGTAGACATTCATTTAATTGTTTTGTTGTGCGTTTCTGACAAACACTGCAATGTTTCTATGATACAAGTTTAATCTTCATGCTGATAGATTTCATCCCAACATTATTACCCTTCCAGGTTGACCATATATTTCCAATGCCGTCATAGCTGTTGTATTGTCCCTGTGTATACAAGCCATTGGGGTTTGTCTCCATGCAGTCTTTGTACCAAAATGCCCCTAGACAGCGTTTGGCACAGTTTTGGTTGGAATCACTGTCTTGGTCATTGTCTAAGGTGGTGAACTTCTTGCCATTATGTTCATGTAAAGAGTCTCCTGCTGAGAGGAAGAGCATCAGTGAGGAGAGTAACTCAATGGAAAGGACTTTCATGAGCATACACTGTTGGGTAAGTTACTTTGAAAACTAATTTATCTATCTATTTATCTTATAATGACATTTTCAACAGTAAATTGGATCACTATATTAATTACTCTCTAAAATATTGCATAATCTTCTAAATCCTGTATTAACCATGAGCAGAATTACAATACTTGAAACCTTTAGCTTTGAATTCTTTGAAACAAATCATATAAAGTCACATCATTTTCCCTTGAACTTACCAGAGAGGTTACATGAGAAGCATACATTTAACATTACATTTTGATATTAAATCTTCTGTTGTTTTATAAAGAATTTTGCAATAGTTTATGCTGCATTTAATCAAATTTGCATCAAAAGTAATTGTAATTAAATGACAGAAATATTAAGTGTCATTCTTTAGTTTTTCAAAAGAAGGTTTAATTACATTACGGTAATTATTCATTTAGTAAAGCATTACACCCAATATTAAGTATAAAATAAATTGTCCTACCAGCTCCTCCATCCTTGAATCCAGAAACATGTAGTTTATACCCATCATCTTCTCCATCCACCGAGAAGGACGAGTACTGAGCAAAAACTTTATTTCCTTGAAAGTCCTCCAGATCCACTCTCAGCATGTACTTCCTGTTGCGTGTCAGCTGATACATGTTCTCCAGCCCTGATCACA
>JAUYWG010000031.1:23378598-23390100 GCA_034779775.1 Enteromius afrohamiltoni | reverse complement strand
GTTTCTAAATTAAGATAACTAAATTTTAATCAGCATTCAAAACTAAAATTATAATCTAAATTTAATAATAACTTAAACTTGGAGTCAGATTAAAACGAGGTAAAGCCCAAAACGTAAAAGTAAGATTAAAAAGCGAGAACATGAGAAGCAAGACATGAAATGCGAGCCAAGAAAGCTTGTTACCTTACAATAGTTAAGAAAGGGCTATACATTTGTTAAAGTGCATGGAAGGTATTGGGTCGGATGGGTTGATGGGACGGATGGATTAGGTTGGAATTGGTTTGTACTGAATTGCGATGACGATTACCAGTTATGTCTGTACTTGTTCTTCTAGCAGGAGATCTGGAAGCACTTGTTGGAACAGGTGCTAATGTAGAGACTGTGGATAACAGAAATATTAGTGGGGAAAGGGCGGTGTTGATGAGATGAACTAAACATAAATTCATAAATAATCTTGTTTACTCTCATCCTGATGTGAGTAAGATTGTTAAACACTTCTAGTCAAGTCTTGCATATATATATTTTTTTACACAATTTCAAAGCTGCTTTACTGAGTAAAGTTGAATTTTAAATAACTTTTATTCCATAAAGTCATTTTCTGGTAATTTGAAGCTTCTTTAAAATAATAATTATAAATAAATAGATAAACAAATAATAAAAAGATGCATTAATATACTCTGTCTGTTAATTGAACAAGAATGCGCTCCAAAACTATGTAAACTAAATGGTAAAGAAAACCCTTTTCTTCCCAGAAAGATTCTGCCTCTAAAATCATAAGATAAAACAAATAAAAAAATAAAAATGCTTTAACTAATAATACAAGTAACATTCCTGCTCTTTACTACTCCAGAAAACTGTATGACACAAACACCATCACTCCAGCTTCAACTCTTCATGAGCCTAGACAGTCTAGTATGAAATAATAACGAGAATTGATCAATTCTGAAACACATAACTTACCCTCAATCACATGCAGAGTTACGTAGTTGTAAGTGTCTATAAGAAGCCTGTCCACTGCACAGATATAAGTGCCAGAGTCTGATGAGCGCAGCGCAGCGATGGTCACGGTGAAGTCTGATCCTTTATCAGTCAGAGTGTATCTGCCTTTGTGAGTCGGATTCTTTCCTGTCTTAGACTTCATGAGAATATTCTTACCCACACAAGACTCTCTGCAGAAATATTTGATGTTTCCATGAGCTAAGAGATGCGAACAATAAAATGTGATGCTTCCTCCCACTGGAGCAGTTTTCAGAGATAGCACTGGAAATGAAGGGTCAGGCAGGATGTGACATCACATGATCAACTGAATAAATAACACAGATCTGTCCCAATAGCTATATATTGAATAACATCATGCCTCAGTCTTTAGTTATTTCCTCACTAAGAGTAATTGAATGCTCACTGACCTGGGGAGAGAAAAGCTAGAAGAATCCACATGCTGAAAAGACACCTTCCTCTTGCGGGGTACGTCAAAGCGTTTACTTCCCTTTTTGTCTCGCCATCCTCTTGAGACATCTGCAGTGATGCAACCTAACGAAACATAACCTTTAGTCTACACTCTCTCACACACACATTTCTATACAGTCACTCAGTAGTGCTAAATAACATCTACATTTTCATCCAGAGACATTTATTTAGTCAAGACAACAACTCAATGAGTTTTCTTTATTGATGAATTCAACACGTGACAAAGTGATTACAATTGATAAGATTACAGAATAAGGTTTGATTAGCTAATGTTAGTTAACACATTAATTAACAACGGCAAATACGTGTTGTGACTCTGAAGCACAAAAGCAGTCATCAGAAGCACATAAATATTTGTAGCAATTTCCAACAACACATTTTGTGTAAATATTATATATATATTGTTTTTTGTTTTTTTTAGAAATTATTAAGATATTAAGTAAAGAGTAAAGATAATGCTCTGTAAAATATTTGGTAAATGTCTTGAATACGTAAAAAAAAAAAAAAAAATATATATATATATATATATGTGTGTGTGTGTGTGTGTGTGTGTGTGTGTGTGTGTGTTTACAAACAGCTTTTTATGCAAAAGAAAATGATAAAAGAACCACATTTCTATTTTTCATACATGGGCATAAGATGGATCGTTTGACATGGTTTAGTGAAAGATCTTTTGGAAAGTGCAGATTTAAAATGAAAAACTAAATCTCATTACCAGTAGATGGCTTCAGAGCTCCACTACTTGCTATTTGACCAGCTGAAAGATATCTTTTCACAAGTTTTTTTTTTTTTTTTTTTCTGCTTGACTTATATCTGCATATTCCAAAACCACAATTATAATCTTTTTTTTTTTCAAAGTTTTTGTACTGAAAAAAGTTTTTCAATAATGTTTGATTAGAATGTTACCTGACAACCTGAACATGATAAAAACATGCTAAAGTTTATGGTTATAATTGGATTTCATAATATATGATTCTAACTGAGAAAAATAAATAAATAAAAATAAAACTTGTAAAATTATATATTTTGGTAAAATAGCAAACAGCCAAGATGGGCAAAAATTAAACCAATAAACTAAACTATGATCCAAGTTATAGAAATGTGGGTCTTTTATAAAGTAGATTTTCACACATATCAACCTTTGTTACAACTAGTTAAAATAGTTAAAAATATAAAACCTGTTAGCTCAGGTCCATGAAATAATATTGACAGATGTTACCTTTAATTTTAATAACTAATAAATGTTAATAAATGCTAATAAAGAGCATCATAAATATTTTTTAATTGTTCATTCTTTTTAACTAATGTTAACAAAGGGAACCTCATTGTAGAGAGTTGCTGAAAATTAGTTTCAGGAAGAGCGTGAAGAAAATGTGATTTTTAATTTGTTGTTAATGAGTCATCTGGAGTCAGTCAGTCGTTTAATCAATACTCTGATAAATTGACTCTTGAGCAAAATTGGGCTGTATTTTAGTGTAGATCTGACCCAAATCTGGTTGTGCCAGACCTACGTAGCAGGTATCTGTGTTGGTTGCAGCTTCTGTGTTTGTAGGCCTGCGAAAGTCCTCTACAACTGAACCTTTATCCCTCGGAGTCAGGGGTGAGTTTTTATGGATGAATGAGTTCATTTTCACATACTCGTCCTGTAAAAAATGAAGCTTTCATGTCAGCAAGGACATTCATTAGCTGTATCCCTATATAATATCGATTACAGTCTTACACCAACCTGAGCCGATGTCTTCCTGGTGTGATAAGATACAGAAGCTGGTGGGAGGATTGCACATATTAATTGTTGGGTGATAAACGTAAACATGTGTGTGAAGATTGTATAGAAAAGAGGAAGTCTAATGCAGTCGTCTCACCTGGCAGCTTGCAGGTGGTGGCCCATTTTTTTACTTTAAACAGAACAAATGGACACACAACCAAAAGTGTGCAAACACACACCAGACTCAGTACTGTCACCAGCCTGGTGTAAGATTCTGTGGAAAAGAAAAAAAAAGTCTGACACGGCTGATAAAACACGATTTGTTTATATGAATGTTCTGATTTGTAAGAAGCTAATAAGAACAATGACGTAACAGGACGATAAAATCAAACAAATGACAGAATAAATGAAAGAATCGCAGAACAAGCAAAAGAATGAATGAACAAACAAAGATGCAGTGATGCCAAATCTCTCACGAAAGAACAAAGTGTCAAAGTTTACTGCTGTAGCCACGAGCGCTTATGATTTTCAAAAGTATGTGAAATATTTAAAGTTTGCGGCAATGAATCTTTCAAATACGTCGGTATTGTGGCATATTCAACCTGACCTCACGGCAATTCGTACATATTTTACGAGGTGGCTAATTCATATGAATTTGTACGAATGACCTAAACCTAACCCGGCCGCTAAACCTACCCATGATAGGGCTTTAGAGAAATCGTACAAAATCATACGAATTAGCATGAACTTGGCACCTTGTACGAATATGTACGAATTGATTGTGAGACTGTGTTGACATATGAAATATGCCCCTGAACATGACTCTGAATGAAACAAAGTGATTGATTGTTTGAAATGTCAGTCAAACTGCCTCATGGGCGGGGCTTGGCCAATGAAAGTTGCCATGGATTCCAGACCTTCAGCCATTTTCATTCAGACCGACGCGAAAAGACCCACAAATGGGCCTCAATATACTAATGTTTCATATTTTCTGTTTTCAATGATTCAGATTTGAATAATTGTAAACGCACTGCACCTTTAGATGTAAAACTTCGCAGGATATTTTTATTCACTTAGATCTGTGTTACACAATGATAAAGAAAATGAAGAAGAGAACAAACAAACACACAATAGAGAGCAAACTATAGATATTACAGATAACAGATACATGAATAAACTGCTGAGCAAAAGAATAAGTGAACACTAGACAGAATGAAGGACAAAATGCATGCATGAATAAAACAAATATTAGATAACGCTGGGTAAAAGACAGACAAAACAAATGGGATGTAGGCAGAATAAAGGGCATGAAGAATTAATGAATTAAGATAAACTGAACAAGGACATGCAGTTCACCCTGATCTCTAGTCTTGGCCCGGTTCTGTGCTGTGATATCTGCAGGACTGCTCGTGCTGTAGAGAATCACTAAAACACAGCATTTGAACAGAGATAATTAACACATTTTAAAAGCAGCTTTTGTATGACTGAGCATTTATTTCTGTTTCACCCTTTAGTGCTGGAGTTGTGGGTCTCTGAGCTTCACCTGCGCGGAGAAGAAGGAACGTGAAACTATCCAGATCCGTTCTTTCAATAACATTCACTTTTCATTCGGTCATGTTTGTCTGGAAAAAGACCTAATGTCCTGTAAAGGATTCTCACCTCTAATGACAGTCAGTTTTTGATCAGTGATCAGATCGGGCAGCAGTGGGATATCCACACCTAAGGAATAATAGCCAGAATCCTCCTTGACCAATGCCCTGATGGTGGCAGTAAGGACATGCGTGGACTTGTTGTCAATCAGAGTGAATCGCCCCTGTTTCGTATACTGGTTGGGATGAGATGTTTCAACCAGTTTCTCAAAGTGCAAGAAATCATCCCATCTGCCAAAGTACTTGGTGTTTGTCTCATAGTCCGGTGGATAAGGGGCTGAAAGGTTTACGTATTTTCCTTCATATCCAATTTTAGCATAGTAAGCATCCAGTAGACAGGCTGGAAATTAAGTTAAATGCCATTTAAAAATTATTTCTAGACATTTAGCTGTGCACATAAACAGCAGTCGATCTTACTTTTTTCCAAAAAAGTGGCAAAGATAAGATTAAGATGACCATTTGCAGAATAACTAGGAATTAATAACAAAATTACCTCATGACAGTAATGCAAAGCCACTTTTTCCAACAAATGATATGACTAAATATAATCATTGATATCTACTATATACAGTTTTACAGTAAAGCATGGCATCGCTGTTTTTTAGCTGAAATAGCTTTACTGTTTTTTGTTCAGAATATACAGTTCAAAGACATATTCAAACAAATATATACAATTCATATTTTTATATTTAAATGTTCATATAATTTAATGTATATTTAAGGATGTAATCATAATAATTTCCCAAATAAAGAGACTAGCTTTTTTAATGGCGATATTTGGAATAAACGAATGTGTTCAAAAAAGTGATTAACGTTTAGGTTTATCTGGAGCATTACTTTTAAGTAACTTGAACGAGGACTAGTCTATGCCAAGCGTAAAACACTAGAGTCTCAAAGACAGTGATTCTGAAAATAAGATACTGCTGTTTTGCTGTAAAGGGATGTCTACAACTCACCTGCACAGAAGCAGAAACAAAAGACTCTTGCCTTCAACATGCCAAATGGTTTTTGATTCTGGTGTGTGCAGAGAATAAAACCACATCTGGCAGACTTTCTCTCACTTCCTTGTTACTATTTAGGAACAGTCCTCAACCAGACTTAAGACAGTAGCTAGTCCTAGTCGGTTGAAAGGCATTTTACAGAACTTCCTCAATCGATCTTCCCCGTGAACCTTTCATTATAAAATTAGTAAAATGCAAATTACACTTGTTCACGGGAACACACTATTACATTGAATTATTAGTCCTACAGCACATTGTAAGTTATGACTATGTGAAAGTGTTTGTCTGTTAAAAAGAAATGTGCAGCAACTCGATTCATATACCCCCGGTTTCACAGACAGCCTTAAGCCTAGTCCTAGACTAAATGTAAAACTAAGCTGTGTCTACTTAAATAAACATGCACTGACTGATCTTTAAACATGTCAGTGTCATTTTTTGTCTTAAGATGCACACTATTAAAGGCGTGTTTCTAAAAACTACTTAAATGTCCTTATTGAACTACTGTATGGCTTTAATTTGAGCTCTGTCTAAGCTCTGTCTATGTAACCGAGCCTTAGTTGCTTGTTTCTTTAAAGATGAATCTGTCACATGTCTGTTTTGTTAGTTTCCCTTTGTTGCCCTTATTTGGTTCTTCCTGTCTTGTCATCAATTCTTATTCTGAGTATTTTTAGTGTGTTCTGCCCCTTGTTTCCTGTCTGCTGTAAAATGCCCTTTCTCATGCTACATGAGTATCTCCTGGTTGCTTGTGTTCGTAAAGTGTTAGAGAAAAAAAAGTTTGATTGATGTGCGCATGCCCAGTAGTCCTATGGATGATAACAGCCTTCTAAGCCTACCAGTAGGTGCAGCAGGCCCCTACTGACCCAAATGAACGGGCTGATAACGGCCCATTCAATCGAGTGATAACATCCGAAGCGGGTGGGCTATTATGCACGAAGCTCCATCATTTCCGTGCTCCTCGTTTCATTTAAGTAGCATTGTGACATAATCACTGTTAAGTAAAATCTAATTAAACTTGTTTTCAGACAATGTTTTAATATTTTAATAGAGAATAAAAACAATGCAGAAAAAACTCCTGAAAATCACAAATCAATACCTGAGACATATGAGCATGATTTCTGCATTTATTTAACAAATACAATACCATCTTAAGCCGATTTTGTGGAGGCAACATTTGGACATGTGTAGCTGTCGGAGGAGACTAGGATTCTGATTGGCTGGTTTCTGATTTTGTCTGATCAATAGTGTGATAGACGGACTCTTGAAGGGAATCAGCTGTGAGACTCTGATACATTTGACTCTTTCTATTTGTGTCCAGTTCTGTGTAGACCTGATCTTTTGTTTGTGCTGAAACAACGTCAATGTAGTAAGTGGGCTCTGTGTTTGTATAATCAGGGTTTGTGGCTTTACAAAGCTCCTCCTTTTCACTTTGAACTTTGGGTACGTCTGGAAGGTCACGGTGCTTTCTCTGGTGGCCGATCTTTATGAAAGAAATACACATGATCAGATTAAACATAAATATTTGTTGATAACAATACTACATGCTGGAGAAGTTGATGAACTCACGGGGTTTGACACAGTCCTGGTTCGGCGGAGAACAAAACCTGCTAAGAACCGGTAAAGTTTCTAAAATTAGTCATTTTGAGGTGTCACATGACCCATTATCAATTAAACCATGAATAAAAAGACTTGCTTGATTTTGTATGAATTTCAACTCACTTTAAAATTGTAATGCAATTGTTGTTTTAATAAAGTAGAATAAGTGTTCAATCAATTAAAAACTATCATCTATTTTACTCTCCCATACAAATATCAGAATGTGAGCACTACCTTATGGGGTGTGATATACTAGCATGTGTTGAACTGCACCATGTGGTTTCAAATAAATCACGTGGTGTTGGTGTGTTTGAGACGACCCTGAGATCTTACCTGAATTACCGCAGCTGTTGTGTTTGAGGACTAGAAACAGGCCGAAGAGACACACGAAAAACAGGGCACCAACACACACCAAAGCCACCATCATCATGAACCTTGAGTACGACTCTGTCCACACAAAGACGACAATGACTCGGATGAAAAATCAGAACCGCATGATCTTTGTGTGTTTCACATTCTCACCGCCAGGTGCTTCCGCGAACAGGTCTGTGGTTTGCTCTGGTGGATGTTCTGCACAGAAAACAAAAGTGAAAGTGGTGTATTTCATCCACAGACACAAAGCCTTGGCTGGCATTCATTCACCCCTGTGTGTGGGAGTGTTCAGTTCCCATTACTGACTCATTACCAGACTCATAAGAGGAAGACCATGCTGTATCACATCCCATCTGAAACCAATATGAGACTCAATAGCACCTCAAAAATCCCCATAACTCTTACTTCAGTGTTCATGATGCCAAACAGTGCAATAATAATCATAGATAACACTTCTATGATTATTTAAACTTGCAGTCTACTCTGAGAGTTAGTAGACATGTAGTTCCACATTAATGTAAATTAGCTGACATGTATTTACAAAGTAACTTTAGTTAGTAGAATGTCAAAAGTAGACAATCAAAATAAAGTGTAACCTAACTATGACATGGATTTATAACAAATCGTATGTGCAAGCATGTGAACTGGATACCCAAATAACTGAACACTGAATTAATTCCTTCAAAATATAGTTAAAAAGTAAATAAAGTTAATGCAGTCACAGTAGTTAATTGCAATAAGACCTTAAAGAGAACGGTTGTGACAGCCAGCTTTCTGAAAATGTCCAGCAAAAAAGTTTACTTTGTAATACTCCATTGTGATTTAAACAATCTGATCTCACAGCAATTCATACATATTTTATGAGGTGGCTAATTCGTACAAATTTCTTCTAAATCGTATGTATTTTACCAGTTGCTAATTAAATATGAATTTGTACAAATGACGTACACCTAACCTCACCCCTAAACCTACCCGTCACTGGGTTTTAGACAAATCCTACAAAATCTGCCACCTTGTACAAATACATAGAAATTGGCCGTGAGATTGTGTTGGATTTATAGCCTTATTGGGAAATATTTGGTCAATATTTTGTCAAATCGCTTACAGTTGGTCTTAGGTTACTAAAAATTATTTAATGATTTTTTCTACATGACTCAATTATTAATTAAAAATTAAAAATTGTATAGATTTTAAGGCACTTTATAAAATACATGACTATTTTTTAGTTTCAGTTACATTGTTTAATTTGATTTAATTATTACTTCATTTGATTTGCCTACTTTTATTTACTTATTGTCTCAAGGACAATAAAATTACATGGTAACATCAAATTCTCGTATATATTCAGTATGTCAGTAGGGCAGTGAGTCTCCAGCTGCTGTAATCTCACCCTTGGTGACTGTTATCCATATCTCTGAGGTAAAATCAGGGAGCAGAGCGATATCTACACCACACCAATACTTCCCAGAGTCTTCTGGGGCCAGTCCAGAGATGTTTGCTGTAAGAACATGAGTGCTAGTGTCATCCAGAAGAGCCAGTCTCCCTCGTTCAGAGCTCGTCTCTGGTCTGTTGATGTGAACACACTGAAGGTCTTCTGGAGCAGACGACACGTTCATCTGGCAGAAGTACTTGCTGTTATTCTGGTAGGTTTCAGGATAGCTGCAGGAGACTGAGATGTTGCTTCCCACAGATCCAGTGATGTTAACAGCCAGCGAGATCTCCATCAGCCACAACGCTGAAAGAACCAGAACTGCTGACAGACAGACGTCCTTTCAGAGTTAGTGTGCTGACTTTTGGTGTTTATCAATAAAATCAAATAAAGTGCAGAGTAAAAAGTGCCATTCTTGCTGAATGTATCATGACAGATCGTACCTGAGAAACTGATGGACATGGCGGTTCTCATGACTGCCTGCTTCAACCCCAACTCACACTACCTGTTCTCACACTAAATACTAGGTAGATATTGTGTGTGTGTGTGTGTGTGTGTGTTCACTTCCCTAATGCACATGGTAAAGTAAACATAAACTGTGTCAGCCTGATCTTTGAAACAGCTCCCTCTTCAGGGCAGCCACAGGAAAGTCTGACCAAGGTTTAATACTTTAAGTGCTACGATGGTGTTTATTTGCTTGTTTGTCTTTCTTTTTTTTACCTGATACTTTTAGAAGTCAAAGCAGCGGCCCTACTTAAGATAACTGTAAAAGTATAATTTATCTAAACACACATAGTGTGATCTTATTGTGCAAACACTTACTGTCTGTAAAAATGAAGGAGCACTTCTCTCTCTCTAAAAAAAAAAAAAGGAAAGTGTTACCACTATCCGATCATGGTGACATGAAGTCTTCCTTTCACACTGAAAGTTTCATTAGATATATTTTTACTTTTGTAAAATACTTGTGCAAAACACAGCATAATTAGAAATCAGCCTTTATGAAATAGTTATTTTTGTTTAATGTGTTCATTTAGGAAGTTTTGGTTATTGGAAAGGGTTTCATATGGGGTTCTTCCTGTCTTGTTATGGGGCAAGTCATTAAAATAGACTTTAAAAAGAGGAAGGTAAAAAATGCAAAACAGCAGAAAAACTGTTTCTGCTTGCTCTTGCAGAACACTCTACTGGAATCTACACTGAAAACACGGTAAGAGTTACATGATTTACTTAGAAATAATGTGATTAAAATAACTTCCAGTCACTCAAGAATCTTCTAGTGAGAGACATTTTCTTTCCATGACAGTTGGATGATGAGCGGCGAGACGAAGGAAAGAGGTAACAAATGTAGCTTTACTTGACATGCAGGGGTTTAGCTAACACACATTAACACTTCACTACAATAACACACTCTTGAGCACTTTCATGTTCTACAATAACCTCTGAACATCTAGCACTTGTATGTACTTGAGTTTCAGCAGGGTAAAACCTCTAACAGTGAAGACGTAACAGTGTTTAACAGGACATTATACAGTTTTAGTTGTCATTATTATGTTTATAAAGCTTAAGTTAGGGTAACCATATGTTACCTCTTTTCCCTGAATGTGTCCTATTGTAGACTTTTGTCCAGTCAGGATTTCTAAATTTTCCAAAATGTTCAGGATTCAGCTTTTACTTTCTTTAGTTTTTTGTGTTAAAACCCTGCACAAGATTGAATATCTGACCTTTACTGTCTGCACATGCAGTCATTATACATTACATGTCATTTTTGCACATTGCACGTTCGATTTGGCTTTCACACACACTCAGTGTAAAGGGAGAACACCCTTAAACTGAAATATTGTCATCCTTACTGAAGATGAAGTATTGTATTGAATATTTATCTGCAGTGATGTCATTGATCATGGCTCCTCCTCTTTCTCTGATGTTTCTGCTCATGATTCCAGGTGAGTCTCTCTTTGAGCCCACTTTAAGAAAATAATTTTTATCAGATGTTTATGGTCTTGTCTGACTCACAGACTGATGTTTTCATTATTTGTTCATGAATGTGTGTTTCAGGAGTATCTAGTGCTGATTGGGGTGTGAGCTACAGTTCTTCACACATCTGTGCACTAAAACACTCATCAGTGATAATGAGCTGCACTTATACATACCCTCCTGGACACAAGATCATGAAAGTGTTCTGGACCAAAAACCCTGTAAAGGGTGAAGAGTTTCCAGATCTGTCTGAGGACCCTGAATACAGTCAGAGAGTTCAGTATCTGGGAGATTATCAGCAGAGCTGCACCATCA
>JAUYWG010000031.1:23346879-23364644 GCA_034779775.1 Enteromius afrohamiltoni | reverse complement strand
TTTCTGGATTTTTAATCTAATAAATGCAGCCTTGATGAGCAGAAGAAACATCTTTAAAAACCATTAAATATCTTACTTTTGAATGGTAGTGTAAGTAAATTCGCATTGCATTATTCATATACTGTACTTATAACCTTGAGATGAAAAATGTTACATTATCACAATCATGTGTTGTCTTTACGTTCCATCAGTTAAACATTTCTGCTAGGGTTGTGGCTATAGGGATGCAGCAAAAAACAGAAGCTAACAATAAATAAAAGTATTTTCTTTTTTCTATTTTTTATTTTAGCCCTGTTTCTAACGCAGGAACTTTCCCCAGGAAGTAGGGATTTGGGGTCCACCGATCTAAATACAGTAATGGGTAATAATGTTCCCCCTTAGAAAGTCCCTGCCCGTGAGGTAATAGCTTTTTCAAAGGTCTGGGACTTTCGGCTCTGGGACTGTTTTTGAAAAGTGCAAAAAAATGCTAAGGGAACCTCGGAGTATGACATATGAGGGAACCCGCGATGATTCAAAGATCAAGCAAACTGACAGTGAACGAAAATAATAAAATAGTCAATATGTGTCATGTTAAATACAGCAGCATCTTGGAGATCTCTAATCAGTTTAATAGCAGAAGGTATATCTTCACGACATGCGTGTGACGTCATTAACAATGGCCCTATGTTGTTGAACTAACGTGGTTCAAACGACGGAGATGCGACCGTGTTCGGGAAACAGTCGTGTGTAGCTAGTTTGTTTCCAAAACAATGCATCGTACTATGGTGGTTTATCAGCGAGTTACATCGTTGTTTGGGAAACGCACCCCTGATTGGCTTATCACAATGTTGTTCCACGCGGACACGCGGAACTCAGCAAAATGAGGTTCTGCGGGAGGGCCACACTCCTGAGTCAAACAAGTGAGGATGGAAGTCCAAAATTAGCTTTCTTTGTATTGCTGGAAAAGTTACTGGAACAAATTTTTCCAGGTAATTTTAGGTGGAAAGCGGCTTTTGTTTTATATATAATGTCTACCCCAAACCTAAACCTACTCCTTACAATAATGCAAAAAAAGTAATTTATTGTTATTCAGTGTAAGAAAAATTATGATATATTGATATTCCAGTAGTTTTGTATCCCTTCTAATCTTAACCATTTCCTGGAATGTTTTGAGGGTTATTACAAAAGTTATTACTTCTATGAAGCTTTTTTGGACTTTCTGTTCCAGAGCTCCCTCCGGCTTCGAGTATGAGTGAAGCATAGGCTACTCTCCAGGTTTTAGGAATCAGTTCTCTGTAAATGCGCTGAACACACTCTAATATTTGTGTTGAACTGTTCTGGAACAGTGTTGTGAATACAACTTGACCACTGATTTCTAGTCATGTCCTCTTTTGGAAGCACAAACAAAGTTTCTTTCAAACAAAGTAGTTTCACTTTCACAACGACATACAGCATCTGCTAAACATGGCGCCTGCAGTAACACTATAATAATAGTTTATTATTGCCTTTTTTCGTTGTGTAAATTGGGCGGTGTTTGAAAATACACCCACTCTGTGATTTAGAAACGTGGAGGCTTGTTTAACTCATGCTGATTGAGCCATTGTTACGAGATCCAGCTGGAGTCCCTCATTGTTTCCACCAGAGGGCACTCCAGCCAGATCTGTGCTTTGGCTCATAAACTACATTACCTATCATGCTGCATCCCTGGAACTAATCACAATCACTAACCCACACATGCATCTCATTCACACACACACACCTGCACCTCATCACCACACCCACATACTGATTACACACGCACATAAAGCCACGACCAAACAACCACTCGCAAAGTCTTCAGTCTCTATCATTTACGAGCATTCCTTCCCGTGTTTGTTTTTCCTGTTGTTACCTTGTACTGTTTATCTTGATCTTGACTGTTTGCAGCCCACCGAAATCTACCTGTAAACCATTGAATGATGTCCTGTCCCCCTTGCTCCGATTGCTGGTGTTTGACCCTGCCTGTCAATCCTGAATAAAGAAACTGCATAGGAAACTGCAAGCCTCCGACTCCTTTGTTACAGATATGTTACGATATCCAGCTGGAGTGCCCTCTGTTGAAAACAATGAGGGACTCCAGCTGGATATCGTAACAGCCATCTCTACCATCTGGTTGAGGTACATTATGCCAAAAAAATACACTAGGTCAATCAACAGCGCTTGTCAAAACACTTGTTCTAACATGGATATCAGAAACCAGGAAGTCACGCCTGCCATTTGAGCTGTTTTTGGTGAAAATTTGCAAGGTAAGCTGATTTTTGTGACATATTACACTGTAAGAGCCCTAACCTTACAAATGTATGTTACTTTGTGCCATGAAGAAACTTTAGTATGATTGTTGTAAAAGATTGTTATTTATTTGTTTGTTGTAATTGATTTTTACAATTACTAGATGGATGTCAGCAGTCTATTGTACAAGAACGTGCACTCTTCAGGCCCTTATATACTCCATATACTGATACTGATGTTAATGATTCAATAGAGCAGGAGTCCCCAGGTATGGTCCTGGAAGTCCGGTGTCCTGTAGAGTTTAGCTCCAACCTGTGACGATCAGCTGGATGTGCCAGCAAGACTTTGGATTGCACTCCAGCTCTCCATTAACTGTGTGTATGTTTACATCTGTTTTCATTCATGGACTCTCAGCAATGAACTCTTGCCTCCGCCCACTCGTTGGTTGTCTAGGTACTTCATTGTTTGCTCCACCCCTTGACCTACTTTCACCTGTATATATACCGGTCTGTTTGTTTGTCTTGCACGGTCCATTGTCTTCCTGTTGTTTTGCTACTCTGTGTTTTGATCTGTTTGTTTTCGACCTTGCCTGTTTTTTCGACTACCGTCTAAGTTTTGCCCTCTGGATTGTATTTGTGGTTACCGACCCTCGCCTGGACTTTGACTACTCTTTGCTCTGCCTCTGCCATTGACGTCATCCGGTGCTTACCCTAACCGTCTGTCTACACTCTGTGTGTAAATAAAACAGCTTGCACTTAAATCCGAATGCTTCCTCGCCTCCTCCCTCGTAACAGAATGGACCGTCGCACAGGATTTAGCAGCTGTGGAATTTCACAGTAAAAAGTACAAAGAGTACAAAGTCTATTCAGTACCTCGCTGGCAGGATTATAAATCTATTCTCGCATCCTTCTTGAATTCGCTATTTCAGCGCGGGCGTAACATTGAGGATTACGTGGAGGAATTCATCACTTTCAGCCACCGCGTGAGAGCTAATGAGAAAGTAGTTAAAGACTGTTTTTTGTCGGGTCTCGACCAAGAGCTGCTCTACAGTTTGCCCAGTGATGATCCCGATTGGATGTTAGAGCAGCTTATAGACTTTGTGCTGTTATATTGTGGTTCTCCTTTCACTGTGGGCAAGGTGGAGGAGGACGTTTACACTCGCGGCCCTGGGCGGAGGAATCCCCGCACCGCGAACGTCACGCTGAACCCGGGTTTGCATGCAAGATCCCCGCTGATCGTGAGACAACCACACACAAGATGGCTGCCGATCACGAAACGCCACGCAAAATGGCCGTCGATCGCGAGAATTCACAAAGCGTGATCACTACACACAAGATGGCGACCGGTCCTGAGCCAGAACACAAGATGGCCACTGAGCCCCAGTCTGCGCACAAGATGGCTACCGCCCCTGAGCCAGCACCCCTGTCTCATGCCACCACGGACATCTCCCAAGTGTTCCCAGGCGTCGTGAGTGCTACCCAGGAGGTTTTCAAGGCTGGTCTTAGGTACAAGAGACTGTCTTCTTGCTTATTTGACCCCCCTCTTTTGTCAGTAAGGGCGGCTGGTGTGCTCAGGATTCCTGCACAGGCCATTGTAGAGACTGTTCCCCTATCTACTGTGTTTCCTGTAGTGGCAGTTGCCATCCTGAGTGTGTGGGCCGCACACTGCTCGCCGGCACCAGCCCATGACTCTGCTCCATCCTGGCCCGGGAACCCCGAACCCGTTTGTACTCCTTTTTTTGAGCCCACCATAGACTGTGACTTGCCTTGGCTGGATCCACCAGAGCTCACAGTGGACCCTGATTTACCATGGCCCGATCCACCTGAGCCCGTTCCCCTGCCTCAGCTCTGTCCTGATCCGGCTACGGAGCATTCCCCAGTGATTGCACGCTTCTCAGAGATGTCAACCCAGGTCGTGGATTCTCTGAGGTCCTCGCTGGTGGCTGCACAGCCTCTTGAGTCAGTCCGTTGGGGCAGTTCAGGAACTCAGAGTGGACCCTGAACTGATCGCGGCAACCTGTGAACTCGTGCCCTGCCCTGAATCGGCCATGGAGGCCGTTACTGAACTTTTGTCTTGCCCTGAACCGGCCTCGGAGGTTGTTGGACCTTTTTCTTGGTGGGGCAGTTAAAGGGTCTAAAAAATTGATTGATTTGAGGTGTAATAATTGCAATGACATGTAAGCAAAAAATAAGTCTTAAGTCTTAAGTAACAATTCCAGCAATTTAGGACAACACGTGCCTCCTCCCCACATTTCTGTACCTTACTTCATCCACAAAAATGTGAAAATAGGTCAAGACAACTGACTCATCACGCTGTCTCATAGAGGTTTAAACCTCACATCGCCATTAACATTCTTCACTATTTCTTTTAAATGAGCACTGTTCTGTCGTTTTATTTATTCACCATCATCTTGTTTCAAACCTGTATTACTTTCTTTCTTCCATGGAACATAACCGATGATATTTTGAGAAATGTCACAGTTTTATTTCTCTGTATAATGACAATAGGTTCAACAGAAACTAATCGGCATTGGTTCACAATATTTTGTGTATTATTTTTTTGTTGACATAAGAATGATTCCATAAATTTTTTATCCCTTCATTTTACAATTTTAAATTAAATTAACTAAGTTAACTACCATTGTGTTAGCAAAGCCTGTCTAATGTCTCAGAACTAGTAAACCAATGATACGAATCATAATGACGCTAATAAAGAAATAAAAAAATACAAAATTTATTCTGGTATAATTGTTCATTTTGCATTAAAAAGGAAATCAGGGAAATTACACAAAATCCCATGAAAATTAGCATCAGTCAGACTAGATGATTTTGAGGTGATCTGCCTGAACATGTCAAACATTGGATATCAGCAGCAGTGGAAGCATGTCCTGACTCTGATCTGCATGATTGTGCCGCTGAATGTTAACAGCTTGGATGCTTAGTCACTGCTTTTAGTAAATGAGATGCACACAACAACAGTGATTCTTTCTTATCTCTAAAAGACACTAATGTTTAGTCTGGGTTTGTTTGCAATATCTAAAAATGCTTTTGATTTAAAAGGGTGCAAATGCGTGCAGTATCTTAGATCACATATAATTTGAGTTTAATCAAATGTATTACGCATATAAAATGTTTAAGACAAACTTTAAAAAAAAATAAAACTTTAATAATTATGTATAACACATTTTCACACAGAGCTATTATGCATGTATTCAACAAATAATCTGGTCAAATTTTACATTTGAAGTCAACATGTGCAGTCAGAAATGTATTTATTTTATTTCTATCCTGGATTTCTTTGGAATTATTTTATTGACTTAGCTCTCTCACTTTCCCCTCTTTCTCCAATTTCTGTCTCACTTACACTCCCTCCCCCTCTTCCTTACACTCAGCTTCGACAGGCAGAGATTTGGAAATTCCAGTACAGCATGATTTCTGGGAAATGTTCTGGGAATCCCTTTAGTGCGCCATAAAAGACAGAGAAGAGGCTTGACTCCTCACACTTTCACTACAGCTCCACTAGGACTTACTACTTTCTATGAAAGCTCAGAAAACCACTGGAGCTGATCTTTTTGTGTTTCTTACCTATTTATTACACTAACAAAATAGTTATGGCATTTTTATCCAGAGCTTTTCTTCTGCTGACACTTGCAGTAGTTTGTATTCAACTGAGTAGAGGTAAGACATTAATGACACTTTAATATTACTTTTTATAGTCACGTATCGCAGGAATTTAGTGCTTTTTAAAAAAATCCTTTATTGCATGATGCAGAAAGCATCTTGTGTTAGAATCATGCATTTTAAATTAATCTTTCTGTGCTTTTCTGTGTTAACAGTCCTAGCTGCTGACATACCTGACAGGTGCTGGTGTTTGGGCGGTTTGGTTAAACATGTCCCAAGAGAAGAAATTGAAGAGTTCTCTATTTCTTCCAAAAGATCAAAGTGTGACAGGGTTGAAATCATGTAAGTGTCAATCTCTTAACCTGCATATAATAAAAAATGTTAAATATTATATTTATAGACACTATATTTGTAAACTGAATATATATATGACATAAAAAATACTTGAAGATATAAAAAATAGACTTGTAATATATATTTATATTAAGATGTGAGATCTTATGATATTTTAACATGTTCAATACAGTAGAAAAAGCTCAGTTAGACTAATTAAAAACGTAATGTTTTAATCCTGTGGCATAAATCTGTAAGTAAACATTGTTTGTATGAAATCTCTAGACTGAATATTAATAATTGGATGCATTTTTAATGTCTGCAGATTGACACTAAAACCTGTGAATAACTCATCTGAAGGCGTCCAGCGCTGCTTGAGTCCAGAAACAAAACAAGGAAAGAACCTGCAGATTTGCTGGAACAGGTACTGACACCTTATTATCTTATCTTGTATTTTTTCAATCAGTAATAATGAAATAATGCTAAACAATATTAGCCACAAATATAAAATGTTACGCAAATATAACTTTTATTAACTTATAACTTAGAACCAATATGTTAATTTTCTTAATGCACTTGTATCCACAAAATAATGTTTATGCATATTATCTATTAGGACTTCAACTAATGGGTGCATATTTTTGCTTATCTTGCAACAGGAAGAACACCAACAACACTCACACATTCAAGATATCCAACTGCTTTGAAAACCATAAATGAAAGTGCAGAAAAGAAGGGGGTTCTGGAAACTTCTGAAACCCCTTGACACATGACCCTGCACTGGCCAATCAGAATCCAGGCATTTGAGTGTTGGCCTCTTGCAGCTGAAGGGAAATCACAAAAGACCCGAAAACACTGCCAGTAAATGCTGGACGCATATGTCGGCAAATGCATTTGGATTAGAATTCACTTGCTAGATGACTGAAGCACTGAATGTATCATTACTCCAAACAGTATTTAAATGAATATATTTAAATTGTTTCAGAATTTAACTTATTTTATGAAGGCAAAAGTGTTAGAACTGAGTGAATCACATTGCAATGTTTCTTTGACATGAAATACATTCAAGGCTACTGAAATGTTTTTAGTCTCATTTTGCTTTTGTAAAGGATGCTGTTTTATACATGTTTGTAATAAACGTTTCAAGTAATTTGGCATATTTATTTTGCAAATCCATTATATTTTCCTCTTGATATTAGAACATCTGTATGAATAGATTAATTGTATAGGAAATATGTTAGTTAGCAGTAGCTAATAAATAGATATTAGACCTGGAGAAAGATATTGTAGTTTCTTTACACTATTTGGAGACTTTTTATCTGTATATTTTACAAGCACCCCATCTACTGGTCATGTCTACACAGTAAATGTACACTTAAAATGCCTTAAAGTTTGTCGACTGACAAAATAATTATATCAGATGCCTTTGTCTTGCTTTATCCCACCCCTTGTGTTTGTGCGCATTCCTGAATCTACATCCATACAATTTAATAGCCTTAATTGGGAAGACTGTTTCAAAAAGGAATTAAGTTGTTGTTATGTCAAAAATAAAAAGTCAGTGCCTGCTGATCTCATACATTGCATGTCTCCGAACTCAGCCAAGCACATTTTTTAAATAGGCGCTATCTAACACAACCAAAATGATCCCAGCTCCCTAGAAATGTAAATACAAAAAACAAAAATAACAATTTACTCCATTACTACCATTCTTCTCCCCTAGGTTATGTCTTCCGGCTTTGATTATTGCACAGGTGTGCCTTAGGCTGGCCACAATAAAATCCCATTCTAAAATGTGCAGTTTTATTACACAGGATAATGCCGCCGATGTCACAAATTTTGAGGGAGCATGCAGTTGGCATGCTGACTGCAGGAATGTCTACCAGAGCTGTTGCCCATGAATTGAATGTTCATTTTCGTTTGCATAACCAAGGTAATTCTGCATCTGGCACTTTGGAGAGGTGTTCTATTCACGGATGAATGCTGGTTTTCACTTTACAGGGAATATGGCAGAAAGTGTGTATGCAGAACCTGATTTTGCTGATTTCGACATGTCCCTGGAACAACATTATGATTAGCCAATCAGATTTAAAGAACCAGTTTATAGTTTTTGTGAGGTTTAGGCTTACAATCAGTGTTTGGTGCTTGTTCATCAGTGTCAGTCATCTATCATTTAAATATGATTTTAGGCATTACTCATGGGTAGGGTTAGGTGTAGAATGTCACAGGCTGCACCTCTGTGGCCCTCTCCACCGATCAGCAGTGGGAACCTTTGCCAGAATACTGACGTTCCTACCCGGACACTTTTTACCCACGTACCTCGGCGCTTCGCGCACTGTTTTCCCGCCCTGGCACAGTACAAAAGCTCGGACTTTCACCTAAACTAATCGCGAAGTCTCGATTTGCCCTGGCTATCGATTCCAAGTGTTTATTTCCGTGTTTGATTTTCTGCCTGTTGTTCCTACTTCCTGATTCTTTGCCGCCTGTCTCGACTTTATTGCCTGTTCTACGACCACGATTTTGTCTATCCACTGTGTTCCCGTTTGCCTGTGTATTACCATCGCCTGCCTGACTACGATTATTAAAGCCACATTGCATATGGATCCGAACGAGTCCCGCGAGTCATTACAGCAGACTCTGCCAAAACAGGATCCAGCAAAGATGCAGCAAGTCATTGACGAGGTGAGCCGACAAGCCTCCGAGCTCCTCTCACATCGCCAGCAACTTGAGAAACTCACCTCCTTCACCGTGGAACTGGTGAGCTCCATTCAGGCCCTGACTGCTGCAACCACGGCTCAGAGTAGGCCCACGCCGCCGGCTGCCACTGCTCCTCCCCCGCCTTCAACCAGCACTGCCAGCCCTGTGTGCCTGGCGCTCCCGGAAAAGTACAGCGGATCACCAGGCAAGTGCAAACTTTCCTGTTACAATGTGACATCTTCATGAAGGCACAGCCGGACTGCTCTCACTAAAGCAGGGCACCTCCTCAGCTGCAGAGTTTACTATGACACTCAGAACCCTGGCGGCCCAAACAGGCTGGGACAGTGACCCGCTCATGTCTCTGTATCGTCGGGGCCTGAGGGAGGACCTACAAGTGGAGTTAGCATGCCGTGGAGAGAACTGCACACTCCAGCAGTACATGGATTTGGCGATTCGCACTGATCAGTTGATGCGGTCTCGTCGGAGCCAGCGATCGCCATCTACCACCACCAGTGTGACTCCATTACCACCCGCAGAGCCTATGCAGATCGGAGCTACACGCATCGCTGGAGGAGAGAGAGCGTCGCATAGAGAATGGCCTCTGTCTGTACTGTGGGAAGCTGGGCCACCTGCGAGCCTCCTGCCCAACTCGACCAGTGAGACCCAAAAGCTACCGGGTGAGTGCAATTTCCCTCAATACTGCCATGAAATTGGATGTGGAGTTTGTTGTGCAGGGCCAGCATGTATCCACCTGGGCCTTTGTTGATTCGGGGGCAGCGGGTAATTTCATGGACTATAACTTTGCCACTGAACATGGTTTTCCTCTTGTTGCATATACCCCCAATGTGGCTGTGGCAGCCCTCGACGGTGGACCAATAGGGACCAGCAAGATCTCAACCCAGACCGCACCACTCACACTTTGCACCAGCTCGCTGCACATAGAGGATCTCCAGTTCTTCACCATCGACTCCCCTGAACACCCAGTCATACTCGGCCTACCCTGGCTGGAACTTCACGACCCAGTAATCTCTTGGAGGGAACACCAAGTCCTCTGCTGGTCCGAGCACTATCACACGCACTGCCTCCACAGCACCCTCTGGCAAATCCGACACCTGCGACTTTCACCCGAGGAGGACACAGCGTCCAGCACCCTGCCCACTAAGTACCAGGACCTCCGCATCACCTTCAGTAAGGAGAGAGCTACCCGACTGCCACCGCACCGTCCTACCGACTGCTCCATAGACCTGCTACCGGGCTCTGTAGTCCCCAGGGGGGGCGCATATTTCCCCTGTCCCAGCCAGAGACTAAGAGCATGAACCAGTACATACAGGAGAAACTCTCCAAGGGGTTTATCCGCCCCTCTATCTCGCCTGCCTCGGCGGGTTTCTTCTTTGTCAAGAAGAAGGACGGGGGACTGAGGCCATGCGTAGACTACCGAGCCCTTAATGATATTACCGTCAAATACCGCTACCCATTGCCCCTGGTACCCTCAGCCCTGGAACAGCTGCGGACAGCACAGGTTTTTACTAAGCTGGACCTCCGGAGCACAACCGTACAACCTTGTTCGTATCCGGGAGGGGGACGAGTGGAAGACGGCCTTCTCCACCACCACAGGGCACTATGAGTACCCGGTCATGCCGTTTGGACTGTCCAACAGCCCCTCTGTATTTCAGTCTCTGGTCAACGAGATCTTCCGGGACATGCTCCACCGCTATGTCATCATCTATATTGACGACATCCTTATATACTCCGAGAACATGCCGTCCCATGTCCGCCATGTCCGAGTAGTGCTACAGAGACTCATCGACCATCAGTTATATGCCAAGCAGAGCAAGTGCGAATTCCATCAGACTAAGGTGTCCTTCCTCGGGTATGTTATCAGCACAGACGGCGTGGCCATGGATGAGGGCAAGGTGGCAGCAGTGGTAAACTGGCCGAGGCCCCAGACCCTGAAAGAACGATAGTGCTTCCTGGGCTTCGCAAACTTCTACAGAAGGTTCATCAGGAACTTCAGTCATGATGAAGGGGTCATACCAACGTCTGCCCTGCTCCTATTCTCCGCCATCCAGACCCCACTCACCAGTTTGTGGTGGAGGTAGCCCTCTAACTCTGGAATCAGGGTGGTACTCTCTCAGCGCCTAGGGAACCCCAAAAAGCTTCACCCATGCGCATTCTTCTCCAGAAAGCTCACACTGGCAGAGAAGAACTACGAGCCCCAGCGCTGGACACCCCGGCATCCTGGCCACGGTTGACCTGGTGAACAACCGATTCTGGTGGCCACACCTCTCCATCAATGTAAAGAACTTCATTAGCTGCTGCGCCACCTGCCAGATGTCAAAGTCCTCCCGACAACGTCCTGTGGGTCTTCTTCAGCCGCTGCCCATCCCTCAATGGCCCTATCCGCACATCGCGGTGGACTCCGTGACGGACCTGCCGCCCTCCAACCAGTACACAACCATCATCTCAGTCATTGACCGCTTCTCCAAGGTCTGCCATCTGATTCCTCTAACCAAGAGTTACCCACGGCATGGGAGATGGCCCGTGTTTGATTTTCTGCCTGTTGTTCCTACTTCCTGATTCTTTGCCATCTGTCTCAACTTTATTGCCTGTTCTAAGACCACGATTTTGTCTATCCCCTGTGTTCCCGTTTGCCTGTGTATTACCATCGCCTGCCTGACTATGATTATTAAAGCCACATTGCATATGGATCCGAACGAGTCCCGCAAGTCATTACAGCGAGATAGAGGTGTATACCACTAGCATTTTTCATCTTTTGGAGCACTGCAATAAGGCATGTATCAAGCTCTCTTGAGAACATCCCCACATGAAAACGAATACAAAGTTTGAATGCTTATGTCATCAACGCAAGGGACAAGACCCAGTTTGGTGATAGCAGGTCTGCCTAGCAGTGCCGAATGCAGACTCTTAACAACATGCACTTCCTCTAATGTATGCTTGTCACCTTTCTGGGGAAGCATGTTCGCAACTCCAATCACATTGAGTGGTGTGCACCCCAGTTCAAGAAAGGGCTTAGTCACTCTATTGAGTGAAGGTTTTTGTCATCTTTGAAAATCTCATGGAGCACATGGTCTGACATAAGAGTGACATCAGCACCTGTGCCAATTTTGCCATGGTCCTGTTTTTGCATTTCATTCACTTTTCTAGATAAAACACTTACTTTTTGGTAATGAAATTTCCCCTCAGACATGACACAGTACTGTATTCGCAGGGCAGTGTGCTTTTGGGTGAGATGGGTTTTTCCCACACTTATGACATCTTGACTGTGACTGTTTACACTTTTCTTTTGCTCCATAGCTTTTAATTCTCTGCTTGCTTTAAAATTGTTGGTTTCTGCTCACAAATCTATCTACAGCGCCAGATGTTTTAAAAGCACATTCACCACGTGGGTTACTCTGCTGCTTCACTGACTCAATCTGTCTTGTATCGATAGCTTTCTCCAGCATTAGATCCTTATCTAGCTGCATTCACTCTGACAGAGTAAACGATTCAATCTCACAACTATCCTGTCTCTGATGAGCTTGTTGTTCAATGGTCCATATTTGCAGTGCTCTGCCAAGGACAAAAATGCTGTGATGGAAGAGTCGACCAACTCGTTTTCACCTTGTTTTCTCATGTTGAAGCATGCTCTTTCATAAATTACATTTTTCTTTACAACAAACAACGCATGACGCATTGTGTCGTATAGCTGCATGTTTACGTTTGTCAAATTTAGTCCTTTTAACGTGTCATCTGCTTCATCGCCCATACAATACATGTGAGTGTTTTTTTGATTGTGTTGCAAGGTAGTGTTAAGATTACTGGCCTGATGGAAATGTTCAAACTGTCTAATCCATTTTTCCCATTCCTGGGTTTGGAGAAGTTGAATGAAATGTAGCACATGGGCCTTGTAGCTTGTTGTCTTCCTGCCGCTTCTTCCATGACTTTGCGACCTCACTTACTACACTTACTACAATAAAATTTTAGATGTGCCCATCACAAAAAAGACAATACTTTATTGAACCTTTTCTGATATTCTGATATAAGCATTTTTGAGTTTGCCACCACCATGCTTCACTGTTGGGACTGTATTCCACACACACCGCTTGGAATTGGCCAACAAGTTATATCTTATTTCTCACCATCTTGGAGTCCTTCAGGTGTTTTCTTTGGCAAACTCCATGCAGGCTTTCATGTGTCTTGCACTGAGGAGAGGCTTCCATTGGGCCACTCTGCCATAAAGCCCGAATTTTTAGTAAATGGCTGCAATATAAAAAAGAGTGAAAATACTTTATAAGGGGGTCTGAATACTTTCCATACCCACTATATATTCCTATGGACATCAACACCTAAAATAAATCTCCAAAAAGGTGTACAATATGAGACCTTTGAACATTTATATGTAGCCTAACTACATAGATTATTCCAAAGTATTGAGGGTGGAGAGAGCACTTTCACATTCACTCCCCCCACCTACAATCCCTTTTGGTTACAGGTCCGACTCTCTATCCATTAAGCCATGGCTGCCCCAAGTAAGTTAAGAAGTACCCGACTGCATTTACTTGGAAACTTCTTCCACATGTATTTATGCTCTGATTTGTTCAAACAGCATAGGACTTTCCATTGCATAAAATACAGAACTGCATATGCAATGTGTGAATGAAGCTTTTACGGGTTTGGAACGACATGGGGTAAGTGATTACTTTCCAAATTCTTGCTTTTGGGTAGAGTAAAATTAGGGGTGTATATAGAAACCATATAGAAACAAAAAATCATGCCACTGAAATGTACTTTAATGAGACTTTATTTAAATGCGTGCGCACATTAACGATCTGTCATGGCGTGTGAATACCACAGTGAGATCAATAAACCAACGAGAATTATACATTTTCTTGAGGAAGCAGAACTGGCCTTATCGTTCAGATAGCTTATTATAGTTTTTGGTAGCCTATAAAGTAGGCTAGCCTATATATAATATGGAGATTTACTTGCATTTCAATAACAGTGTTATTACCATAAACTGTAGCAAATAAGCAGTGATAATATTAGAAATAGAGCCCAACCGACAAAGGATTTTGAAAGCCGATACGATACAAATATTTGTTGGTTTTAAAATTTGATGTTCCGATATATATATATATATATATATATTACATTTCAGAAACACGCAACAAAACATTAACAGATTTCCCTAACATTGGTTATTTGTAGTTATTTAATTGTTGCCACCGCATTGTTATGAGTTTTAAAGCACATAATATGTTAATGCATTTTAAAAATAAACTTTTTTTCTTTTATTGTCACAATAGAACAGAGGAACATAAAAATATATTAAAGTTTCCATTTTCATTTTATTTTTTAAAAATATTAATTTATCGCCCATAATAAATGCAGATACCAATAGTTTGGAAAATGCCTAATATTGGCCTGCCGATAAATCGGTCAGGCTCTAATTAGAAATGTTGTTTGACTGTATCTATTTGATAAATTAAGTTACCAATGTACCATTATACATACCCAATATTGTAAAAATGTAAAAAAATGCGATGAAAATATAATTATCGGTAGGCCTACTTGTTATCGACAATACCAACAATAAAAGTGTCAGTACTAGGCGAGTATACAGGAAACCCTAATAAAAACCTTAATATAAAAATGTTCTGTTGCTGATAGATGTGCAGTTGTATACGCTCTGATGGGAATTTATACAGGAAAAGTTGGAGCTTCACACAGAGCTATTGTGTAAGTATAAATATACAATCAATAATTTGGTCAAATCTCACTTTTCAAGTCAACATGTGCAGTCAGCAATTTTCTTTCCTTTATTTTTATCCTGCATTTCTTTGCAATTTTTAGCTTTCTCACTTTTCCCTCTTTCCCCTTTTTCTTTCTCACTTACACTCCCTCCCTCCCTCCCTCTCTTCCTTTCACTCCGCTTCAACAGAGATTTAGAAATTCCGGTATAGCAAGCAGCCTGTTTGCTGGGAAATTTTGCTCGTGAGCCATAAAAGATAGAGGAGAGGCTTGACTCCTCATACTTTCACTACAGCTCCACTAGGACTTACTACTTTCTCTGAAAGCTCAGCAAACCACTAGAGCTGATCTTTATGCTTCTTACCTATTTATTACACTAGCAAAATAATTATGGCATTTTTATCCAGAGCTTTTCTTCTGCTGACGCTTGCAGTAGTTTGTATTCAAGGTAAGAGTGGAGGTAAGACATTAATGACACTTTAATATCGCTTTTTATAGTTATGTATCGCAGGAATTTGGAGCTTTTTTATTTTTCATTCCTTTATTGCATGATGCAGAAAGCATTTTATGCAGAATAATATCTTGTGTAAGAATCATGCATTTTAAATAAATCTTTCTGTGCTTTTCTGTGTTAACAGTCCTAGCTGCTGACATACCTGACAGGTGCTGGTGTTTGGGCGGTTTGGTTAAACATGTCCCAAGAGAAGAAATTGAAGAGTTCTCTATTTCTTCCAAAAGATCAAAGTGTGACAGGGTTGAAATCATGTAAGTGTCAATCTCTTAACCTGCATATAATAAAAATGTTACATATTATTTCTAGACACTATAACTTTGTAAACTGAATGTGTGTATAAATATATATACGAAGATAAAAAATACTTGAAGATATAATATACCTATATATATATATATATATATAATATATTATGATATTTTAACATGTTCAGTAGACTTTACTGCAAAAAAAGCTCTGTTAGATTAAAAACTCTAGACTGAATCTTATTAATTTGAAGCATTTTTAATGTCTGCAGATTGACACTAAAACCTGTGAATAACTCATCTGATGTCACCGAGCGCTGCTTGAGTCCAGAAACAAAACAAGGAAAGAACCTGCAGATTTGCTGGAACAGGTACTGACACTTATATAATGTTGCTTGCATTTCTTAATCACTAATAATGAAATAATCCTAAACAATATTAACCAGAAATCTAATGTGATATGGTATGCATAAAATTAATTTGACTGATTTGTCGATTTTCTTAAAGCACTTGTATCCACAAAATAATGTTTATGCATATCATATATTAGGCCTTAAATTAATGTGTGCACATTTTTTGTTTATTTTGCAACAGGAAAAACATCAACAAAGCTCCCAAATTCAAGATATCCAACTGCTTTGAAAGCCATAAATGAAAGTGCAGAAGAGATGGGGAGGACGGAAGGGGGATCTGGAAACATTTGAAAGCCTGTGATTGGAATGCCGTCCTGTTACATGACCCCGCACCGGCCAATCAGAATCCTGAGATTTGAGTGTTGGCTTCAGGCAGCTGAAGGGAAATCACAGAAGTCCCGAAAACACCCGGAGCATTGCCAGTAAATGGGGGACGCGGATGTTGCCAAAAGCATATGAATTCACTAGCATTCACTCGCTGTATGATATTGCTGTATTGAACTTATTTTATAATATCAAAAGTCAAAATGTGCTTTAGCCTACTATTTTTGTCTGACCAGGACCTTTAATGTTATCACTGAATCACATTATAATGTTTCTGGTACTTTGAATTTTATAACACGTGAAATACATTTTGAGGCTACCTAACAAATTATTGTTCATAATGGAAGCTACTTTATACGGTTTTGTAATAAAACCCTGATTCAAGTGATTGGAATGTCTATTTTCAAAATACATTATAGTGTGTTTATGATAAATTGTATAGGAAACATGTTAGCAGTATCTAATGAATAGATATTAGATGTGGAGAAAGAAAATTCTGAAGTTTCTTCACACTATTTGCAGACTTTCTATCTGTTTATTTTACATGAGCCCCATCTACTGGTCATGTCTATAATTGTACACTTACAATACTTATAAAATAATTATCCAGTTTCTTGCTTAAGGGTGTGTGGTTCAAAACCTAAGCACTATGTCAATGAAATAAATTTAAAATATGTTAAAACTGATACTGAATAAAAATTCAAGGAAATCCTAATGACCACACAATTTCACATTCTATTATACAATCTATTATACAAATATAATTGTATTTACATTGTATTTACTGTACTGACATATTAGACAACCGAGTGAATTAACCAGGGCGAAAATACATTGCTTACTTCATATAGAAGTCGTTCATGTACAAGCAGAAAATATAAATAATAAAATATTTTTTAAAGGTGTGTTTGTCATGTTATGTCATCATTCATTTATCATATATTGTCACTGTCAGTTCTGTTGTAATGGGCTCGTCTTTGCATGGAGGGCGTAAACTTGACCGAAAGGTTTATGTGTGTGTGTGTGTGTGTGTTCTCCTTTCTCTCCTCTCAGGGGAAATCAAAGCTTTTCTCTGGGTTTAACTAAGAGGGTGTGGAAAGAAGAAAAGATCCTCAATAAATTTCCACACTGTCAGTCCAGTTAACGCTTTGTATCCCTCTGTCTTTTTCCTTTAATTCATATCTCCTCAGAGAAGCTGCAAAATTAAGTTTTGGGCCTGAACTCAGAACAGAGATGGCTTGAGGCTCGAGGAGAGTTCCATAAACTTAACTAATTTATTGTTTAGATAAAAATAAACAAATAAATAAATAAAAAACTACAGTTATTTAACACAAATATGTGCATAGGTTAATATAATATTATATAATATAATAATTAATATTATTTTTTTACATTATATATATTTTTTATTAATTTCCCAAAAACATTTCCTTAATTTCCTTAATATCATTGCCACAAAAATGTATTTGTTAATTAAATTAAATAAAAAATTTGTAAATTAAATTAAATTAAATTAAATTAAAATGTAATTAAATTAAATTAAATTAAATTAAAATTTAATTTAATTTAATTTAATTTAATTTAATTTAATTTAATTTAATTTAATTTAATTTAATTTAATTTA
>JAUYWG010000031.1:23310878-23345522 GCA_034779775.1 Enteromius afrohamiltoni | reverse complement strand
ATTTAATTTAATTTAATTTAATTTAATTTAATTTAATTTAATTTAATTTTTAATTAAAGTTGGGGCAGAAATGTGTTTAATTAAAAAAAAATATATAATATATTATATATAATGTTAAATAAATAAGCAAGTATATTAAGTAAATAAATCATTAAATAAAACAATTAACAAAATATGCCTCTCTTTCTTATATGAGGTGTAATAAAAAATATGTTCTTAACTTCTCACTCATAGAGGAATGAAAAAAAGGGGCATAAAATATGAAAGTGATTTTTCATGAGCTCAGATCTCAGCATGCTAGCCTCAGAACCACTTTTTAATGTGTCCATTCAGTCTCAAGGCTTTTTCCTGTAAGCTTCCACATAGGGAGTGTTAAAGCTCAAGCTGACAGTTTTCAGTCACAGAATGTGTGGGATTTTTATTTATTTATTTCTTGCTAGTTTAATGAAAACTCTCTGTGCACAGAATCCTTGCAGTGGAGGTCCTTCAGTGTTTTCTCAAAAAATATCAAACTGCCAGAAATGCAGTAATCTCTCTTCCTAACTTAATTCAATTCTTTAAAAGGGCAATCTGCAATTCTAGCAATGGACTGTTACTGGCGATATGGCACAAAATCTCTTTTTAAAAAAGTAATAGCCCTCCTGAACACGCCACCAGGGACAGTTTCCATATTTTTAAGACTGACCAGATTACTGAAATTCAATGATGTTATATTAAAAATTGTGGTTACTTCACAGATGCTTTTATCTAAAGTGACGTTTAGTACACTGTGCAGGAGCAAACAACCTGGAGCATTCTGGGATATTTTCTGTTGCTACATAGTGGTTTATGTAAATGTTAAGAAATGCCTATATGGCAGATATAGATTTACATTAAGTATAAAGAATTACATTAATGTGTGTGTATTCACTCAGTAGTTAGGGTTAAAAATCAACTATCAACTAATTCCGAAAAAAGAAACAAACAAACAAACCACCCAGTCCAAAAAGTAAATAAACAAATAAATACATGAATGAATGAATAAATAAATAAAATATTTATACTTTTTTTCTGTCTATCAGAGTACTATTAAATGTTTAACTCTTTAAGGGAACATGAAAGCTACAACAATGCACTAAAGTACATGTAAACTTATTTATCATAAAACTTGATGTATAGCTTCAGAACTATATAATACATTGAAAATATCTCCCATGTAACTATACAGTCCATCAAGCACTTTTTCGCTAGATCTGTAAAAATGTTATTTATGATGATGAAACATGATGAAACAAAGAAAACAGTGCGTCATATCACATCCAATTAAATGCAATATTCATGTGCTGCAGTTTAAACTGCTAGACCCACAGACTGCCGGGGGTCAGCGGGGCGAGCAGTAAATAATGCTGGACTTCAATTAAAGCAGCTGATGACAAGATTGCTAAAAAAATCTTCACAGGACAGGAAAACATGCTACATCAATCTGGTGGCTAGGTCTCAGAAAGCGGTCGACAGTGACACCTCTCTCAGATTTATCTTGTGAAGTGAAGGACTATGCTTTTTATGTTTCACACATCCTCTTGGGTTAAAGCGAGATATAATGCCCCATCTTGACAATCACACGCTCATGGACCAGTGTCGGGAAGCTTGTCAAGCTCCTGATATAAAGCAGATCAACTACAGTCACGCTGCACTTTGGAAAAGCTACTAGAAAAAAATGTAGCATTCTGCAAAGCTACGAACTTGCTCTATTCATTTCCTATTCTATCTGTTTTCTTTTTATTTATAATTTAAAAATTCCTTGTTATGTGCACTGCGTTAAGCTAACTGAGACTTGTTATAGCACTTGTGCAGCATTGTTTTTTTGTTGATTTTGACGGCTTCCATTGTCTTCATTTGTAAGTCGCTAAATGACTAAATGTCAGTGCAACAATGCTTTATTAAACATCTGATAATATAATAATATATATTAAATAAATAAGCCAAGCATCAAAACAAATCGGCAAAAAAAAAAAAAAACACCAACACCAACAACAACTATTAATGTCAATTATTAAAATTATTAGTTATTATCATTTACATTTTATGAATTTTTTTCCTCTTCATTAGAAATAGAATATTAATTAGAATATTAAAAATGAGTCAAAATCTATTTATTATTATTATTATTATTATTATTATTGTTTAATTTCAATAATAAATCTACTTGAGGGGCTAATATCGTTTTAAATTTGTAATTATTAGATGACAAACATAATATATTAAATATAACACTTTTCTAAAAAACTACTCTGAACTTGAGAGTCATAATCATTATACTACAGCAAAAAAAAATTGTGTCTTTTATCCTTTAAGTATTGTTATATTACAATTATATTTATTAAATTATTCTACAGTAGGCTACATTTAATGAAAGGTATGTTTCAAGTCCAATTAAATAATAATAATAGTAGTATTTAATCAACAACAGTAATACTAATAATGATGACAATGATGACTACGACAATAATAATTATTATTATTACATCTATGTATTTAAATGAAGATGCAGCCTTTAAATGTGGCCCTGTGCAGCTCTCCAGTCAGCTGTGTGTTGAGGTGACAGGTTGCCTGCAGGACATAAGCTGGAACAGTCTGAACATTGTTTCTGGTCACTGACTCTAGTTCTTTAGTCCAGGCGCTCACTGTGACTCGTGGAGCATTCAGATGGAGAACTGTTATGCATGCAGCGCACACACACAAACACAGTTAGAAAAATCCACAAGTTCTGTCTTACAACTTTCTCAGTACTTGCTAATCCATTGCTGTGTGGTTCCTAGAGCATTGTTAAGCAGGTTAAGCAGTCAAAAGAGCCCATCCTCAGGCCCCAGGATATTCTGATCCTCAGATATGGGTGTCAGAGGCAATTGATGGGATTTTATGCTATATTTATTGTCTTCCCAGTGAAAGACAATCACTAAGCTTTGGGCGGAAAATATAAGAAATATGAGCTATATTACTAGTGAACCTTGCCTTACTAAGCTCTTCTAATAATTTATTGTCTCTCTGATACAGTATATCTTCACCCGTTATGCTTTATGTAAGAGAAAAATGGAACAAATCTATTCTTCAGCTGCAAATCCTAAAAATCAAGTAAACTTTCTGGTGTATTATTAAAATGGAAACCTTCTAATTATGTCATTTAAATACAGCAATTAATACTTTTATACCATTAGGATGCAAATATTTGATCCAGTAAAGACAGAAAAAATCTGTCACATAAATAAATTACTCTTTAAAATATATTAACATAGTAAAATGTTATAATAATATTTCACAATATATTGAAACGTTTTAACTTTCTTTATCCAATCCCGGTTTAAAATGGAGTCAACCATAAATCATTAAACTATGCAAGAACAGAGCATTAATGCATTTAAATCTGACAGCAATTATTAAAATAGATGACATTTTATTTTTGCAATTGCTAGTTGAAATGGTGCAGCTTTTAAGGCATGCACTTCTGCTGGAAGTGTTAATGAAAGTCTTACGTGCTTTTGGACACCCACAACTTGTTAATTGATCAATGTCTTTTTTCCCTTTTTCCCTAATGTATTGAGCTTGTAATGACACTTAATCGCCCAAAGGGGGCAGAGGCACCTTCAAAACCATCCTCCTCCTGCACCAACATGGCGAACAAATCTGCTCTCACCCTGGTGCGCTCACTGTAAAGGATTGGCAGTTCTACTGAACTGAATCCATTAACCTTTTAATCTGGTTCTCTCTGAAAAAAACACAGGTGACCCACCCCTTGCAGCAGCACAAAAGGAGTTGTGTCAAGGGTCAGTGGAAGCAAGCTCCCCATTTGTCCCCATCTAAGAGGTGTCATCCCGAATCAGACTCTTAGTTATTCACAGGCCCACTCAGAGCCTATAAGCGCTTCACCCTGCACAATGTTGCTGTGTGACCCCCAAACTGATATCCCAGCTCCGGACAGGCGACAAATTATATGAAAGTTTATGAGCATGGTGACAATAATGTGCCACAGAAGCCTCTGATAGCTTTCCAGCACTTGTGAGTATGTTTTCAGAGGCGATTTGCGTCAAAGCTGCCTGCTGTTGTTCACAGTCATATTGAGCGACACACACAGTGTTCAGTTATAGTCTAAAACTGCCACTGGTGCTAGTTTGTGAAGACGCTGGAAAACAGTATTATCAGGTATTCTAATATTTAATCGGAAGAAAATTCTATAATCTACATTTAATGTGTTGCAACTGCAATTATGCAGGTTTTATGTCAAAGTTTACAGCTTTTATATGATCAGTTTGACGTTTATCACACAGAACCGTTTTTCCTGGTATGCACAGGTTAGCAGTTAATGTATGTGCATGTGTTTATTTTAATTTCCATTAATTGTTAAAATATTATTATTAATGTAAATGCTATTTTTGTAATATAAACTAATTATCTTTGTAGTAGTCTATAATCATCAAGCTTATTATTAACATTATTATTGTTTATGATGATGATAATGCTCATTTTATTAATAATTTCAAATATTATTGAAAAATTAGCACTACTAGTACTTATTCAATAATAAAGCAAATAACATTTTTAGATGAGTATTTATTAAATTGGTTTGCTATTGTTATATAGATTAGCATTACTAATATAGTAATTAATAATAGTAATTAATAATAACAATGTAAAAATACAACTACAAATAATAACAACAGCAACAAGTAAGAAATTTAGAGCATTATAAACAAAGTTAAATTATAAATATATTATAAATACAGTTAAATACACCTTCACTAAATAAAATATTTTTATATGATTAAATACTATAAAGAAACATTAAAATGAATAAAAAGTCATGATTTATCATTGCTATGCTAATAGCAGCAGAGGAATGCAGTCTAAAACGCAAATTATATAAATATGTAACGAAAACACAATAAATAAAAAATAATGAAATTATGTTTTGCATATTGGTTAGACTCTAAATCCCAAAATAATTATTCATAATCTTGTATAATGTTTAAACAGTATGGATTGATCAATAATAATAGAACATTTGTATATTGATATTTCATTCACTTGCATTAGTTGCAGGAAGAAAAAATCCTAGGGGAACTTGCATAATCCGTTTCATCTGTACATGCAATTGTCGCATGACACGAAAGTGTAAACAAAACTCTGTCCAATTCATCCTGGAGCGTTACTTTGATTCCCAAATGAGTTTCAGATTTCAAAAGCAACATCTTTGTTGCTGGGGATGTTTGACATCTTGTGTCGGGCACAGACTTTTGACATCTTTTGTCAGGCACGGAAATACACCAAAGAAGTCTGAGAATGTTGTTTTGCGTATGTGAATGTTTGCAACATGCATCCTTTAGAAAACATCCCCCCCACCATCTTTCTCCCAGCAAACATAAAGAATTCTAGAGTATGTGCACTCTGAAGATTCAAAAGAGAGAGAAAACAAGACGCAAGGCACCACAATAAAAGGAACAGAAACTAAACCACGACATGACAAGCTGAACACTGCCAAACCATGACATACTCCCACCAGTGTCGAGTAACTCTTAAATGACTCCAAGGTTTTTCTGCCACAAGAAAAAGAATGATCATGCTTACTAAAAGCAGAGAGATGGCAGATCAAGGAGAATTAAAAGAGCAAAAAGGGAGATAGTACAGACGGAGGAAGGCCCTCGCTAGACTACGAGAGAGATTGAACATCACGACAGGGAATAGATAAGTTTCGGAGGCAGGAGAGCGGAGATCTCAAAGCCCTCTTTCAGCAGATGGAAAGCTCCTAATGAGGAAGGAAGCAATGGACAGGAGATGAAGGTAAGAAAGGGTCAGGGAAAATGAGAATGTACCTACATGACCCAAGGCATTGGATCAGAGATTTATGGTCACTGAGAGACAGAATGAAATCGACTTTTATAAGGAGAACCGAGATAGGGGTGCACCTGGAGAGCACTAAATAGCTTTGGAGAAATGTCAAAGAACAACCTGAGAGGAACTCCCTGTAAAGTTATACAGTGGATCTCGACCTTCTCGGGTTTAGTACCATAAAGGGGCCATATTATGAGGAATCAAATTTGCCTCGATCTTTTCAAATAAAAGAGTATGAACACGTTCCGTAGCTCTCAGAAGTCAAAACCTCCTCCACAGTTAAAACTAAGCTGTACTGAGTACATCTGAACAAACTATCGTCCACATTTACAACACCTACAGTACTTAGTTGTCTCAAATGTGACTTGCAGAACTGTTATCAACATTGAAACTAATAGTACTAAAGTGTGCAGATAGACGGATAGATGAATAGATAGAATGGTCAAAATAACGATAGAACAATAGAACAGTAGATAGCTAGCCAGATGGATAGATAGAGAACTAACAAAATATGGATATAGAACGGTAGATGGATAGATATGATGATAGAACGGTGGATAGATGGATGGATATAATGATAGAATGGTGGATGGATGATAGATATGACGATAGAACGATGGATGGATGAATAGATATAATGATAGAATGGTAAATATGACAATAGAGCAATGGATATGACAATAGAACAATGGATAGATGGATGGATAGATATGACGAAAGAACGATGGATGGATGGATAGATATGATGATAGAACGATGGATGGATGGATAGATATGAGGATATAATGATGGATGGATGATAGATATGACGATAGAACGATAGAACAATGGATGGATGGATAGATATGATGATAGAACGATAGATATGACGATAGAACGATTGAGGGATAGATAGATATGATGATAGAAAGATAGATATGACAATAGAGCGATGGATAGAATGATAGATAGAACGATAGATAGATAGAACGGAAGATAGGTAGATAAATGGATAGATGGATGGATGAATGGATGGATAAATAGATGTTAAGTTTGACTTTACATACAAACATAAGTGTAGAATAAGCTAATTAAATTTGTCTTTATTTTTATGTAATGCAAATTATTTTTGTCAGTGATAGACATATGATTTAAGACTGCATTATTAGAATGTGTAGTTTCAAAAAGTTTAATAGTGAACAAGACACAATTAAAAAGTATTTGGAAAAAAAAAAGAAAAGAAATTGGAATGCTACACAAGTGCAGTGTTGTCAAGGTAACATTTTATCAGTCATTCCCTTCACCAAGGGACTTCCAAATGCTTTTACGAGACAGTAATGCCCTACACTCTTTAAAGAACACACTTGAAGGGCTCTGCACTTCGAAGAGAGTAGGGCATGGGGATGCTCACTTCTGTTTGGAATTTGCCCAGACAGACATGACAAACAGACAGCAAATCCACTAATCAAAAGATTTTACTGACATGTGGTGCATCAAAAATGTACCAATTAATTCCAATGAATGAGTTAGGGTCAGAAAATGATCACGAACAGATAAATTATAACTGGCCCCTTTAAATGGTTTTAGCTGTGTGGTTCTGTTCATGGTGGGCAGAGAAGCACCAACTTCATTGTTCAGACAAGAACCTCTGAAGGGTATTTTCAGTCTCAGCATGACAAAAATCACCATTGACGTCAAAGGGCGGTTGGACGTGGTGTTCAACACCAGCAGGACGTCAGCACTCACCTGAAGCTATTGTAGGTTTCCTATTGACCCTGAAAGTTTCTGCTAACATAGTTTTACCTTGGGGGTTCTCCAGAGAAAGTAGATCAAAGCAGAACTGACGTAAAGCTGGTTACTCCAGCATTAAATGCATGGACTGACGTTTCCAGCAACGTTCTGTAATCCCTGAATGATGCACATTTAGCTCTGCCCTTATTGTAGAGTGTGCAGACCTCTGTCGACAAGGGTTCAAACTGACAAAGAGTCAGATCAGAGCGCTGACAGCCTGTGCGGTGTCTCTACATCAGCTGTGCCGGTCAGCCCCAGGGTGGCTGAGGTAAAGACTAGGTCAAAGCCAGGTGAATGTTGAACGAGGCGCAATATGACCATCAAAAACACACTGGATATGGAATGGAGAAATGTCAGAAGAGCTGAATTCTGATGATTTTAACATGTAATTTGTCTGTTTATGCACAAAAATGGCAGACAGGCTAAAAAAAAAACACTATTTAACTTTGACAGTAGGTGGCGTTTATATAAAAGCAGAAACACAAAGTAAATACTATATATTTTTTTTATTTTACATATCATAGATTTAATAACATTTTTACTTCTCCGTTACTATCTAAAAAAATATGTTTGTGTGTACATACACACACACACACACACACACTTTTACACAGACAGCTGTTTAATAAAATTCAAATGTATATTAAACCACATTTTCACATCTACAGTAAACATTTGCTGCAATGGTCTAAGCAGGTCTTTACTAATCAGACAGTGTTTTTTGGCCAGAATAATGTTACTGGTTGTGAATGAAAACAGAATTTTACACATAGCATGTGAAGAAGTCTTTTGAAAGAGTCCTATCAAAGCACGTTTCACGAGTGCATGTGCAGGACAGCAGCTGTGTCCAGACTGCCCTTACTTACAGGCTGATCACCACTGAATGACTACAATCTCAATATTGATCTGCTGTCCAATGAGGCAAGACTGAAGGCTTGAACGTTAGGAGCTATGAAGTGGAAAACTGTCAGCATCTGGTGAATGACCGGGTCAAAGCGAGTGTGAAGTACTTGATTACACGTCCTGGCAACTTCCATACTAAAGACCATAGTGATGGTCTAACATATAAAGCTTTAATGGCAAAAATGATGAGTATGCAAACACAGATCTGTTTTTCGTAAAATAATGCAATTAAAATCTAAGATAAATATTGGTAACGATTTACAATCAGCTTCAATGTTTATTTTTACAGTAAGGTTAAAATTTTGCCAGTTGTAGGAAAATTAAGTTTGCTGCATGCATGGAAGCCAACATACGAACTGGGTCACAAATTGCAAATTTGACCTAAACTACAGAGCTTTGGCATCCATCTTAATAACTCCATAAGGCCTTAAGGCTTGACACCTTCTTTCCATTGTGTGTGTGTATTTTTTGAACGTACTCAATCTGGCAACCCGTGTAAAAACAAGCAAAAACAAAATGAATTCTGCTCATGCTCACACTGAAAAATGATGTTCAGTGACTTTGCTGCTTGAAAATTGTTTTCACTGTGAAAGCCTTTTCACAATGCCTCTGTTACCCAACAGGACACAACTCACACTGCTATAAAGCAAAAATTGTGTGCAGCTGGTAAGCACAGCTTGGTTTTTATTCCAGTTTTTCAATATGACTGTACTGACAGAATGCATCTTTATAAAATAACGGGATATAGCTTATTACCTGGGCCTTTTGAGTTTATATTGGTGTAGTGTAGGACTGGCTCTGGTTATTTTCTCTGCTGAGTTGCTGGGATCATCACATAATGGCCTTGAACCGTTTCGGCTGAACGCCGCTGTCGACTCGTAACGCTCCACTGATGACTGCATCAAAGACTCTGCTAAAGATGCTACGCAGACAACAGAGAAAAACATGGCTTTAGCGGGGAAAGTGAAAAGGGCCAGAGAAAACAGTACACATTACTCAATCCCCACATTAAAAAAATATATATCACAATGGACTTTTGCTGTATATCAAATCTTATGCATATACATTTGAAATTGTTGCAAGGGGCATGGGCTGCTTAGTTTGTCAAGGCTGAAACCTTTCAAAGGGATAGCTTGTATAAAACAGCCCACTCGTTCTCATTCTGTATTCAAAAAATGCTGCCAAAGTCACACAATTGTTTAAAACAATGGTGATTTTATGCCTTTGACCACAATACCTGCTGCCATTGATTTTATTCAGTTAAGTATCAATTCATCAGAGGGTGAGTCTCTTTAGTGTTAGCACATGTGTGTAAGACTGCTAACAGGCTTTAAGTGATAACTGTGTAGTTGGGAAAGAGCATTAAGGATGTTTTCAGACTAGCTGCCTAATCGTACAATTGATGTGAGCAAATAAACCAATTACCTTTCCTATCTGTTCACACTGCTGTGAGGTTATCAAGCCTGGTTAAGAAGATACTTAAACTTCATGTTGTTTAAATGAATGAAAACGCTCTCATAATTTACTCACCTTCATGTCTATCCAAACCCATATGATGTTACTTTTTTTTTAAAATGAATTTTTACATAATGACAGTGGAAGATTAAAAATGCTCTTCAGAAGACATGCACTATCATTCAAAGTTTGGGTGGGTAATACTTTAACCCCCGGTTTCACAGACAAGGCTTAAGCTAGTCCCAGACTAAACTGCATGTTTGAGCTGTCTCAGATGAAAATATCTGAATATATTTTTGTGTGTATATTTATTATGTATAACACACACATGCATTTCAGAAAAAAAAATTGTTTATATGTATAAATGTATTTATTTTGAATATAACCAAAATGAACATGAATACAGACTTGTAAATACATATGTTCAAAATATATACTGCATGTATTCATATTACATAATATTAATACACAGAGCATATTACATTATTTATATAGACATATCAAGCTTTCTACAACTCTCATGTCTCTGTGTGGAGTTTTCGGTGAGTTTCAGTTTCATTTTAGTGACTCATTGCTCATTGAAGATCACGCAGACCAACGCGGCAGACAGCGCACCCTGTATGTTTTCATCATTTTCGAAATACACAAAGTTGTGTTGTTATTATATGTGTATACATATTAAAGTAGACCCTTCACAGATTCGATTGATGTATTGCTCTTATCTGTACGATCAAAACTCAATGTGTAATTTAAGTTCTTATTGGCTTCATCAGGAGAAGACACCTCAAAAAGCATTGCGTTTGCCGACCCCAGAGGGTTTAATCACGATTAATGACTTTAATGACAGCACTACGTTACGTATATACATATATTTATAGCCATACATAAATACACATATGGTAGTTCTTACGTCACACAACCACAGCTCTTCAAGTTTAAATAAGAAGACATGAATGACATTTAAAAGATACCGCTGCAAATATTCTCTCTAAATAAGAACAATTTGTCAATTTTTTCCTCATACAAAGCTAGATTTTTTAGATTATGATATTATTAATTATTTGTTTGTAGTCATTCACCTGATTCTCTTCATGAAAAGTTTCTCAGAGCTGGGGCTCAATGCCTTTCACTGCGGTCTGCTCTAGTTGGGCAGCTCTCAGCAGCCTTTGCAGCAGAGCCGCCGGTGTCTTCAGATGCCACTTTGCATCCATCAGCGGCCCGGTGGGCAAGAGAAAATGTAAATTTCAAACCAGAGAGGTGGGAATTAGGAGACAAAATACATGTAGGGGCAAATAAAAAGGAAAAAGTGAAGGAATAAAGTGCCCACATTTTGATTGCATTGAGCAGGCTCTTCTCTCCACCTCATACATGCTTTTCTGCAGCTGGGCAGTCTCTCTCTCATCCTGAATAAGCAGTCATGCACTGCCTGAAAATGCATTTATAAATACAATTGACATTGAAATTCAAATAGTTAAATCAATATAGAACACACAAAATTAATTTACATGTTGTCCCAAAACATTTTAGCACAATGTAACATATACTTAGTATATTTATTTTGGTATCTCTTGTCCAGTGTGCCATTTTTTCAATTCCATGTTTGCTAAAAGTGCGTTCACACCTGAGGTGACTTGAGGCGAATATATCTCGCTATTCGCGTGTACTTGGATGCTTGTCGAGTTTATGCCAGTTTCACACTGCAAGCGTCACCAGGGTGTAAGCATCTTTTTCGGCGCCCATGTTAACGGATGAGAGCACACAGGAGCGGCGCTGAATCAAAAATCAAAGCACATGGCACACAGTGTTCGAGAAGAACACTCCTGCAGTACAAGCTGCCAGTATGAAAGCATAATTGGCACGCTCTGCTTCTGCGCTGCATACTCGCCGCTCCCGCACTGCTTATGCGTGCAGTTACACCAGCGTGTTTAACTTACCGCTTAATTAGCATAAATAGCTTTTTTCTTTAGATTTTTGACTGAGGTATGTCTTTGATGTTACGTTATGAAGATATTAATGTTCTTGACAAATTTCCTTCCATGTGAGTTTACTTTATACTGTAAACGCTGTCGCCATTATCTCCAGTCAGTATATACTGTCTGGGCGGACGAAGGATAAAAAGTTCAGAATGTATGAAATGATGTGCCATAGCTAACGCTGCTGGTCTACTACTAGCTTGTTCTCCCTCACAGCCTCGTTTTCAAATTAAAATGGTGGCGAGCTAAATAAGGCATATTATGTAAACTTAAATTTTCTGGATTATTAGTTCGACATATACACTTCAATTTTTAGATACCATCATGGTGCACAACTGCATCTTTTGAACATTAATAATAATAAATAACTTTATGAAGTTCATAAAATTATTATGTTTCCTAAAAACCATATTAGAAAGATTTCTGCATGTAACATCCAAAAAGTATGACAATAAATGAAATAATTGAAAATCAGCTTATGAATTACATAATTTAATGTATATAGACATTTACAGATGACATAGACAAACTCTCAATTGAATATTAGTACAATATCTGTTAACTGTTTATTGTTATTGTGTCTCAGCAGACATTCTACTGACTACAACTAACTTTGCAAGTACACGCCAACTTATTCAAACCTTAACACTACCAGTCTACATATACTAACATTCTAATTAGAGTTAGATATGTATGTGCAACATTAATAATATTCAACAGAATGTGTTTCTTATAAAAACAATTAAAAAAAAATCATTTTAGCTTAGGAAAGGGGCCACTATATTTGAGGATCCCTGGCACCAAAGGTTTGAAAAGCTTTGTATCACTTGAACACAGTACTCATTGTTTTCAGCTGTACTACTGTAGAAGCAGTTTAAAACCTCTTGAGCTAGTGTGAAGACTCAGAACACAGCAGTGCTTGGCTAACCACAGAGTGCAATGGTCCTCTAAGAAACCCTTTCTGTCTGTCCTCCCTGTGGTATATGGTAATATCATTTTTCTTTTTTTGATCCCTCATGTCTTCTATGTTTTCTGTTGTGTCTTTTATTATTTTGGGCTATTATTTCGGTTGCTTAGTGGATGTTGTGTGTCTACAATACCTTGTGACAGCCATTTTATTTTGGGTTGTTGCTGTGTTTCTTAAGTAGGAACAATATTTTAATCCTTCACTTGTGAAATCCATGTGCTCCTAATAAGCAGACAAAACAAAATCAATCAGCGTGTAATGTTTACGATAATTAATGCAAATGTGTCATTTAGCCTAGGGCGTCAAACACATTTCCCCCAAATCTCAATAAATAATAACAACATTGCGGACCCCCCAAGACATGAGTCAAATCAAGCCATTTTTCATGGCCCTACTCTTAAATACAGTGGATCCGGGAGTTAAAATTGATTTACCTGTTCAAATTAAATTCCCCTGTATCCATGCAACTGTGAAATTAGCTTTAAGTGCACTATACAAAAATAGTGAAAACAGAAAAGGTTACTGCAGCACCTCATAAGAATTATGCAGCTCCAGTGGATGTGGGTGTCACACACAGCAAATGAGATGAATAAAGCTTTCATCAGTTAATCTGTCATGGCTTTACCTCTGTCCATATTTGTGTGATTGTTTGCTCGCCTTCATATTTAAAATGATCCTATTATGGATTTTTGAAAATGACCATTCATGCAGTGTGTAACACAGATCTAAGCGAATGAAAACATCCTCCAAATTTTTAAATCCGAAAGTGCACCGTGTATAAAGTTATTGTCTCTCAAAAGAAAGAGTTGATTCTGAATCAATATTACAAGTCATTTTTAAAATGAATTCTAGCCGTTTAAGTCGATGTCAACATGAAACATTAGCATATTCCCCGCCCACTTGTTAGTCTTTTCGCATTGATCTGAATGAAAATGCAGATTCATTCTTCACCCCTAGGTGCTGCTTTGAGCATTAAATAGTGGTTTCCATGATAACACTGTACACAAAACGGCACAGAGCTCACAAACACTGCTTTATCATGCATTACAGGCATAACAAGTAATGAGATGAAAACGAGAACAATCATGACAGATTAGCATCAAAGGAGGAGTTTGGTTAAATTAATTGTTTGGGAGTCGCTGAGCAAGCAAGGTAAAAATAAATTCATTGGAAGACAATGAAAATGTTATTTGACCTTGCATGCATGTCAACCTGTTGTGGGACTCCTAAAATCAAATTATGAACCAAAATACCTAGTATAATAGGGGTATTAAATTAAGATTTTTTTAAAGTCTAATCTTGAAGCAGATGAGCTTTACAGCAGCACATCGGATGCCAGCCCTGACAGCTAAAAACGGGAAACTAAGGATACAAATTGGACAAGCTCATCAAAATTGGACAATAGGAGATTGGAAAATGGTTCCCTGGTCTGCTGAGTCTCGATTTTAACTGCAGCATTCGGATGGTATGTAACCGGTCTTAACTGTCACAAGAGAATGACCACTGGAACTTTTGCTGATGGAGGTTATTGGCAGGAAAATGCCGATACTGGATGAAGCAGAGAGAGAAAAAGTACAGCAGACTTTTCAGAGATGTTCTGTGATTGAACACCAGTTAACTGATTAGCAGTTAGCTAAAATCACTGTGCTCTATTCATATACGTACATACACTCAAACCCCTGTACTCGGTTAAAACACTATCAATCTTACCCATCCATGCTTAAAATGCTTCTTAATATCTTTGTAACACTTATTAACGACAATATTATTGCATGTAAAATATTTAATAATACATTTTATAACTCTTCGTAACTTATTTTGATCGAGCACCACCAACTGCTCACCTATTCTGCTCAAACTTTTTTCCCAAATAGCACGAATAAAATATGTAACTGAATTATAAAGTGTTTATGAACAAATTATTACAAAATAACCAAAATTAAAACAAAAAAGAGGGATCATTAGTGAAACACATTATTTAAATAATATATAAACACTCTTACGTCATACAAAGCCAATTTTCCACAAGCTAATATGATTCTCTAGGGTCTTAACTGAAAGTTTGTAGTATAGTTTGTTTTAAAATTTCTCAAAGGTACTTTAAAAAACACTATTTTTACCTCAAAAACAGCTCCTTTGAAATCACTTTGTTCTGTGTACTTCACGAGCTCTGCTGACCCCGCCCCTCTTTTCCGAGGCACTCTCGGAGGATGGCCATATTCAAAGTGAAACTTGCTAATTAGCACATTATTAGGAAAGATGATTTGCAAAGATTCATTAAAAGACATTATACTGCTTCTGTAGGTGAGGCTGGATCATGAATGATTTGCGCGAACATAAACACATTTCGGTTTCCCTTCAGAACCAAATGTAAAGTTAATCCTCCACGTCTTCAGTCACTCAGATGTCGGGGGTAAATGACTACTGCTATGTTCATTATTACATTCATAACAAAACACCTCAATCTCTTAGGAGTCTTGCTTGTCTCTGCGTCTCGGTCTAATGACGGCTCACTCAGGGCGGGTCTGAGGTAAGACACCAGTTCAGTCTGTGTGACACGCTGCTGTCAATCAACTATTGTGGGAGTGGCCTCTGTCTGTGTGACGCCACACCGACATGCATTTGAGAATGGCTTGATTTCAGAAGGGGCAACTTATTTTTATTAAATTAAAAGAAAACTACTGGTGGGTCTCTATCATTGTAGGGTGGTTGTGTACACCCACTCCCAACACACATTTCAGTCCAAACAGCGTGAAAAGGGGATGCGGCACTGGATGACCCCTTTAACGCCTGTCATAGTAGGATCAGAATTTGGATTTGACAACATCTAATAGAGCACCTTTGAGATGTTGTTAATTGCGAGATACACATCATGGATGTGCAGCCAACAAATCTGCAAATCTCTAAAGATTGTTTCAAGCACCTTGCTGAATGTATGCCACAAAGAATTAAGGAAGTACTAATACCAGAAGCAGGTCCAGCCGGGTACCAGGAAGGCGTACATAATAAAGTGTATGCTACACTGAATTTAAAAGATCAAAATAACTTCTTCCCCTAAAACTGTTTTTTATTTTCGCTCAAAGTTCAGCAGAAACTTAGACATGATACGCAATCATAAGCTCACAACTTCCTCCAAATTACGGAGTCTCATTTATAATTCACATCGTTAGTGGGAGAAATCCAAACAGCTTCGCATTTTGTTGTCTGAGCGTGGCAGCGCGGGCTACGTCTTATTTATGAGCGTCGAGTGTATGCAGATGTGTGTGTTCATGTGTGAGCGCGTTCCACTCTGCTCTTTTAAGAAGGCAAGTGTGTCTCATTCATGAAAGATTCATCCCCTCTTTGAGAGGATTTAGCACTTTTCTGCTTCACCCCAGCGTACTTTGCATTGTTTATAAAGGAATATGCTTTGTGCTGGGCTTTTCAAAACTGAGGCTGCTTTGGCACTTTTACAAAAGACACAATATAAAACTTCACCCGTTTCATTTCTTCTTTCTCTTCTTCTTTTTTTCCCCCTCTAGTTTACAACCAAAGGGGATGCTAAAGGAACCTCAAAAGGTTGCTCTGTGCCACCTGGTTGAACAAAAAAGGCCAAAAAGTAGAACCAAGCCAATCAATGACTGACAAAAGGTGGGTTTTGTTTCCTCAGCACAAAGCTGAAGTGCGTCACTAAAGCCAGTGCTTTTGCATGGCCTACGCAAATAAGGCCACATTTAAATGGATCTGACCCATTCATGTTTAAGTTGAAATGGAGAGATTTTTATCATCAATATTTAAATGCATTTAACTTCAGTTAATCTTATTTTACTTTACAAAGCTCAGAAATGAAACACTTGGAACACTTTCTGTTTTAATAGAAATGTATTTGGTCAATTTAACACTACATCATTTACCCATGAATGGATCCTCTGCAGCACGGCCATGCACAGTTATTTTGAAGGGCAGTGGCCCAAACCAAAAAGGGGTTGTTAATACAAATTATCGAGTTACAAATATACACTATCAGTCAAACCTTTTTAAACAGAAAAATAGTAGATTGTAGATTTTTTAAATATATTTTCAATAAATTAACCTTTTTTTAAATATATATTTAAAACAGATGAGCAGTATTTTTCATTCTTTTATCAACAAAAATATCCAAAGAGCATTTATACACTATGACCATTCAACCATATAAAGAAAATAAATTATAAAAAATAACACTTTTATTTAGCTAGGATACTTTAAATTGACCAAAAGTGATGATGAAAAAATGTACAATTAAAAATAAAATAATAATAAATTAATTTAATAATAAATAAATAATAATTAATAATAAATAATAATAATTGTTACTTTTATACAACTAAAACAAGTGAATTGAAGTGTGACAAACTGCTAAATATTCTAGGATTTACTACTGGAGCTTTGAATTCATGTTTGCAGTGTTGAACTGCTGCTCTGTCTCTGTTTCTGTCTTCTTTTTTGTGAAAGCAAATTTTGATCATGTACAATAATTTGATTAGACATTTTAAGAACATGGATTTTCTGTTTAAGTTGTTTGGATTTTTAGAAAACAAGAGCAAATGATTTCCAACAGAAATACAGATTGTGATTGATGCTGCAGAATCAGTGGATCAGTAACGGAGCGGTAGCTGTTAAGCTGGGGGGGGTAGCGTGGGTGGGTTTGATGAGAGGTGCAGCTTAGCCGGTGAGGGCAGAGAGGCAGTGGCCACCCTCTGTGCACGGCCCTGCTCTGCAGTTAATGGGTGCTATCAGAATGAAAGTCCAGATAGCTAATAAAAACGTCACTATGATCCATAAGTAACCCACACCACACCAGTTCATCAGTTAATGTCTTGTGAAATGAAAACACAAGACATTAACTTTTTTTTGGAAACAAACACATTTTTAAAGTAGGTGTGGTTTCAGCACCACGAGTGGACATGTCCACAGATAAGACGGCTTAATTTTTCAAGATTTAAGTAGGAATTTTGATACCTTTTTTATTAACCTCACATTTTGTTTTACCGTTCAATTTTGGCTGGGTGGTTAATTACACATTTTTTCTGTGGTGTGACAAACACACATTTAACTGACTTTACACAGACTTTAAGATAGTTTTAACTTCAAGCTGTTGCTTGCTAAAATGTAAGTCTTCTATCCATAATATTGCTTTCTCTGTAAAAAAAAAAGTAATCCTGTCTGAACCAACAGAAAACATTCCAAAACATATATTTTTAATATATTGGTGGATTTTGATGTGAAGGGTCAACAAGGGTGGAGCTTTTCAATGGAGGTGTTTTAGCCAGAAGTGAAGTTTTAAATTAATGATAGAATTGTTCAAACACACCGCTTTTGTCTTCACAAGAGATTCTGACGGCACCCATTCACCACAATGGAACCTTCATCCAACTTTTATTTTTGGGTGATTTTTTTTTCTTTGAAAGGTTAATAGCATGGGTGCCGCTAGGGGTGGTCACTTTGATGTGTTTATGACTGGTGACTTTATCACTAAACATTGAGATCTTTTGCTCTCATCTATGAAATTTAACTGAAAATGAATGTTGGGTCTGCACTATTGTACCACTCTTTAATTCAGAACAAGCTCCTGCTTTTATTGAAGATTCGCAAAAACATATACTGTGCCTACTGCATTTGTTGCATCCTACTTTGTAGGATGTAGGATCAAGTCACTGGTGTAAAAATTTATATTCAATTTATTTCAAGCAATGTCTAACCAATTTTTTTTAAACCAGGCTTCACAGCAGAATGACTTCAAGTGAAAAATAACTCTAGAAAAGCAGAATAACTTCAAACAGGCACCTGGTGTATGTATGAGTCACTGTTTTGATTCTGGCTGCATGTGTCAGACACACTCTACCTGATAATATCCGCTTGATTGGTCATTTTAAGCTAATGGCCACAGGCTCTTTCATTGGTGAATGCTTTAATCCCTGTCGGTGGCAAATTAGTACGATGCACAGGAGACTAGACACACGGCTCTGTAACTAGAGATTGTAACTCCTTGACGGAGAGGCATTATTAAAATAATAATCCTTTTGAAAATACCTTCAAGCATACGAATAAGGCTTCTCTATTTGCTTTTCCTGTGAATATGTTGAAACTGGCTCATTTACAAACCCATTTGCTAGGATCAGAATGGTCAACATGACTCAATAGTCATATCACATCCATGTAGACAATTCCAATTATTTATACAAAGTCTATCTTTTAAATAATATGCATATGTCACATAAATTGCTTCAGGTCCAGAAAAATAAACAGATATATATGTAAGACATACACACACACACACATACTGTCACGCCCCAGCGTTCCATGTGTCTTTGTTGTGTTTTGTTTTCATTGTGTCTCCATGTGCTGTGTCTCGTTTGTGTCCCCGCCCCGCTCGTTACCTGGTGTCCTCCCCCAGCCGTCTCTGTCCAGGTGTGTCTTGTTATCGTCTAATTAGTCTGTGTATAAATCCGGGTCCTGTTCAGTCTGTCTTTGTCTGTTGTTGATGTTTCCATGTCTGTTACGAGCTCTGCGTAGCTCTCCGCGGTTTCCTTTTATTTCCTGTTTAGATAAATGTTCCTTCGAGTAATCCTATTTCCGAGTCGTGCCTGTCCTGAAAGGAAGCGAGAGCGCGAGCTCTACAGCAGCCATCGTTACACATACACACACACACACACACACACACACATATATGTATATATACAGTAATTTAGCATCTAACTATAAATAAATGAATCGATACATAATTGATTTTGTGCAATATATTCCTCACAAGCTCTGGATAGAAAATGATGTGTCTTAATTTAATACATTCATGGTTTTATATACAATCTAACTCGTGAATCAGAAGTTCTAAGGTCAGAATAATAGAAATTGATGTAATTCACTTGGCTGATGTGTTTAATGTGTGCAAGATCATGTTCAATTAAGATGTAATTGGTTAGCGACTCTCTGTTCCCTTGGGGGTCAACTCCATTTAACACTTCATGCTTTAAATAATGTAATAATTGCATTAGACTTTCTGCTCCAGCCACATTTACGTTTCAACAATTACTTGGTACAATGCGTACGCACTGTCTCCACTTTGTTGCCATTAAGAACTCTCAATGAACTTACAGCTTCAGTCCATTAATTATCAAAAGCCAACGATGTTTGAAAAACATGACATTAACAGAGGAAGTATGTCTGACCATATCGAGAAATGAGACTTGTGGATGAAGCCACAGTTTTAACAATAATGTTGCCAGTAACTTTTATTGCACGGATTTCAAAAATAAAGACACACTAGAGCTAATAAAATGATTCGTGGACAGAGTATTATCTGAAATCAATAAAATAGGTGCACTGGAACAGATGTTTTTGGTTTTCATTTGTAGAAATCAATAATGCTCAATATAAGAAACAAACCTACACAAATTTTGCCTTCAAACCTTCCAAGACCATCGAAAGACTTCCTCAGGCCCTGTTTACACAAAGGGAAATATTTCCCTGCGGTTTGGCCTCTCATTTACATGAAAACCCCATTTTTATCACAGAAAACAAAAACTTTTTAGAGATTTTAGAGAGTGCTGTTTTCGTGTTGCAGTGTGGACTGTGAAAACGGAGGCTTTAGAAAACTATTATGCATTTTTGTCATATGATGCAGTCATGTGACCAGTTCAACTGATGGCGGACGGCATTGTACAGCAGTTGTTTTATTTCTCTTAATTTTTACAGCCCTATTAATGATTAATATCAGTTTGTAAATGCTTTCAGATGGAAATGATGCAGATCGAATCGTCTTACGTTTCACGCATGCGCAGTACAGGAATGTAAGCGTTGAATGTGGATGATCAAGTCTTCAGAAACGACTGAAAACGATAGTGTAGAAGGGATTTTACACAAAAACGCTGTTTTCAAATTTATCCGGATTAGTGTAAACGTAGCCTCAGAAAATTACTCAGAAAATTTTAAGTATGTCACCCCATTTCTCTCCTTGTGCGCTGATCTCAGCGCAGTCACTGCTACCCACTCTCAGTCACCACTACGATTAACTAGAAACACCTGACGCTACTTACCTGTTGATACTAACCTGCCCTGGATAAAAGCCTCTTCTGGAAGTTGCTCTATGGCTGAGCTCTAGGTAATAATCTTTATTCAATGCCTTTGTCTGCCTGCCACTTGTATGCTGAACTTAGGAGCGATCGTGGATTTGCACTGCCTACGTGGGAATGATCACCTATCTTGTCACTTACCTGCACTGAAACTTCTAGAATCCCGGCTATCATAAGATACTTACCCGAACACTTACCTGTGTCTTCCCAGTTGAGCTAGATTCTAGCGATCAGGAGATCACTCACTTGAAGGAACTTAACACAAGAAGGATTGCTTATGTTGATGTTTTCCCACTTGCCAACTCGGTTACGAGCTTTTGAATTCTGTTTAATAAATATTAACCTTCTTGTACTCTACCTGTTTGAGTCGTTGTCTGACCGTTACAGTGAACACTGTAGAAGTGATTGGAGAATCACACTCAGTCACGATTCAATAATACATCCACCATCATATATATTGTGAACATGGGAACATAGAAGTAAAATCCTTTAGATACTGCAGTAAAGCAATCAAATGTTTTGTAAAAAATATTTTCCAGTATATGCTTTAAATACCCAAATGTCTTTCATCAAACATCAATCCAAACCTAGATGGCATCATAAGCGAGAGGGAAATAATTCTCCCACAAGTTTTATTCTGAAGACTGAGAATCAGTGATCAAACTGAGCACGCTCAACCGCCTGTCACTTCACCCTTCAGCACTAAACTTGATATGGCACGTTCCTGCTGTTTACGATTTTAGGTTGCTCAGACCAAAGGCCTAAAAATCGGCTTGAGCTGAACTTTTTCTTCATTAGTTTAACCAACCTTTAAAACAGAGTTTGTCTGACAGAATGGAAGTCAGAGGAAGAAAAGGGTTTCTTCAGAGAAATGCCAGACACATGCATGCTAAAAAGAGCCCAGATAGACCTTTGATCTTTGCCGTCGGATAATTTGAACTAAAAGATGGAAGTCATAATCTGTAAATCTTTAATATGTGCAGATGAATGTCTACGCTCCTTGGAAGCCTCTCACAAATATTAAGCTCCCCTGTATTAAGTGTACATATGAAACCCGTTTTCATAAACAAATCATGAACTATTAATGCTCTCAATTTGATAATATGTAAGTATAAAATTATATTATGAATACACAAACCTTATTTGCACACGTAAATGCACAATTTGTATGTAACAAGTAGTGAATGACACCCAATGCACTTCTACAAAATCCCGGAAAGTATGTGATTGTGGCTAATAATTGCAAGAGAATCAAATAACATTACTGTAAAGTTTCAATCAGTGGGGCAGATTGCAGTGCTGAGTGATTGGAATAAGAAGCAGACTTGGCAGAGATGAGATGGCGCATGAATGGAATTATTATGGCCAAGACATTGATTTCGCATTCAAGATGCCTACAAGAACAAGAAAATCTTGAGATTTTTCAGAGACCTTCTTTATAATAAAACTATGATTCCTGCTCAAGCACCTATTTCTTTTAGATGCACGAATCTCTCCCTAAGGCAACTTCCAAATAACTTTTGCCAGTTGAACAGGCAATGCAGAATTCCCTGTTTATCTATTCAAACCATAATATATTTTCTTTCACATTTTTTTTTAATTCCTTCAATTTATTATTTGTAATTTTGTTATTTTATTTCAACCAAAAGCAAAAGTTGCTACAGTATCATTTACTAACCCCCATGTTGTTCCAAATGACTGGAACAAAAAAGAAGACGTTCAGCGAAATGTCCAAGCAGCTCCATTTCGATATCCACAACTGAAAACTTTAGAGAAGTAATAAAGTAGATCACCTGGAGAAAAACAAATCTGATCTATGACGTTCATAATAGCATGCTGATTCTCTCGGCAGGTAAGTGTTTCACAAGGAGCCTGCGTTACAGCCCACTCCTGAAAAGCTTACAACAAGGGTTTTGATGATTAAACAGATGGGAAATAATGGTTTGTGATATAAAACAGCAGTGGCATAATAAAATATATAAGTGCACTTCATCAGAGCAGAGGAGATCAGTTTCTGCTTCCACAGAGAGGTTCTCTGAAGTTTGAAACACTCGATAACTTTAAAAAGATAAATATAATAGCTCTCGCCTCTGAGTGGGCATACTAAAGAATGTGTTTCTACTGAAGGCCTATGGATGTTAACCTGCTTTGTGAAGGGCTTTAAAAAATTTGCTGTGGCTGCAAAATTGCATCATTAGATTGCATCATGGAACAGAACTGCACTGCTCCTGGCGCGAATGGAAGTGTGTGAGTGTGAGATGGTGTTTGTCAGGAGGTTGAATGAGGTGAGCAGTTCTGACTTTGTCTGACTAATCATAAAATATGAGGACGTCTAAGGGAGCGTACAGATGTGCCACCCCACTGACTCGATGTGTGTCTGCACTAGTCTGAAGACTCACAGCACTGGCAGCTGCAAGCCTCCTACTGAGACAGAGAGTAAAGAATGCTTGGAAATAGACGCTACTCTCGTTTGGAGTGAACATATAGAAAATGAGAGTCAGGTGTAGATGTCTTCAGTGTGCTTTTGACAAATTGCACTGTTTTGCTGTTGTTTGGGGGCAGGAGGTGTCTGACGTACATCTGCACATTATATTACAGACGGGTTCAGTCCTTTTTTTAAAATTGTAATCTGTGAATAACATGGCTTAATTTAATGCAACTGTATTATGGAACATGAATACAAAGCTATGATAAACAGTGGCTGTAATTGAAACATCATTCAGTGGAATGTGTAATGGAAGGGTTTTTATTATACATAGCGGAGTGCTTCAGCAAAATAATATTGTCATGTTTGTCTGCTACATAATAAAGTAGTTTATGTACTGTGTAAATTAATACCAAGTAGACCTACATGTTGTTGAAGATATCCCACTGCTCGGGTGACCTGTAATATCAATGGAATACATGGATGTTTTATTTAGCCTGCTTATAGTTTTATTTATTAAACTTCAAATTATCAAACGATCAAATTTACTTGTTATGCCATGTATGGTACATGCACAAATCATACACTTAAAGGACTTTTATAAAGGTACAAATAAGATCAAATGCAAGCAAGATTAAACATCTTATATACAATGCTGATTTACAATAAACAGTGGTGGGCAGTAACAAGTAGTTGTAATTCGTTACTGTACTTGCATACTTTTTTCAAGTAGTTGTACTTTACCGGAGTAGTTTTATTTTTAGCAACTTTTACTTTTACTTCACTACATTCCCAAGCAAAGGATCGTACTTCTTACTTTACTACATTTCATAAATCATATCGTTACTTATATACTGTATCACGTGCTCCGTGTTAGATGCAGACGAGCGATTCATTAACAAACTGATTCTTTTTAATGAACCTGTTCAATCGGTTCGCAAATCGCACCAAATGATTCATTCTCAAATTGGAAAGATCCGATTGCAGCTGTTCGCGATTCGACAGCTCACTGATTCAAACAATCCGTTCAGAGCGAGTCTTCAGTGAACCGAACTCAGTGAACAAGAACAACTGGCGCGTGGACTTATGATGCGTAAATTAAGATAATAACTTTAACTGAAAATCATATTTAGGTAAAAATCTGAGCAAAGAGCAAAGATCACTCTTTGCAGCAAAGAGTGATCTATGTGATCCACTCAAAGGGATGCAGACATCAACATCAGTGTCTCCAGGTCAAAAAACGTTCATGTTCCCTGCTGCTATAATGTTAACGTTAATGTTAGAAGCTTTATTAAAATGCTACAAATGCTGCAAAAAGTGGCGCTCTTATGCTAGAGGTCATGGCCTTTAGCCTCCAGGTATTTGAGGCCTGCTATATATATATAACATATAAATATGTTCCTTCAAATTCTCATGTCATATATAACGTTCTGTGACTTTCTGCAAATCAAAAGCCTAAGCTTCAAAACACTTTTTTCTTACTGGTGAAAATTAGATGCTCAAATCAGTTTCTCTCAGGTACATTGCAGTGTAAGCTTCACAGTGAACATTACTACAGCATGCTTGTCAAAAATCTCAGGCATTTTGAGCAGTAAGATTGTAAAAAATATGTGTTATCGAAAATTAAGTAGCCTGTATAAAATTGCTAAATAAATCAGTACTTTTTTACTTACGTACATAAAAAAACAAGTACTTTTGTACTTTCACTTGAGTAAAATTGAAAAAGGAGTACTTTTACTTTTACTGGAGTAATATTTTAAAAATATGTATTTGTACTTTTACTCAAGTACTTGATTTGTGTACTTCGTCCACCTCTGGCAGTAAATCTCCATCGGCTGTTTTTAAGCGGACCGCCTGTTCGTTCACAGAGTGCTGTAGATCACTGACAAGCTACGCCAATGAATCACCCACGAAACTGAACGCCATATTGCATAGCTTGTCACTGATCTACGGTTCTGTGTACTAACTGGCGGTCCATTTAAAATCAGCTAATAGAGATTTACTGCTAATCAAAGAACCGGCTGTGGAGATGCGCAAATATATCGATAAATATATTGTGCAGCCTTAAGGGGAATATTAAAGCAATAGTTCACAAAAAAATGAAAATTATGGCATATTTTAAGTAACGTTTGTCGTATTGTCCTCATCTTACAGTCTACACACGCCAAGTGTATTAGATTCATGCCACACAGTGTGACATGCAGTGATCTTGTGTTTTGGGATTTACTTCTTACTCCACTACTGTTGTTAAACAGACGCATTTTGTGTTGATTTCTATTGCAACCAGACATCATTGAGAGCAGTTACAATAAATAGCCTTAAATTGCACTTGTAAATTGACAGTATGTAATTGGAATTATTTTTGTTGACAATATAGATTTAATTATACAACAGTTATTTAATCACTTGATATTATTTTTTTTTAAATTGAGTAAAATCAGTATCACATTTGCTGTACAATTCGGGAAAACAGCACCCTTCTTTCTGAACTAATATTATTTAACTTTACCACATAATAGTGGTAGTAGTAGTTATAAATATAGAAATAAAAGAACTCAATGCAGACAAACCTCACTGGCACTGTGTGAGATAATGGCTGTGTAAATGAAAGAAACCTGTAATAATATGTACATGAAAAATGTAGAAACACTGGTTACGAAGGTAACCCATGTTCGCTGAAGGAGGGAACGGAGATGTTATATATGGGAACTCGCATGAGAGAGTGTATTAAGAAAAGGCCAATGAATATTGGCGTGAATTTAATTACAGCCAGGTGCACCTCATCACTACGTGTGTATAAGAGGCAGGGCTCGAAATTACCTTTTTTATTTGGTAGAACTGGTGCTCCCAACTTCAAAAAGTTAGGAGCACCCACCAAAAATTAATGAGCACCACAACTACAAATTGTATATTAACGGATTTCTTTAATTTGAAAACAAATTTAGTAAAGGCGAGCTCTTCTTTGGCGATAGTGTATGTGGTGTTAAATTGCCTGATGTCTGACCCTTCTCACATTTTGTATAAGAAATATTACATTTTGCCATGCGACAAAAGGCTTGCATGCAGATGCTAGATTGAATAGGTTATGCTTTAAAATTCAAAAAGTCAAATTTCAGAAAGAATTCCAACAATTGTATTTGGATTGAATAAATTTTTCAACCATTCTCTCCGAAAACTGTGCGCCTTCTTTTCGGCTGGTGAATCAACATTCACCACACGATCACTATCACCAGCGCCATTATTTGTAACTTTAGGTGGTTTGCAAAAGAAATCAGTCAGTGTTCTTTTGTAAGGTGTTGGGTGTCGCCCAGCCTGCAGCTCTACAGATATGTGCTAGAGAGGCACCGTGAGCCAAAGCATAGGTGGAGGCAACACTCCTTGTGGAGTGGGCTCTCAGACCTAATAGACACGGCACTCCCTGGTACAAAAAGGACAGGGAGATGGCATCAACCACCCAATGGGCCAACCTCTGTTTGGAGACAGCATTCCCTTTCAGCAGATAAAAAGCTGCTGAGAGTGTCTGAATGTAGAGACGCAGTGCGCGTACTGGACACAGCAACTCTAAGGCCGGGTCTGCCTCCTCCTGTGGCAGAGCTTGCAGGTTCACTACCTGATCTCTGAAAGGAGTGGTAGGAACCTTGTGCATGTTTCTGGGCCGTGGTCTCAGAATAACATGAGAATCTGCCGGACCGAATTCTAGGCACTCTGGGCGATCAGGAGTGCTGTGTTTAGTGACAGGTATTTTATCTCAGCTGATGCTAAGGGCTCGAAAGGAGCTTGCCACAGGCTGGTTAGGGCAAAGGCAAGGTTCCAAGAGGGCACAGAGGGCGGTCTCGGGGAATTAACCTCACGATGAGTTGGTGCTTACCTAGGAGCAACATACACTTTTAGAGTTGAAGGGGGCAGCCTACGCTCCAACTCTTCCTGCAGGAAGCAAAGCACAACTGCGATCTCTGGGGGTCCTTACCGCAAGAGGAGCACCAGTCGACTAACAGACCCCATCTCAGAGCATAGGCCTGTCTTGTTGAGGGGGCTCTAGACTGAGAGATGGTGTAAATCACAGCTGCTGAAAGGCCGGAGAGGTCTGCTGCGTCCCGTGCAGGAGCCATACATGAAGGTTCCAGAGATTGGGTCATGGGTGCCAAATCGTGCCCATCCCCTGAGAGAGAAAAGCCTCTCCTCCATGGGTTTTTCCAAGGAGGGGCTGTCGCGAGGAGCATCAGGTTGGCAAACCAGGTTCAGGAGGGCCAGTATGGCGCTACCAGCAGAACCTGCTCCTCGTCCTCCCTGATTTTGCACAGGGTCTGTGCAAGGAGGCTCACTGGGGGAAAGGAATACTTGGGCCCCGGAGGGCAGTTGTGAGCCCATGCGTCCCTGCCGAGGGGTGCCTTGTCGAGGTAATAAAACAGCTGGCAATGGGAGGACTCGGGGGTGGTAAAGAAGTATATCTCTGCCTCGTCGAAGTTGCTCCAGATCAACTGGACTACCTGGGGGTGGAGTCGCCATTCTCCAGGGTGGGTGGACTGCCGTAACAGCTGGTCGGCTGCACGGTTGAGTAACCCTGGAATTTGAACTGCGAGCAGCAATTCCAGCCACGTCTGACTCCACAGGAGCAGATTGTGGGCGAGTTGTGTCATGCGGTGGGAGCGTGAACCACCTTGTCTGTTGATGTATGCTACGGCTGCAGTGTTGTCCGTGCGGACCAGCACATGTCTGTGGCGCAGCATCAGTCGAAAGCTACACAGGGCCAGAAACACGGCTAACAACTTGAGGCAATTGATATGCCAAAGCAAGTAACCAAGACTCCAATCGGGTGACCAGGGGTATAGAGGGTATATAACTGCCGTGATGTGGCATTGTGTGGACTGTCAAATCGTGCCCATCCCCTGAGAGAGGAGGCCTCTCCTTCATGGGATTTTCCAAGGAGGGGCTGTCGCGAGGAGCATCAGGCCGGCAAACCAGGTTTTGCTGGAATGCAAAGGCTGGCTTGTCTCTCAGCCTTTAAAAAGGCTATCAGCCCACGGGGTTCACCGATCAGCCGCCCAATCTCACTGATGGTGACGAGAGAGCGTGAACTCGCAGGAACTCTTTTTCTGTGGATTTCTCCATCCGTCTTCCATCCTTCAGCTGACTCAGCAGCATACACTAGCGAGGCTCTGAAGTGAAAAGCTGCAAGTGCAATACATCCTTGCCCTCTTATACTCTAGTGATGACGTGCATCTGGCTGTAATTAAATGCACGCCAATATTCATTGGCCTATTCTTAATACACGAAGGTGATTGGTCTCTCATGCGAGTTCCCATATGTAACGTTGGAGTGACTCGACTGATGGGGAACTATGTGACACCATTGTGCAGCAGCAAATAACAGTAAATGTGTAGTAAATATAGTAAATATAGGACCCCATTCCTATATTTGCCTGAAGCCCCAAATTCACTAAATCCTCCCCTGCTAATGAGGAAGTTTTGATTTCAGAACATTTTTGACCCCTTTAATTTTTTTCTTTGAAAAAATTCCTTTGAAGAAAAAGCATTGAACTTTACTATGTATTAAATATATATAAGCGATTGAGAGCTTTAAGAAGGATCAAGGAAATGGGGTGGAAAACAACACATTGCCAAAAATACTGACACACAATATACTTATGACATTTCGACTGACCTTGTAAATAATTTAACAGGCATTAGGGGAACTAGCCACCATTTATGACTCAATATTCATATCAGTATCTACAGCAGATGAACCATAATTCACTAACTGGAGTGAAGCACACAAACATATGTAACATATGTTCTTATTTATGCATCTCTCAGCTGGCTAATGTGTTTGGTGTAATATTACTTTAACATGAAGATCATTTACATGCTTGTGTTAGTTGTGTTCAGGGTGTCAAGGGCGTTTGGCTGGATATGAAGGTCAGAAAGCAAATAACTGCTCCTCTTAGCTTTGCTCTCTCTTTCTCTCTCTCTCTCTCTCTCTCTCTCTCTTTCTCTCTCTCTGTGGTACAGTACCATCTGTCTTCATGTGAAACATGCCTGTGAAACACAACACGCAAACATCCACATATATCCCTTGGTTACCTTTACTATAGTGATTCAATAATATCTAAAGTATCAGTGAATTACAAACAAATCTAATAATACAATTATCATTATTAGTGCTCATTATTTTGTGTGTAGCTGTTTCCATGAAAGATTATTAAATTATGCATAACAATGCATCAAGAAATGTGTATGTATTTTCAAAAACATGCCAGATATAGTTGTATATGTTATAATTATAATATAAAATTAAACAATTAAAACAATTAAGATGTACAGCATATATGTTTGTCCTTATGTGCTAGCACTGTTTATATTTATGTGTTACATGCTGTTCACTTTGCATGACACACACACACACACAGAGTATGAATCACTTTCATGTGGTCATATGACACATCAGAGCTCCTACATGCCTCCTTCTGTTATTCCTGTTAGGACAGCAGAATAAATAAGTAAAAAAATTTAGTACCTCCACAATAAGCTTCACGTTACATTCATCTGAACACAATATAATGGGACGGCATGAAATAGCTGAAAAATGTCATATTTTTAGCCCCATTATGATTTAGTATGTACCTTGATAATGATGCATTCGTTTTGCAATAATTTGTAATCAGAGGACACTAACATTTTTGTATATACAAAAAGCAATGTTGATTATAGATCAAATTTTAAGGCTACAATGTGGTCATAACATTTTCAGAAGCTGCATCTTAAATGGCATTTATTGTGTATTTACACTGAAGTTAAAACGGCATAAATAATGCTATTAATGATTAATGAAATTACTGTTGAATACCTTTTTTATTATTATTATTATTATTGATATAGAAATAAGAATTTTGCCTTAAATGGAATTATATGCTAAACATTATAATAAATAATGAGCAAGTAATGAGTGAGTCATTCAACTGATTGATTAAAGTGGCTGACTTTCTGTTGCAGTATGGGTTTTTATACATTTGGGTTTATTGCATATATTCTAAATAGGAATGGACAATATTATCAGTCTAATACTGAAATCAGATGTTAATGGTTTTAAATGTGATGACCGTTCAGTAAGAAGTGCTGTTGACTTACTACTAATTAATAAAAAAAAATTCAAATACCCTACACAAATGCAATTGAAACTCTGATTAAATAAAGAAATAAATCAAACATGACACTTGTAAATAAAATAATGTATATAGTGATTTATCCATTAATGATTAATATGCTTTATTTATTTTTTACAACACACTCAGAGGATGTTAATTATTATTATCTCAGTACACCATGATAAACAGTATGTAAACACTGAAAAGATATATGCATATACTGTATGCTGTAGACCATACACATGAAAGTGTCACCTGTAAACCAATTCTCAAATAAAAACCCAGTTTCACTTTCAGTCTTTTCACCAGTTGCCAGACAAAGGAAAAATAATTATCATAAAAATCCCAAGACACCTACATTGAGAACCTTAGAAAGTAGTGACAAATAGAAGATTATGAGGGACTGATGTTATATCAGAAAATATCTGTTTTATCAGCATTATCTCAAATAAGTTATGCTGAACAATATTAAACGAAAGCTGATTGGGTGTGGATGCTGCTCTGTATACAACTGTATCATCAGTGTAATAGTGAATATTTGAATTCTGAACATTTTGATCCACTTTATTAATATATAAAGTAAACAAAAATTGGTTCAAGGATTGACCCCTGTGGCACACCTTTAATTACATCAAGTTAACAATAAATAAGACTTTCTGCCTATGCACACTGAGTTCTGTTTGAGAGATAATTATTAAACCAACCAATAGCATATTCAGATAATTCAATACTGATTAGTCATTGTAACAGTAAGGTATGACCAACAGTATCAGATACTTTGGATACATCAATGAATAAGGCTGCACAGTGTTGCTTGTTATCAACAAATTCACTTAAATCATTGGAACTTCTAAGATTGCTATGGATTTTCAGTAGTTCAAAAACGGAAGGTAAAAAATGAGACAGGGAAATAAAATCACTGCTAATTTTAAAAGATAAGGTTCCAATTTATTAGGACCTGACAATTTGGAAACATCTAATCATTTAAGGGCTTGGCACACCTCAGAGATTGCAAGTGGTGAAAACATTAAATGATTAGCACAAAACACATTTGATTGGATGGGAACCCTTCATAAAACCTGACGTAGGTTTTGCACCTTTATCATTTTCAGATAATGATTTATGGCTGTGCCACACAACCGGTCTTAACTTATATTTGGAGCAATAGTCGGTAATAATACATTGTATAAGTCAAAATTATCCATTTTTCTTTTTTGCCAATAATCATTAGGATATTAAATAAAGATCTTGACATGTATATGACTGTACATCAAAACTTAATTTTCTGATTAGTAATATGCATTGCTAAGGACTTCTTTTCGACAACTCTAAATTCACCTTCAGATTCCAGATTTTCATTTGAAAAAATTGACCCTTATTACTGTTTTTTTACGCTCACATTTGACAATTTTCAAACAATTTGATAAATTGTTTAGAAGATGGTTTTTACTTCAATTTTAACTCACCTTAAATCAAGGCAATGTGAATTCAAATCTTTTTTTTTTCTTTCTTTTTTTGCCCATGCCCTTTTGAATATGGACCATTAAGTAACTGAAAAATTCATATTTTTAATATTTTATAAAACACTCTTATCTTGTGTGTAGAACTTCTTTCTGGCTCTGTATGACACTCATATCACAAACGCTAACATATTATTACAGTATTTTCTGGCAAGACAGCCAGCCAACTTAAAAGTAATTTTTTAAATATAGGAATTATTCTGTGATATATATGGATTTTAACAGTTGGATATAGGCTGACACATATGTACAATCACTCTGTGCAGTCACAAAATAAAACATGAATAATAATTACAGACTGACATTGTCTCACTTATTAAATACTGTACTACTGCTTACTGAATTATAAAATAAACTAGCAAAAACAAAGAGAATGATTTTATTATCTAATAACAAGTAACTAACAGTGTAGATTGATCAACAGCAGTACGTTTAGTGATCATTACATAAACATTTGACAAAAAAAAGAATAGATTCTGACGATTAGAATGAGGTGTTCTGACTAATTAGAGATCTGCCTAGTAAAATGCATAGATTTTGTTTAATTAGTAATATTTTTATTGTTGAACTTCAGCAAACCTTTGGGGTGTTTGACAGTGTTTATACTTCTGTGAATAAAGGAGCAGGGAATTGGTGAAAATGAGACGCACGTTCCTTTGGGAATCTTTCAATCATTTGGCTCTCTGGATGGATTTGGGTCAGGAATGAATCTCAAGGGCTTCAGAAGGAGTAAGCGATCATCCCGCAGCCTCAGGGAATGTGTAATATGAGATTTTCATCTGCCTGTTGAGAGCAGTTATCTTCAGAGTTTATTTTTGGAAAGCACAACATTTCATACATGTAAAGGATTTTTTATGCTGTGGAGCAATACCTCAAGCATTTTAATCACTCAAAACTGAACAACGTTGCCATCTGCTGTTAATGCACAGAACAACAGTTGGCTTTCAGCACCTGGGACAGATCTAGATTACACTATTATGATGTTGTTTCCTTATAAAGGGGAAACAAACATAGTGCAGACTTGCTTTTTCTTTTCTTATTTTCTACCTAGGCCAATTCCTGTTATGCGGTGCCTGTATAAAAATAGTAATATACTTGTATATTCATTCAAAGAAATTGTTCACCCCAAAAATAAACATTTACTCACTCTCAGGACATCCAAGATGTAAAGAAGTTAGTTTTTTCATGGGAACAGATTTGGAGAAATGTAACATTACATTGCTTGCTCACCAACAAATCCTCTGCAGTGAATGGGTGCCGTCAGAATAACAGTCAAAACCGCTGATAAAAACATCACCGTAATACCACTCCAGAACTTCGTAGAACCACTCCATTCTGCATTATTTAATGTACATCGCTACTGGAGTCCCTAATGCACAATAACACCTCTTCTAGTGAAACAGTCCATTCCTTGTTGTCCTCTTAAATAATAAACTTGGTCTGAGCAAATTTCTCTTCTGATTCAGACAAGATATTTGTTTGTTTGTTTGTTTCCAATAGAGAAAGCAATATTATGGATTATGGACAAAAACATCTTGATGAATTTCTTTTATGTAAACACTATTCGCGATTCGCTTAACAAGATGTTAATTCATTCACTGGAGTCGTGTAGATTAATTGTAAATTATTGTGATGTAATGTTTGGACTCTCATTCTGATGGCACCCATTAACTGCAGGGGATCCGTTTATAAGCAAGTGATGTCTGCAAAATCTTAAATAAAGTAAAGTAATAAAGTAAATCATCAGCATATTTGACATTTTGGGTGAACTATTCCTTTAAGATTTCCATCTTTACAATCTGTAATACTGTATGAACACATATTGGACATAAACATGCACTGCATTGTTTGAAGGAACCTAGACATGCTCTTCTCACTTTTCGGGTCTGTTTGCACTTTTCTGTTTCCTTTCCTAATTTATTTTACACTGTTTGCATGAGATGAAATAACATTTTTTGTATAAGCACCTGCTTAACTCTGATGTCAATCTCCTATAGATTCTAATTTCTCCATTTTCAACCCAAATTCTGGAAATGTTGGGATGTCTTTTAAATAGAAATAAAATGAAAACCACAATACTTTCAAATTACACAAGCAAATATTTTATTCACAATAGAACATAACATAACAAGTGTTTAAATGCGAGAAATTGTACACTTTTATCCACTAAATGAGCTCAATTCAAATTGGATGTCTGCTACAGTTCTCAAGAAAGTTGGCGGGGGGCAACAAAGATTCGGTTGGGAGAACATCTAGCTAGCAATTAAAGGAAAACTCCCCTTTGTTTTGAAAATAGCCTTATTCTCCAACTCCCCCAGAGTTAAAAAGTTGAGTTTTACCCTTTTTGAATCCATTCAGCTGATCTCTGGATCTGGTGATAGCACTTTTAGCATAGCTTAGCATAGATCATTGAATCTGATTAGACCATTAGCATCACATTTAAAAATGACCAAAGAGTTATTTTTCCTATTTAAAACTTGACTATTCTGTAGTTGCATTGTGTACTAAGCCTAATGAAAAAAATGAAAAGTTGTCTTT
>JAUYWG010000031.1:23291326-23305640 GCA_034779775.1 Enteromius afrohamiltoni | reverse complement strand
AAGCTCAAAGGCATTTGGTCTCTCTGGCGAGTTCCCATATGTAACGTCGAAGTGATTCGACTGAAAGGGTAACAGCATTTAGATTGATTGATAATAGGTTATTTTTTTACGACAGATGTATGTGTTAAAACATGGTAAAAGCTCCTCAATCAAATGTATAGAGTGAATATATAATTGTATTTTTTTTCATAACTGATTTTGAATGTGGAAGAGCTGTGAAGTCATGCAAAACAGGCAGTAAAAAAAAAGAAAAAAAAAAAGTCTGAAGTTGGCTAAAAGCAAAACGTCAAATGAAATGCTTTTTGTGTGCTTTATAAAATGTGTGTAGTTTATAGAGTTGCTGTAGGACATTTCAAAATTAGGTTTCATAATGGCTCATCATTTCATATGGCCTTTGAAAAAAACAAAATAGGCAGTGAAGACTAGTTTTTTGGTTTCATAAAAAAAAAAATAATAATAATAATAAAAAAAAGTACCTCGGTGCACTTTTTGTGCAGCACTGTTTTTTATGTACCTTACTGCACATTTATCCACGTCACTGCAGTTTCAAAGAGAGTGTCACTAATACACAATTTTAATACCTGAACCATCGCATGTTTTTATTACATTGACATAGGTAAGTATTGCTGTGTTTTTATTATATTGCTGTAGTTACATATCCTGATGGTTTGGGATTTGAACTGGAGCTTATACAGTAAGTGCAAGGCCATATCATGTGAGTTACCGAGTAAACCTACTGTCTTTCAAAACCCATAGATATAAAGCTGGATGTGTGACACTAACATTCAAAAGCATCAAATCTCCCAGCGTATTAATATTATTAGTCATAACATGGCATACTTCTAGTAATTGTGCTAAAATTACGCATTATACGCATAGTAACTGTATATTTGTGTGAAAATGAATAAAAGGTGTCAGAGTTTTACTGCCTCTAGGGTTTATTTCTTTTGGAAACTGCACTGATGTATTTATTGTGTACGTATTGTGTACTTTCAGTCTCACTAAAAAGTGCCCTTGGGTATGTATACATCATGAGACTTTTATATACCTAAACAATGCCAATAGGCAGATATGCAATCACATTATAGCACCATCAGAAGAGACATCTTCATAGAATCCCTCTGCTAACACAGTTTTTCGTCTTCAGCTCTACAGCTCAGTTGAGTTCGGCCGTCGATGGCAGCTTGTACACGAGCGGGTGGCGCCCAATCGATTCTACTGGTAAGCTCTCTGTGTGATTTCTTCTGCTGCATGTGGAACATCAATCATTTGAGCTCCTGCATTCTGTGCCTGATAAAAGAATAAAACAAAGAACATGGACTGTTGTTAAATCCTGATGTGATCTTACCCACTGTGTTCCACCACCGATGCTACCTCAAGGTTTACATCCAAAGCTCTTTAATGGATGTTGTCATTAGACCTTATTTCTGAGTCGGAGATTGCACTTGCAATGCTGCAAATGATTTAGTCATTAAGAAAGCTTATTCAACATCATCACATCATCAGGATGGCTAATAGGTGTCTAGACTGTGGTGATTAGAGAGACCTGTTGTGAAATAAATTCTAAATTCAATTCGATTTTATGTTTATCTTCGCTCTCAAGTGGACAAGCTGACATTAACTGAAAGGTATTTTGGTCATGGATCAATTGAGATTTTATATATATATATATATATATATATTATAATAGATTTTATTATTATTATTAATATTATTTTTTTTATTATTATAAACTTATATTTAACTGAATCTTTGGTATTAGGGACAAAAGGTGATGATAGAAGTAACAAAAAAAAAATAAAGGTTAATTCACAAAGGGATTACATTCCGAACCTTATTTATTATTATTATTTTAAATGTTTTTTTTTTTTTTTTTTCTTTCATTTTATTACATCTAGCATTGCCTTTGATGAATTAATGAAATGAAATTGCAGGATGGTTTAAAGCTGATTTTCATCTATTAAATTGACACCATAGTCAGACACATAATTGCTCCTAACTACTAATAAAGTAGATATACGTGTGTACACAAAAATACATTGTGACAATGATAAAAATAGTACTCAATTATTACCTATATCACGTTATTTACCTATATTCAAAGTCTATATTTGCTATAAAATGTATGCTACCTTTGTGTTGAGAAACAAATAATGTTTATAATTTATCCACAATAAAAGCAGGTAAAAGAGTCTCAAGAATCAATTAGTAACCTTGCATTCAATTTGTGGCAATCACCATACAATTTAAATTCTCAACTGGTTGGTCAGTTTTTTCATTGATCATGTCTGTCTTTTTTCATACAAATACAAGTCATTTAGTACCAGGATTTAGTTTTTTTTTTTCTGAGGAAATTTTAGTGTGAGATTTTTTTGCATTGATTTTTTTAGCACATTCAAAGTGGGACAGAGTGAAGACATCAGAGAGTCAGCCTAGAGTACCGTTATTTTTAGGCTGGTAATGATCTATCCTCACAAGTTCCCCTCTATGAACTCTCACATATGGAGTCTTATTATCTGAAGTGAGATGAGACATATAACCCTTACAAATGTGTAGCTATTGACTATGTGAAATTAGATTGTCCCTTTTGATGAGATACACCACCATAGTCGCAGCCAGTATATGAGATGACTGAAGAAATGGAGCTTTGAATGGATTAAATGAACTCTTGTATCTGTCAGAGCTTCAAAAGCAGATCTGATGCGGCTCGTTTCTGGCCTAATATCCGCACAGATTTAAAGTTTTGCTGGAACTGAATGGGTCAGAACTCTTTTACCTTCACAACTGGTCTGAAATTGAAACCTAGTCAATTTTCTTTGAAATCGAACTGTTCTTGTGACTAAGGGAATAATAATCTTGGGTGTGAATGAAGTAAAACTAAATTAGCACTGTTATACATTAATGCCAGCATTGCCTGGATAGTATATCACATTTCTTGTTTACTATGGGTTACTATACCAGGACAATAAAATGTTATCTTTAGTAAATAAGTAAGATGATAAGCCTAAATAAAATATAAAGGGAGAGTGTTAGCACTAAAAATCTATTTAAATAATCACATAAATTTAGGTTTCCAATGGTTAAAATACCATTTATTTTCTCCATACAGGAATTGATTGTGAATGATAACTTACAAAACATTTAAAGACAAAACGGAGCTACTAGTTAGCCTTATTTTATTATTATTATTAATAAATAATCTAACTTTTGTACAAATATTCATGCTCAACAGCAGAATTCCTGGTGAAAACTATACATAACCCATGATTCTGCAGAGAAATCTCCACCAATCACAGTAAACTGCATCACAATAACTCGTTTGGTCTGTGAATGATTATGCTATCAGATTGTATGCATATTATTTATGTTTTGCATAAAATATATTCAAAATGTTTAAATGAATAGTTTTATATTTCCCCATATATACTTTTTTTTTTTCAATCATGCATTTTTTTAAAGCTGTTAAGTACATAGTACACATCTTGTACCAAGTTTTCAAATATGTTTTTTCGTGTTACATTATGAATCTCCTCGTAGCTGGTTGGTTTGGTTCATGACTTATAGCTCTTAAACCAAAAGTTTAACAAAAAAGTTGGCAGATGCTGTAGAACACAATAGCACAGCTATACTTGATTCTGATAAATGGTCAATAGTGCCATAGAGTGTTTCATACAAATTCGAATGGTGCAGTATGTGTCTTAGTTATTTATTGCTATGCAAATTACCTAAGAAGAGTTTAGTATAAATATTACTGTAATATCACAGGTGGTTGTTTGTATATAACAATTCATTTTGCTTAGCGGAGGCTATAAGATAATATCATATGATTATAAAACCAATATCATGTAGCTGTGTAATAAGCAGGTTTTAATACAGTCAGCTCACATTAATTATCATTTTTGCACAATAAACCTCACACTGTGGATTGCGGGGTCGAACTCGAAATACAGCGTGAGAAAGAGGTGTAACAGTTTATTGAGTTCGCTGCTATGCCTTAAAATATTAAGGCTGATCCCAAAGCACACCAAGGGATGCTATATTTGTGAAAGCGTCAATACTTCCAATAAGTGTCATGATAAAGTCTTGAGATAGTCTGCTTCTGCCTTTGTGTGTTCCTCTCTGGAGCAGCTCTCTCTGATTTTTCAGTCTCGAATAAATATTTCATGCAACAATGATTTTTTTCCACACTAAAAAGAGCCAGAGAGCTGTGTGTGCTGCCTGTGGGTGTTCATGGGAAGCAAATGAGAAGGGCTTACTTTTAATGATGTCAGGATATGCTCCTTGCTTCTGTCAGAACGCACAGATAGATGGAGATGGAAATGGAGGCTTAACAGGATAGGGTGTTCTGATGGTACTTTCTCGACTTAACCCGCATTGCTCCTTTGGGAGGCTAACATGGATGTTTTAGCCGGCACACAAAAAAGCCAATACCCTTATTTTGACCCATCTCTTGTTGTATGGAAACACAAAGGATTTTCTTTTTCCAAAGCTCATTTTATAAAACACTGTTTTTTATTTCCTTTGGGCTCTCCAGGTCTAAACTGGGCCTTGATAAAGAGCCGGGCCTGATTCACCTTGAGACCAGCATCTCAGAAACCCGTAAGTCTGAATGGCGTCCCTGGACGTGCTTTGATTACATTTCAAGAAGCAATAATTCAAGCACAGCACAAGGAAACAGTTTGAGGGTTCAAAACAGGTTTCACATTAAAATGCAAAACGGACAGTTCTGCACCAGCAAATCCATCCTTCCGTATTTGTCATCGGTAATTAACACTAATGAAGAAACATGCACAAATCAAGTTAGTATTTTCTTTGTTGAACCTATCTCTAATTCTTGACAAACAGAATGAGAAGCTACATGCGTGCAAAGCTACTGCATGTGGTTTCTCAAAACAGTTAGTTTCAGTAAGATATTTAGATGAACAAATTAAACAAATAACGACAAATTAATGTCAAGTAACACATTTAATTCAATCTGAAACTTAAAGTAGTAGTTTCTCATAAGACAACCATTTAAAGAAATTATATCATTGTTCGATTTAATACATTCAGTTCTCAATATCAATATTACTATTATCTTCAATCAGTCTGCCTGTCTGGAATTTCAATATACCTTAATTTTTTTCTGCTGTTTGCCTTGTTGTTGTTGCAGAGGCTCTTTATGTCACATGCAAGCTTCAAAACTGCACAGACGCCAACAAGGGCAAACCTTTTCCAGGATACATTGACCCCAACTCCCTGGTGGTCCAAGATGAGTATGTGTTTGTCCAGGTGAGTCATTTACAGGAGAGAATGCATGATTACAGTATGGACTTATTTTTTTTCTTATGATGTCGCACTGATATATTTAAGCATTTTATACAGCTGACTTATACCTGAATTTATTATATACCTAAGCGTATCCTTGAGTTTTAATTTAAGCGTAAACATGTCATCTCCCTTTTATGCTATTGTAGTCAAATTAATTTTTTTAGTCAAGTAATATATATACACATTTTAAAATTATTTCATGGGAACGCTGTTCTCTTTTAAAACACAATCAAAAAGCTTATTAAAAAAATGCCTGAAATTCAATTTACAACTCACCCCCATACAGACATTTCAAACTCAAAAAGTGTGCAAGGACCTTTAAGTTTAAAGTCTTTTGTAGTGCAGTCCAGGTGTTCTGTCTGGGACACATCTAGGTGAATGCAGTGCTGATGCATTACTTTTTTAGTTACATTTGACTATTGCAAACCTTCTTTACATCCATATTAAGCAGTTAATCTTAACACCAGGTGTAAACAGGGTATACGAGGTGCCATAATTAAAGCACAGATAGAAACTAATCCTCCAGATCCAGTCTGTGTCATGCATTTGGCACAGTTTCAACTGTGATTCAATTATGATAGCGTGATTGAATTGCACCGATCATATCGCAATGCAATACGAGCCCTAATATGTGACCAATATCCCGGTAGAACTCAAAATGTGACTTGTTTCTAAAGCGTCTTTGTCCTGTCTATTTGTGATCCCTCCATTACCCAAGGTGTCAACCGGCGGTCGGCCAATCTACTACGTGTCATCCAGGCGAGATGTGTTTACACCCATGAAGCTTCCCAAATACACCCTTCCAAAGGTAGGGTGGCTCATTCACACTTGCTCGACACGAAGTCAGAATCTGCCACGCTGTGACAGAGTAAACAGACATTGCTATTTCAGACCCAGATCATAGTGTCCCTCGATGTTAGCCTTTGAAGCTTCAAACCTTTACAAAATCTGATTTTTTTTCTCGCCGGCATCTGGCAGGCTCTTATTTCTGAGTGAGTGAATTCAGGGACGCAGATGCTACCGCGGTCCCTCGCCTCTCAGGATGCTGTGTTATTATTCAAAGCTTAAAATCTGCTGCGCACACATGACAATTAAACATGTTTTATTCAATCAAGCTCTCGGCTCTCCTTTAAGCACACACCCAGCACGGTCTGGGGTAGATGAAATTCGCAAACTGCCAGCATGTGGTTTTGTTGCATTTGCACAACTGACAAGCTCAATTTAAGCCTAATACGAATATTTGCCGTATGCTGGAGCTGTGAGCAAAACAAGGCAGGTGAGAGTAGGGTCTGATACTGATTATTAATCAGATTCAGCTCAGTGGGGTGAAACCACCACTGGTCTCCAGCTGTCCCCAGCCGTCCCGGGAACAACATTCATATTCAATCCCGCTTGATTAGAGGCAAAAATCACATTAAAGGTTAAAGTCGTCCTCCTCTGATATATGCAAATGAGAAGGGTAAAGGTGTTTTTATGCTTGAATATTAAAAGGCACTTACGTTGTTTTGAGTTCAGCCTACGTTTTCTTTGATGATGAAAAAGACTGAATAAAGTTAAATCACTTGAATGACTGAAAATGCAGTCGACTCGTCAACAAAATAAAAGCCAATAGAAGACTTCAGTGGAAATGTTATTAACAAAATGCACAAATCAATATTAAATACAGATATGGGCAGTTAGATAAAGAGAAGTTCTTGTACACCAGCAGTGATAATACCATAAATATGTTTTAAATAGTTTGAAGACGCCTGGGCATCGAGGATATGAGTTTCTGGAGTTCTAGTGTTGGAATTTGGTCCCATTCTTGCCTGATATAGGTTTCTAGCTGCTGAAGAGTTTGTGGTTGTCTTTGAAATGCTTTTTGTTTAATAATGCGCCAAGTGTTCTTTACAGGTGAAAGATCTGGACTGAAGTCATGCTGTTGTAATACCTGCAGTATGTGGCTGGAATACACAAGGGGTCCTCCCTGAAATAGACGTTGTCTGGAGGGGAGCATATGTAGCTCTAAAACCTCTCCATCCAAGAATGTAAATATGGACTCATCAGACTTTAGAACACTTTTTGAAAACCTTTTCGAAAAATTGTAAATGAACTTTGGCCCACAGAACACAATGGGGTTTCTGGACCATGTTCATATATGGCTTGCTTTTAGCATGATAGAGTTTTTGCTGGTATCTGCAGATAGCATGGCGATTATGTTTAACGACTGGTTTCTGGAAGTATTCCTGGGCCTATATTTAGTAATGTCAGTGACAGAATTATGCAGATGAGTGATGCAGTGTTGTCTGAGTGCCTGAAGAATGGTCTTCAGGCATCCAGCAAATGTCTGTGGCCCTCTCCCATATGCACAGAGATTTCTCCAGTTCCTTTGAATCTTTTGATGATGTTATGCACTGTAGATGGTAGATGATGAGATTCGAAAAGCTTTTGCAATTTGATGCTGAGGAACGGTTGAGGATCTTTTTACGCACTCTTCCACAGATCGGAGAGCCATTTTTACTTCTGAGAAATTCTCTAAGATGCCCCTTTTATAGCTCATCATGTGACAGACCTGATGTCAATTAACTTTGTTAGTTTCTAGATGTTCTCCCAGCTGAATCTTTTCAATCTTTTTTTTACATTTACATTAAGTTATTTAGCAGACACTTTTATTTTGGCATGCTTATATGAAAAGTTCAAACAGCATTTATTTAAAATTATTTAAAATTATTTTGCCTGTACTGTCAATTTTGATCAATTTAACGTGTCCTTGTAGAAGAAAAGCATTTATAAGGCTGTCACTTTTTTGCATAATTATCAAATAATTTCTAATATAAAACTGAATCACACAGCTGGGCCACATCAGTCAACCTAGTGCATCAATTATAACCCACTAATATAAAACAATCCTTGACAGTTTTATAGACTTCTTTATTGACATGTTTATACCAACATTTGGATAATGCCAGAGGCAGAATATTCTTTTGTCAAATAAATCATAGAGATCTGCTTTATGAAATGTCTTTTCTTTTTTTCCCCAGGATCTGCATGTGATCAGTACAGATGAGAACCGGGTCGTGGCAGCAGTTCAAGAGTGGAATCAGAATGACACTTACAACTTGTATGTGTCAGAGGCCGGAGGCATTTACTACACGCTGGCTTTGGAGAACGTCATGAGCAGTATGGGACCAGAGGGAAATGTCATGATAGATCTGTATGAGGTACCTCTCCACAACACAGTAGTGTCATTTATTTTTCACGCTGTATGGATTTGTGCACATGCACTGCTTCATGTTCGCATTTCTCTGGATATTAAAAGCATGATCAAATTGAATGCACTAATGAATGCTAATTGGGTGTAGTGCTAATTGATTTAATAGCAGCACTAATTAATTAAGCTATTCATTACATGACTATCAGTGGATTATCTAAACAGGGAGCAGTTACAGTAGGAACCCAGAATACTCTCTGTGCATGTAAATCTATAGCTAAAGGGGAAAGCCATGGTCTCTTTGTTAAACAGATTTTGTACCATTCTGTTTATATGAAGAGTGTATTGTGTGTGTTTGTGTGTATGAAGAGTTAATTTGTAAAAACGAAAAACTTTTGTTTGTTTTAAAAATTGTTTTTAAAAATGTTCAAAAATCATGTTTTTTCATTGTGTTATTATAAGTTATCACCTAAATGATAAGTAAACTCTTCAAACACACATATTTTGCAAGTTCTCTTACTTAGAAATCATGGAGGGGTGGACAATTTTCAGCATATGTGTATTTCCACTGTGAGACACAAAGAAGACAAAGATCTAAAAAGAAAAAATCCGGAAATCATGCATGATTTTTTAATAATTGTTAAAGTGATCAAATAGTAAGTAAGTGATCAAATAAGTATTTGATCACTTACTTATCAGCCAGATTTCTGACCCTCAAAGAACTGTTATTTTGCTTTTAAATAGTCCAGCTACACTCTGCTCACGATTCTAAATTAGTAGCACCTGTTTGAGGTCGTTAGCTGTTATAAAGGCACCTGTGCACCCCACAATCAGCCAAAGTCTAAGTAACAACATGGGAAAAACCAAAGAGCTGTCAAAAGACACAAGAGACAAAATTGTAGACCTTCACAAAGCTGGAAAGGGCTACGGGGCAATTGCCAAGCAGCTTGGTGAAAAAAGAATAACTGTTGGAGCAATTGTTAGAAAATAGAAGAGGCTAATGATGACTGTCAATGTCCCTCGGACTGGGGCCCCACAGAAGGTCTCTCCTCCTGGGGTATCAATGATGCTAAGAATGGCTACTATCAGTAACACACTAAGACGTCATGGTTTAAAATCTTGCATCGCACGGGAGGTTCCCCTGCTTGAATCAGCCCATGTTTGCCAGGAACCATCTGGATGATCCAGAAATTGTAGACCCCTCCTTGATTTCTAAGTAAGAGAACTTGCAAAATCACAGGGTGATCAAATACTTATTGACCTCACTGTATATGATGTGTATGAAGTTTTCTGTATTTTTATTTATAATAAACAGTAAAACTATAATAATATATATAATATATATATATATATATATACACACACACAATCATACGACATACACAGAATATGTCATAATAGAAAACTGTTTTAAACTGAAATAAAATATAACATTATCACCTTTACTCTGTGTTTGAACAAATAAATGACAATCATAATGATGATTAGAAATTTTACAAAAAATCTGATTTGACTTTGCACTGAAACACATTTCTAAGATATTATATATCTATTATATATACACTTCTAACATTATATATATATATATATATATATAATGTTTTTGAATGTGTGTGTGTGTGTGTGCTAAGACTACAAATAAATTTAACTGGATTTAAATCTATAAACTATTTTGCAGCATATCTGAACAAAAGACTTTCCTATCCCTGATGTACTATTGACCTTTTCAGCCTTTAACTCAATGTCTTTCCATGTAGTACCTGTATACTACAAGATACCTTACAATCTGAGAGCAGACAGGACTTCGGAGTGCCTTTAGTTCCAAAGTTTTTATAGCACTACAAATCGGGTCTGATAGCGCCGCCAGTATACAAAGAGCAAAGCAGTGATTAGGATTTGGGTTTAGGCGGCTCGTCTCCTGAAGAATACCCCAGATCTCTATTCATACACCTCTGGATGGAACAGCTCATGCAGCTATGCATTGCAACAGAGGCCAGCAGGTGTCAAGCTATCTCCTGATCAAATAATTAAACTGTTGATGATAGCAACCCCCATAAAATCACATTTGGCTCTCCGATAGGCTGAAAAGTCCGGTGACTTGATTGAGGTCGTCACCTCCATGTAACATATGCTAAAATCTCAGCCGTCGGCTAGATTGAAATATTCGTCAATTATTGAATAGTCAGTGTCCTTAGAGGCCCATCCCGGGCTGCTTCTCTTCCTCTCTAGTGCTTCCTGGCCCTGAAGAGATGTCACTTCTGTTCAAGACGGACATGGAATACCTTCTCATTCCCTTACATACTCCCTTTCCACTTCAATAGATAGATCTTACCGGGAACTGCTATATGTCCAGAGCTTTTTAGAAGTTCACTTGGCTTGTTTGTGCCACAGAGACACACAAGTAACAAATCCATCTCAAGCTGTTTTTGTTTTGTTCTATAGGAGAAAATGGTGTAATTTTAGGGATGTGATTATTAATCTTTTCCTCATTATCTTACTTTGTTTGTATTCCCGTCCCTAGGTAGCAGGAATAAAAGGCATGTTTTTGGCTAATAAGAAGCTAAATAATGAGGTGAAGACATACATAACCTATAACAAAGGTCGCGACTGGAGGCTCCTGCAGGCTCCTTCGGCTGATCTCAGAGGAAACCGAATCCATTGCATGCTGGTGAGTGGACTTGTGGGAAAGCAAAAAGAGAGAGGATTGTTCAAAGTTAGCTGTATGAATTTTGACATTCATAAATGAGCTTTATGGGGTCTGTGTACTTTTACAATGCCAAGCTAAAACATAGCTTTTGAAACTTAAAAAAAGATGGGTTTTTCTTAACTACAAGCATTTTATTGTATCCCAGGGGTTGATTTTTATGAAAGCGAACTGATTTCAAACTCCTTCTTTTGTTATGAGATAATCACATTAAAATTTTATTTGTATGTCATTTTTTATGACATCTTCATAATTTTTCTAAAGCTTCTTTTTTAATTCTACTTATTTGCCTCTTGGACCTAGCCCTAACCCAGGCTTTCACTCTGGAAAAAAGTATTATATATATTAATAATTTTAAAATGATCATAAACCAATTAAGTATTTATCGTTACAACCAACAATTCCGGCCCTAAAATATTAATGACAAAGGGAGAAAAAAAATTATTTCCAATCAAGCTGTAAATGTGTTAAATTATGTAAAAAGTATGAACATTTTATTCAATTTAATACATACAATCTTAGCTAGCCTTAGCGAAAGAAATGAGTCTGACATGTAACCCCAACATTAAGCAGAGGTACAAAAACGAAGTAAAAGAAAAATCATATAACAACAAAAAAAATACATATATACTGTGTGTATATATATATATATATATATATATATATCTTCTTTTTTAAAGCTCATTAACAATCACAAAACCAGTAACAATAGTTTATTTATTTATTTTATTATGTTGCAATTTGATGGTTAAAAAAAATCCTGAGAGAATTGCTTTTAAAATTGTCCAAATAAAGTTCTTAGCAATCAAAATCTAATCAAAAATTAAGTTGTGATGTATTCATTTTCTGGACCAAATGTATTGTTGGCTATTGCTTCAAAAATACTCATGCTCCTTATGACTAAGTCCACGGTCACATATCAACAAATGTTGTACAAATAATGTATAATCATATAGTACTAAAATAACACTGTTTCAGATGCACTGGAAATGTTCCTGTGATTTTCACTGTTAAACTAGTAAAGGTGTGTAAACTCTGTTTAGAGAGCATCTGTCTAATAAAAAGAAAAGAAAAAGTCAAAAAATTTTTTGAGAAACACTCTTACTTGATGATATTTTAAACAATTTTGTATAATAGCTCCATTATAATAACAAGTCAGTAATTTGCCAACAGACTTCACATTCCTGTAGACACGGATGTTTGGATGAGGTCTACATAATCAGTGCTGCTTGTCATCTCATGACAAGACATATATTTCATTCCGTGAAGATATTATCCATCCCCAGTGAATGGCCTCTGCAAATCCCCACCCCCCCAAAATGCAAACAAAAATAATTACCCTTTGATAAACTCAACTAATTAACGGTCCCACTGTTGGCCTTGCCTTCACCATCCATTACAGAGCTATTTGTTAGAAAATGTCAAAGTTTTAATAAACCCCTAAACAACCCTTGCAACATGTGCTTACCATTGGCATTTCCAGACTTATAATGAGAATTGTGTCACTAAAGGTTATTCCAATCAAAATTCATGTTTGGGAGGGCCTTTGCTGTTATGGGATTTTTTATGGGTTTTTTTTCTTTTTTTTTTAAATGGGATATGATTCGAGCCCAAGCACGATGACAGTTTAGTGGAGGCCACACGCTAGTGGTCGAATCGATTTTGAATGGAGATGATTGTTTGTGTTCACTTCTAGCCGTACTGTTCTCTGCATCTCCACCTGCACGTATCTGCAAACCCCTACACATCTGGAAATATAGCCAGCAGAGAGTCAGCCTCTGGAATCATAGTGGCATCAGGTGAGTTTGTAAGAACTGATGCTGAAAACAATATTCTCCGCATGTAATACAGATCTTATGCATAAGTACATTAATCATTTTTAAAATGAAATTTATTGCAGTAATGCAAAGTTTAGTGTTTAGCGGCCATTAACCTCTTAAGACCCTGCAGCGTCACAAATGGACATTATATATTAGTGAATTTCATTCAGGGTTTTTCAGAGATATTGATAATGAAGGTGATTGGATGTTTAACCATGACCACTCTCTCTCCTTGGTCTTCCAAACTGGCTGACATTAATTTAGCGACACTCTTATGGAAATATGATAATATTTTGTAATTGTAATTTAATCTGTCTAATTTTTTTAATTGTGTGTCATAAATGTCATGGGGTTTCAAATCAAAACGTGACTTTTTGTTACAAAACAGGACATTGATTTTTATACATGTCCTCATATGAGGGAACTAAAAGCATTTTGGGAGACATAACAAATTAATAGGAAAGAAATTATATTTTAAAATCTTGTCAACTTCATTTTGCATTACATGTAGATCCAAAAACATGTTAATGTGCAAATTAGATTTAGTTTACTGATACACTGTACCTAATGAGAAAACACGTTTATGACCATTTTACACACATTTTGCAGAAAGAAAACTGAAAAATGTTACATCAAATAATTGTGTTGTAACATAGTTCAGAATCATCTTTATACAAAGTTTGGTAAAAATAAATAAATGAATAAATGAATCTTTGAAACGAATAGTGTATTGGTGATTTAAAAAATCTATTGTTTTGCCCATACATGTTTATTATGTCTTTTTATTTTTGTATTTCTTTTTTAAGAAATTGAGTCCCTATGTCCTCAATCAATGACATAGCATTACTTATGGATGAAATATAATTTTTATTTGGTTTTATTTCAACAAAACGTATTTTGTTTAATATTGTTTACATTTTTTATTATGGTTTATTTCATTATTTTTAATTAAAAAAAAAAAAAATCAGGTCTTAAGAGTGCATTTATTAGAAAGCTTTAGCAAATAAAAATAAATAAATAAATAAATACATTTTGTCAAAAATCTTCTGTTACATATCTAAAAATATACATCTGAACTAAATCTAATACTGTATGTCAATCTAATAAAATCTAAATCTAATATGTCAATTTGATGCTTAAGATTTTTTTGTTATTAACCATTTTTTGTGGAAACTGTGATTGTGTGGAACTGTGTGGAAACTGTAACATTTTTAGATAATATATATATATATATATATATATATATATATATATATATATATATATGTGTAGTGTATTATATAAAACAAA
>JAUYWG010000031.1:23253826-23280707 GCA_034779775.1 Enteromius afrohamiltoni | reverse complement strand
GTTTAGCACAAAAGAACATATTCTGAAAAATGTTGATGGTACCCATTGATGGTACTATGTTTTCCCCCATACTGTAAAAAGTCAATGGCTATGTCAATAGTTTGGTTGCCAATATTCTTTAAAATATCTTATATTGTGCTTATCATAAGAAAAAAGAAAACTCATACAGGTTTGGAACTTGAGGGTGAATAAATTATGACAGATGTTTTTATTTTTGTGTGACATATTCCTTTAAATATGCAATATCAGTTCCCCTTCAGTCAAGTCACTCCGATGTTACATATGGGAACTTGCATGAGAAACCAATCGCCTTTGAGCTTCAACAAAAGGCCAATGAACAATGTGTAAAATAAATTAGGAATAAATTCATTTAAAAAAAAAAAATTATCAAATGTAGTTATTTTAAATTGTACAAATGTTTCACAGTATTACTGCTTTTGCTGTGTTTTGGATCAAATGAATGCAATATTGGTGAGCAGAAGAGAATTCTTTAAAAAACAATCTTGCTGTTTAAAAAAAAGTGTATGATTATGGGATTATTTTATTAATTGAGTTATCTTTGTTTGTGTGTTTTTTTTATGTGAACAGTTTTGTCAGCATTATGATAAATTAAACAGCATTATTTATATTTTTTTTATAAATAATTTTCTAATTAATATAATAATAAATATTATTTTGTATACTGATACCAAAAATCAGAGCAGATGTTTGTGCAAGAGCTCAGACAAGGCAAAATCATTCTTGTTCTCTCAGATCTCCAAGTTGTGGCTCAGTTTAACTTAAACAGCATCAAGCACAGAGTGGACATGTCAAGTGGTGATTCACCCTTTCTCTGTTGCAAAACCTTTTTTTTTCTTCTGTCTAAGTCTTGTCTAAGCGCTCATAACAAATGAGAAATGTCAGTCAATGCACAGACATTATCAATATTTAGCCCTTTGAGTTTTTCATGTTGACCTTTATGAAATGTTAAATGATTGCACCGTTTCCATCACTGGGCCAAGTGAAAAGGGCACGAGAGGTCAATAAGACAAGATCTGGAGACAACAGAATTGCCAAGAATTTTCCAGAGCTTTAACACATAACAGTCTTACAGTTACAGCTTCCTGTAGCACCTTTCCTTTTGTTTTTTTAAATAACACAAGGAACTTCCTGTTAACAACAATGATGAAAACAGGTTCTTTTCAATGAATCAGTACACAAAACCAGTCTGAATGATTCATTCACGAATCAAACTGACAGGGTTGTAAACTCAGTTCTCAGAAGATCAGTGAGTAACGTCCTAAATATAGTGAATACAGTGAAAACAGAAATCAGTGTTATGGACTAGTTTTATGGTGCATTTGCATGGTTTTTGAATCTTGAAAGGCTCATGTCCCATGAGGACTAATTGCAGTTGCAGTACAGTAAGCTCTAAAGAAAAGCATCTGCCACATTCATATAAATGGAGCGACACAAGTGTGAGTAAAGGGTAACAGAATTTCTCTTCTTTTTGTGAACTGGTCCTTTAATGAGGGTGTTAGATCCCATTTTAATGAGCTGCCCGTGTTTTCTTTCTGCTAAATCCCTCTCCAGTTGTATTTAGCACAATACATTTGCTTTTGAATCCTCTTGTTAAGGTTTTTGCTTATATGGCTTTCTCCCTCTGTAACGATGCAGACCAAGACAGATAAAATCAGTCACTAAAGGGAGGCCTTGATTTTTATCAACTCCTTGAGACTTTTCACATCTTTTTTTAAATTCTTATGTCTTTTTACAACTTCTTCCTGAGGCAGGCTTCAGCCTCTGCTTGTAAACGAACTGTACCGCACTCACAAACTATAAACACATGCTTCCAGTGATAAATCAACAGAACGACGTGAACGGCAAAGCTGATAATGTCAGGGCCATCAGAAAGTTCAGAAAAGAGTAGAAGTGCACATTATGAAGCTTATCAGCAAGGCTCATAAATATTAATTAGGTAATGTTTGTCTGAAAGATACTGCAAGTGTCTGCTAGTGACGGTAGATGACCGTTTACCACTAGCTTGTTCGTCTTATCTTGGTTTAAAAACAAAAATCCTTGTATGTGTGTGCTTATTATTAGTGCTGTCAAAAGATCATTCGCATCCATAGTAAAAGTTGTTGTTGGCATAATACATGTGTGTATATATATTATGTAAAAACACCCATGCACATATACATTTAAGAAAAATATGTTGTGCTTATATATTAAACTATTACATATATTACATATATACTACGGCACTATGACACCAAACCAATAAAAGCCATTACAATGAGGGGGGGTTATGCGTTGCGCTTCGTTGCATCGCGCCTCGTAATATAACATAATATTTTTATACATAACGTAAAAAAAAAAATGTAACTTACTTACTTAAAGGTTGAGAGTCAGAAGCGCCAGACTGTTCTTATCTCTGTGCTCTGTCCTAGGTTCTAGGAGTCTCTCAGTTTATGCGCTGAACACACTCTAATATTTATATATCTAACTGTTTCTGGAACAGTGTTGTAAACACAACATGATCACTGATTTCTAGTCATGTCCTCTTTTGGAAGCACAAAGAAAGTAGTTTCACTTTCACAACGACACACAGCATCTCCTGAACATGGCGCCACAGCAACACTACAGAAAGAATAGCTCCGCCTTCTTTCTTTGCGTAAACATTTTGCCGGTGTTATAGAATAAACACACTCTGTGATGTAGAATAGTGTGGGCAAGTTTAAATGAGCTGTGCAGAAGTCATAACTTTTATTAATAATCTCTTTAGTTTTGAAACTTCCTTGCAACTTTAGGGAACACTTCAAAGAGAAAGGGAAATTTGAAAATCACATCATATGACCCCTGGTTATTACCTAAAAATCAAAAAGTTTAGGAGACTTTTCTCCATCAACTATTGTGATTGCTTAACACTTGACAATATTGATTTTTTTTTTTTTCCTCCCTGAAGCATGTCTCATAACATCAAGCTTTGTTTGCCCATGTCTCATTGTAAATCTTTCCTCAAGGAAGATCCCAGGCCTCCACGTCTATGCAGCGATGCAGGACGAAAAAGAGCAAGAAATGATCCAGAGTCCAGTTTCTCCCACTGACAGCACACCCAGCTGCAGCTCTCAGAGAGAACTGCTCACGTCACTGGAGCCTCTGGACACAGAGCCCAACACCCAGACCATCGGTGAGTAACACACCTCACACTTTACCTGTCCTTCGTCTCAGTCCGATGTAATGTAAATGTAAATCTTATTGACCAAAAACACAGAAAAAAACATTTTAAAATAATGGGTTTCTATTTCAATATACTTTTAAAAATATATTTCTGTTATGTTAAGCTTATAAAGAACAGGATTTATTAAAAATATAAATCTTTTTTAACAATATAAATTCACTTCTTATTAAATGCAACACATCCTAGCTCAATAAAATGTTTTATTTCTTTAATTTTTAATAAAATAAGTTTTGAACATAAGAAACATCTTAAAAATATTAGAAATCTCATTGTTTCCTGGTTTTTGACTGGTAGTGTGTACGTGTATATATATATATATATATGCTGTTAACGTAACATAAAAAGTGATTTATTTTTCATTGTAATTTTGTCTCTTGGCATTTCCCAGAATGCATCAACCCTCATCCACGTGTCAAATTCTCATCAGATCTTCCTACATACATCGACGTTTGAACTCTAGCCTCCGTCATGTCAAGGACTTTGTTCATGCGGACACAAAGGTTCCAAGCTTTATTCAGTACTTGTGCATGTTGGACATTAACTTTACTGTGCTCTGTGAATACTAGAACAAACTTTGTACAGCTTTTTATACATCTGTGTATTCAATAAAACATTTTTGACACTGTCCATTTCTAAAGATGCCAGTGTGTACAAAGTTTGAGGGAAGGGCCAGCATGAAGGGTGAAAAAAAAAAGACAATTCTTGTTTACCTGTCTGTTTATTTTTATGGCTAATAGTGGCAGTACAACATGGATATGTGGCATTTTGGAAGTGTTTTAATAATAAAATGTAAAGTTATTAATGATTATTGTAAAATGAAACACATTTTCTGGTTTCATTTTGTATATCTAGCACATCTGTACTTTACATGTATCAGAAATGTAGATTTTACCACTAATTTTATGGGTTTCATGCCTTTAGTCATGAAACAAGGTTAACGTTGAAGCTTGTTTGTTTTGTTTTGCTTCTCTGCAATATCAAAGTATTTTTTTTCTTAGTAAAATAACTTCTTTGTGTTTCTATGTAGAAATAACTGACTGTTGGTTTACAGATACATATCAATCAGTGTCAAGATATGCTGTGTAAACTGACTTGTGTTCATTATGGCCAAGCAGAAGATGATAATCTTATACTGTGTTTCATAAACGATTTTGTATGGAATAAGTTATGTGCACTCACAGAGAGATGCTTTCATTTTGCTTATTTATTTGTAATTTTTTGCATTCAGTCATGACATACCAAAAGTGAACTGTACAGGCTGACGGATATGAATGTATGAATGTGAAGTACATAATGAAATATTTAAGACTTTTTTTTTTTTTTTTTTTAACTTTCCCTTTTTACATATAAGCAGTATGAAATTACAGGGAAGATGTGATCTACTGATAAATTGACTAATACTAAAGAACCCGAAATCAAAATAATGTGTGTCGCTTATGGAAGTCAGCATACAGACCTTCATCCACTACCATATAGCCTCTATTCAATAACTAAAATAGTTAATAAATAAAAATATTAATTTTATATAAAGTATTAATTGCTTTAGATACTCAAAAATTGCCAACAATTCACAGCACAAAACACATTGTTGGCACAAATGTTTATATGAACCTTTCATGTCAACATTTAGTTTTGTTTTGTTTAAAATAAAAATAATAATATAAAATAATGCATTTAGTTTTATTTTATTTTTAAATTACATTTGATTTTATTTTTTATTACAAATTATATTAAAACTTTAATTAAATTAATTTGATTTGATTTTATGCTTAAATCAATTGTATTATATTTTTATATAACTTACTTTTTAATACATTTTATTTAATATTTGTTTTATTTGTAAATGACATTTTGTTCTATTTTATTTTTATTTTTTAAATTGCATTTAACTCTATTTCATTTTATTTTTTTAATTATATTTATATAAAAAAAATAATTTAATTAATTTCCGAATTATTTTTTATTAAAAGTACATTTTATTTCATGCTTAAATTTGATGTTTTTTTTGTTTTTTTTTTACTTTTTATTTAACTTTTTAAATCAAGTTTTAGGTTATATTCTATTTATTTTAAATTGCATTTTTATTTTATTGTTCAATTACAATTTATTTCATTTTATTTAATGATTCATATTTAATGACTCATATTTAATGAGCCAAATGATAATTTACAACTTTCATTTGACAGAATTATATGTTTAATAACAATACAGTAGTACAATGGAGAGCATTTTAGCATGTCCTTCTGTTTATTATAATGGTGCTGTTACACACATAGCAGAGATCAAACTCCTCATCATCTTTATGTCTCATATATCTAGGGACTATTGGCTTCTCACTTCTGCTCTTCTTTCATTATGTTTTCATTTAAATATCAAGGTTATATTACAGCTATTGTCAGTCATTCCATTATCATACACCAATGAATGTAAATGGAGGTCATCTTTATTACAGAATTGTCAGGATATTGAAAACAGCATATCTAAAAGGAACATTTTAATGGCATTTTTTTTTTTTCTAATTGTCCTTGTCCGTCACCTTTTGTACGCTGCATATAAATATCATGTCACAGCGGTAGAGGATCTTCATACTGAGACAATTCACTATGGACTTGACACAATCACAGTGCACGTTATATTTTCATAATATTACGCGCTGTGGTCTGAAGCTGTCGTTAGCATATGAGACGATGGATGACTAGACTCTCAAGATATGAGTTGAAGGTGTCAATCAAATGAGTGCAAGGGATTGTGAGTAAGGGAGAGACTATTTAAAGGAGCAATAGCAATATAATTAAATTGTTTCTGCTGAAAGGCTAAAAAAAAAAAAAAAATATGATGATATATGATAGAATCAGTGTTTGAAGATTTCTGATCTAAAAATGTCATTATTTCAAACCTGGTGGCCGAATATAAATACATTTTAATTATTAAACTGTACATTTAGATTGAAGACTTAGCTTTTGTTAAACCACTGGCTACAAAACAAGACACTTTATGAGCTTTGAACGGACAAACTGTGGCAGCCAGGAAATCAAAATCCAGTGCTGCCACTTCTCTCTTAAGAGTAAGGAAGATTATTTTTGTAGAAGACAAGAGTTTTATTACTGTAAAGATTTTATATATATATATATATATATATATAAATATATAAAAAGTTTAGGTGTGTAATGTTTTATTTCTTTATTTTTTATCCTTCTTTGACCTCAACTCTGTGCTCTGTGAAATTGTTTCTGTTTGGTGCAATCGTATTTATTAAATGAAATCAGTCCCTGTTATTGTGTTTTGATTTTCTTACAGTATTTGTAAAAACAATATGTCATTTGCTGAAGTAACCTTTAAATCATAGATAAAAATAAAGTATCAATCAAAATGGTGTACGTTTCATTTGTAGGCTTTTAATAATGCATTTTTAATTTGAATTCAATTGTTTTATGATGATTACGACACTAACCACTATAACAGTCCAAACAGTAATGGTCCAAAACAATAATGAAAATAATAATAATATTAATAATAATAATAATAATAATAATTCTTCAGAGATATGTTATGCTATTTTAGGCATTTATTTGATCAAAATATAAAAACCCCAAAACGAAAATAATTGGTTTCTACATTTTATATTTCTACAATTTATGCAATTTATTCATGTGATGCGATGCAAAGTTGAATTTTCAGCATCCATAACTAAATGAATTTTATTAAATGTTTAATATTAATTCTCTCAAGTCCATGAAAGTATATACAAGTATATAAAAAAGGTAGTGTTCTAGCGAAACAGAAGCCCCCAACATGCTAGTCATAAAATGATTTCTTGTCACTTCCGGAGAAAATGAATGTGAGAAAGGAGGAGAAATGAGCAGCCATTAGCGATGAATGGCTTTGCGACAGCACATCTAGAGAGACAGAGTGAGGGAGTTAACTGGAAGGCACATGAGACTGCAGATTAAGGAGCAATCAATGCTGCCAGGGGTCCCGGATCTGCTGACATCTCAAGGTAACTTTCAACAGTGCCCAGGGAACTGTATGAGTGTGTTTGTACGTGTGCCTGTTATGCAATTGGAGTCAAGGGCACAGCTAATTCAAGCCTAATGAAACATTTTGATTTTCTCCATAAAAAAATCATGCCCTCATGATAAAGTATTAGGCAAGCAGCGTACCTCTTGTGTACTAATGAAAGTTCATCAGAGGCCTGTCTGCGCTAGGATAATAACCAGCTCAGTCCGCTCCCTGTGGGTTCGTACTGTAGTTACTCCAAGGACATTAGACTCAATCTTGCTCTGGTGACACGTGTGCCTACGGCGAACACTGTCCACCGCTGGCATCTCAGCTAGCAGCTAGCAGACTCACCACATTTAATTACCTTTGGAAAGAAAGACCAGCGGGAGAGAGAAACACACACATAAACCAAAGGGGAAACTGCATTAGCAATTCATTTCATACTCCTGTTAAAAATCCAAACAAGCAATGTAATACATATGAAAGGAGCTATTTTCTTTGATAGCAGGCATTGTAGGGTAACAGTATATACAAAAAGCACCAATCATGTGATGAATGCAAAATCAGGTGTTTCGCATCAGATCCCCTGCCAGGACATTGTACTGCTTGCTTTGGTTTCACAGGACATTATTGCTTTCTATACAAGACATAATTATATCAAGCTGGGTTTTCCAGTATTGTTGAAAATCATGCTTTTAATGTTATTGGTATACATATTGACTACTTTAAATGTCATTTTACTTTTACTAATTTAACTTGCACAAACTTAAACATTATGTATAGACAAAGGGGCTAAAAGACAAAAAGGCCAATTTCACCAGAGGGTTTGTCTTGGCAACATGGGGGAAAATACATGTCAACTGTCAAGGTAAAAAAGTGCCTAGATTTTTTAAAATGACATTTTATGCAGTGTGTAACAACTATAAATCTGAAAGTGCACCGTGTATAAAGGTTTAGTCTCCCAAAAGAAAGAGTCAGCTCTTTACTTGTTATATTTGTGTGTGTGTGTTGGTATTTGTGGTTTATGAAGACACAAATTTGTTTAATGACATGGGTACAGAGGTAACAGATGTATTACAATTTGAAGGTGGTTTATGGGGACACTGCCAATGTCCCTGCATTTCAATAGGCTTAAAAAACATACTAAATTGTGTTTTTGTTTTGAAAATCTATAAATCTATAAAGATTCCTGTATGGTACAGTTTGTACAGTATAAAAACCATTACACTTTGGTCCCCATAAACCACAAATACCAACATGTGTGTGTGTGTGTGAGAGAGAGAGAGAGAGAGAGAGAGAGAGAGCATGGTACCAAGCTTCACTACTTATCCAGCCATTCACTTCATTAACTTCCCATCTCTCCCTGGGGACAGATTGTATTCGCTAGAGGTTAACACAGGCCAGCAAATAAAAAAGTCACTCTCTTCTACAGACTGATTTGCATGGTCTGCTGGTAATTGGCATTCAGAAAAGCTGTATTTGATTAGGAGGTTCAGGGGTGCGCTTTTACTTCTGAAGCTCTATCACTGTGTCCTTGTTCTCAACACCACTGGAAAGATGACAGTGATCATTTGACAGTGATTTTGTGAGCATATTCCCTTCATCAATGATTAATCTTTGTTACTTATGCAACAGAGCAGAAGAAGAACTATATTTTAATGAGACTAAACAGCACAAGTACATGCAGAGGTCTTAAAGGTGGCAGAAGGAAAACAAATACGGGCCGATAACCGATCCTTGTGGAACACCCTCCCGTAAAAGAGATGATATATTTAAAATGAATGGAAACTGAAACACAGTGTTTGGCCTGATTGATTACCCTGTGCAGTGAAACTGCAAAATAAGCAACTTCCAAATGATGCATATGTTAACGACTGATTACTCGTTAACCTGTTTGTGCGGTTTTGAATAGAACCCAGAACCAGCTGAATCATTTATATGCAACCTGTAAAATGTATTCATGTATTGATCAAACTGGTTCTTTGTTTTTGCACATTGAAATACCCACTGTTGCAGAAAAGGTCATTAAAACCATGCTCCACTGGAGAGTAATCAGCATACATTTCGCTGACATCATGATTGCGGTAATTAACTTTATCCTTTAATTATTTTGACTATTTTATCCGTGGCATACTGGAAAAGCAGAATGAACATTAAAAATGTAGAATGAGCATTAACCCACGGAGGAACAGCAGAAATTAATTTTGAGAAAGCAAAAGTGGTTAATTGTGATTACATGCTGACTTTAAATGCTATTTTATTTAACTTGCACAAACTTATACATTATGTATAGACAATTAGCATGTAGTTCTAATCAAATGGTTGGCTTCAATAGTCACTTTTAGCCTATATACCATTACTAAACAAACCAGAGCTCAATCTAAGTAAAATATTTGCTTTCCATTGGCTGCCCAGGCATTTATATATTAATATTTCTTAGAAAGAAATCACTTTAATGAATAACACCTGCTTTATCAAAACCATTACAAACTGCAATGTAAGAATAGCACTCTTAACGAAATTAAAAAGTAATGAACCCCTGACTCCGTCATCCTCGTAAGATTGTTTATTTTGCCAAGTAACATTTTTAAAAGGTATAAAATATCAGTTAGCAAAGTATATAAATGACTGCATGCCTTACAATGATTCTAACCAAAACCATTAATCACAGTTTTGCGAATGCAAACACTCGTACCAGATTCTGTTATTCATTTTGCTCAGTGGGGACATTGGAGAATGATTTATTTCATAAATACATCATGAAACTATAATTCGTACTTATCTAAAATGTCAAGGGATGGATTATAAAGAGAAGTTGCATAATGCATTCCTTTTAAAACCGCTGTGATTGCATCATCTGCATAAATATGATGTATGAGAGTTTGCTCAAACTTACCTTAACTTTTTCCCCAGTGCACCAGTTGCAGTACCACATGCTCTCCACAGGGGGAGATGTGGGACCACCAGCAGACATTCGGCTTTCACACATGACCGTTCTACAGAAGAAAAAAATAAGTGGAAAATGATGGGCAGTGATATCCTCGTTCTCCCCACAGCCTGTCTTACAGATAAAATATGTCTCCCTTTGTTTAAATAACAATTACTGTCAAATCATACATCCGTTTTTTAGCTTAACCTGCTGATGATATGCATGAGGATGGAAATACCCATAAGGCCAAGTGACAAGACACATGATGTGCAGGCTAGCCACCAATAGCTCTTAAGGTGACACTGTAATCATAACCTACGGATGAAGTGACATAAAATGGAAAAGTACCTCTCCTTCCGCAATCTGAAGAACAGTTTGAGAAGTTTTGTTCCCCTAACTCCTCATTCTGCCACAGCAAGGGAAATGTCCCACTCTTTAATTGGCAGATTGGTGCCATTTCTGACAATTGCTATAAAAGAGAAGTTAACAGAGCAATGTGTTCTATGTTAAAATACTTCCTCCTGTTTCGCATACACAGACAACTACAAGTTGTTCAGAAATTGATTTTATCAAAAAAAGTCTTTGTAGTGGTGCTAATAAAACTTGTTTCTGTTTGTTTAAGCATGCCAAACAGAAGACACTGCAACAAGCTGTTTGTTTAATGAAAGGCAGGAGAAATGTTCAGAAAGCCTGTTCGCAAAAAGATTTTTTTGTTTGGTTATGCAAGTAAACAATGATGATACTGAAGGTTGTTAAGATAAGCTACCTGAAAAAGCATTTTTATACTACATGGACCATTGATATACACTATAATTTTAAGGTTTGGGTCAGTTAGATTTCAACAATGACACATAATGTAATTTATCTGCTGAATTAAAGTATGTCTTTTGTTACGAATGTCTTAACAAATGTTTTAACAATTTAGTTATTTAGGTATTTACAGTATATATGTTACAAAAGACTTCCACAGTATTCCAAAATATGTTTTTTAACTTAAGAAACCAAATATGTTTTCACAAAATGTTTTAGCAGACTTAATATTACTGAATGTCAATTAATGAATATCAACTTTGCATTCACAGGAATACATTTCTAAATACATAATATATCTTCAGATAGGAAACTAATTTCAGAACAATTATTTTTATTATTATAGTTTTTATTACTTTTTTTTTTTTTTTGCTCAAACTTTCAAATGATAGTACATTTAGTAAAAATTATTTACTAAAGATAAGTACTAATACACACACACACACACATATATATATATATATATATATATATATATAATTACCTGTGTTATTATTGGTTAGAAACCTCTGAAATGACATGATGCAAATTTCAAGCCAAGATTTTGAGGAAAATGAGTGGAAAATATAGATTTTGATAGGAAGTAGACTGAGATCTGAGACCAGGACAGCTTGCAAAACAGATCATATGTAAGAAGAGATAGAAATTAAGATTACACAGACACTCTGTAATTCTGAAAGAGTAAAAGTCTTACAAGAAACAGACAGAATCTAGAGAGAATTTCCACGCAAACCCCTGAGTCTTATTTACTAACCAACATAAATCCAGTTTAAGCAGGTGCAAAATGTGCTGGATTAGCACTGAACATTTAAGTCAGTCATTTTTTTCAGTTCAATAAGGCTTCTTTGCCATGTAAATGAAGCTTATTATAAAATGCAGAAAATTTACAAAAACACACTTCTGGCATTCGAAGAAAGCTGGTGGTAAACAGAATTTTATTTAAAAGAGAAATTTGTGCAGTGATGCTGTGCCATGGATTTCACAAATGGCAAATTGAGTTCAGCTTCGATTTTTGGGTCATGTTTGCGCCATTACATAATTTGCATCATTTCTTTAGTGAATTGGGCGCTAAAACTATGCAGACAGCATGGCATGTTCCAAAACAAGACATTATGCCTGGTGTTGTTATCCCTCTGTATTTACAACAACACGGTTCATAAATCTGTATGTGGAAAGATGGGGGAAAAGAAAGCGTTTGTAGAAAAAAAATCTCATCTGGGCTTCGCCTTAAGGCGTATGAGAGACTGAGGAAAGATTCTATGATTCTAAAATTGAACTTTCTTGGCCTGAGTGGTAAGCGCTATGTTTAGTGCAAACCGAATACAGCACATCAACCAGAGAATATCATCCTCCTAACAGTGAAGGATGGCGGAGGAAGCATCACTCTTGTGGAGGGAAAGCTTTTCTGTGGAAAACTCATAAAGGTAGAAGGAAAAAATGGATGGAGCAAACTCCAGAAATATCTCAAAGGATAAAGTGCTGCAATCAGCAAGAACGCTGGCACTTTAAAGACACTTCATCTTCCCATACACCTGAAACATACAGTAAAAGCCACAATGGAGTGACTTCAAAGCAAAAAAAGGTTAATCGTCTCAAGTGGCCCTGCCAAAAATTCCGACATCAGTCTTACTGAGCATCGCTGGAACGATTTAAAGATTGCAGTTCACGATCGATCCCCATCCAACCTGATGTCGCCTGAGGAATTCTGAAGAAGAATGAGACGAGTGAAATATTCTCTGCCAAAGATGTGTTACACCGATACAGACATAGAAAGTGAAAACTATAGATGGAATTTAATTAAACACAATCTACTGCTGTAGTCTACTTGAACGCAGGTCTATAGTGTAAAAATATATAAATATATGTTTTTGGACAACTCTGATGAAAGGTTAAGATCCACTTCAAATGTCGATTACTGTATTTAGCAGAATACACAGAATATTATATTTTCATAACTTCAGAGTCAGGTCTGGAATGAAGTTATACTTAAATAACCTTATCTTTGAATTACACAGTACATTTTGAAGAAGAAAAATTAATGGATATAGAGCTGTCTTTAATTGAATGCTATATATTTTATTCATAAGTAAGTCCACGGTGTTTAAAAAAATGTTACGCTCATCAACTGGTTTCTTTCTTTGTGGAACACTAATGAAGTTATTTAGCCGGAAACTAAATCTGTTTTCATGCCTTGAAAGAACTTCAAGGTAACAAAGATCTTGAATGGCCTTGTTCTTAAATAACTTGACATATCTTTGAATTAAACAGTATATTCTTAGGGGGAAAAAATATATAATATTATATTACATTATATTATATAGCTAACATTTATTTGAATGCAATCTATGTCACATTCATCTCATTTCAAACTTGTTTCTTTCTTTGTGGAACATGAAATTGAAGTCATTTAGCGAATATGAAATCTGTTTCCATACATTAAAAGAACATCAGGGTCGTCCAGGTCTGGAATGAAATTATTCCTAAATAACCTGACATATCCTTGAACTAAACTGTATTTTCTGAAGAAGAAAAAAAAGAATGAAAATAAATAAATAAAACTATATTATATTATTTTATATATGGAGGTATGTTGAGCTGCATTGTTTTCAGAGACAGGGCAAGATATCACATTCTGAGGAAAAAACTATGAATACATTATATTCTAAATAACCCAATGAATTATGCACAGTACGCCAAGTTATGTGTATTAAAAAAAGTAATAAAATGAAAACTTTAAAAGTAAACAAATATGGAATGAATGAAAGCATCTGACAGTTCAAACTAGCCAGGCTGTCCATGCTGCTGGAGTTATAATGCAGGGTAGGTTTTACTCCAGATGTTTTCTTCTGGTGTTGGATCTGCAGTACACTGACTCGTGCAGTAGATGGCACTGTATATATGCTATTGTGTGAACAGAATGCTTGAACTAACAAAGCAAATGTTTTAACTTGATAGAACAACTCTTATATTCTGAATTTTACCTATGATGAACTCCTCTTTTGGGGGGAAGGAAAGCACAAGAGATTGAGCTGTAGTTTATTTTTGGCTAAAAAATAAGCAAACAGATACATTGTTCTTTTCCATAAATGCCATAAAAAGAATGACCAACATAAGCAAGAGAAAACCAAAACCCTTCAGACTTAGAAGAGCCTAATAATCCTTAATGTTAAATTTCAACCAATAAAAAAGATTTATTTTCTTTATTTACTCACCTTCACATCATTCCAAACTTGACTTACTTTCTTCTTTCAAAGACTATTGGTGATCAATGACTTTCACTGAACAGACAAAATACTGTGACATTTTGCATAATATCTTCTATGTTTTGCAGTTTTGGAAAATCAGGCTGAGTAAATGATTTTTGGGTGAACTATCCCTTTAAATCTTTAGTGTCACTTCATCCATTTGCTTAGAACCTATTCCAGATCTGAGTACCACCAAGCAATCGGTCACAACTGACAAGACTTCCAGGTATGTTGGCCAAGTCTTACATCAGTTTCCTCTACGTAGTCTAAAAGCAAGAGGGAAAAACTTAAACTAGCCAAAGGTTAGACTGGTCTGTTTTGAGGATTTTTGGGCACTTTACATCTCGTCGGACACAGAGACCAGCTGGCAGATCAGTTAAAAACCAGCTTGGCCGGAAAGTTTAACCACCTGTCTGGCAATATACTTCTCATGGATGCTCATTAGTGAAGGAAGTGTTTAACTCCAGAGCATACTAGAGTCTGGGACCACCAGGGGCTCCAACTGTTCCAAACAACCAAATAAACAAGAATAAAATAGCTAATGTTTTAATTAACAGAAATGTAGGGGGTTTTTTTGTTTGTTTTTGTTTTTTTCTTTTGACATAAAAGTTTTAGTTTCATTACACGTTCTATAGACTGGTCAGAAGACACTGAATTCATTATATTGACAAAATACATTTATTTGTACATTTATAAATGAATTAATTGGTTTTGATTAGTGCTCACCAGGGTACATTTATTTTAATAAAATGTTGTGAAATGGTATTACAGTTTAAAACAAATAAATGTTTCCTATGTATAAAATACATTTTATTCCTTTGAGGCAAATTTGAATTTTGCACCGTTATTAGTTCAATCTTAACATGATCCTTCAAAAATTAATTAAAAAAATTCTTAACATTTCTTTTGATCAATGTTGAAAAGAGTTGTGCTGCTGCGTATTTTTGTGGAAAACATGGTTAACTTGGTTTACTTGATAAATAGAAAGTTCAAAAGAACAGTATTTGATGTAACAATGTAAAAGTGTGTGTCACTTTTTATCATTTTTATCAATCTTCGCTAAATAAAAGTATGAATTTCTTAAAAAAAAGAAAAAAACAAACAAACTGTAGAATATGTAAATAATACAAATAAATAAAAAGCAAATATTTTTCATACAATATTTTTGAAATGTTTAATCATTTTATCTCTCATGTCTGGTATCCTGCACCACTGTTATGCATTGGTCTGTTTTTTGTTCTGCCTGTTCCGGTCATTGACTCAATTCCATAATGCTGTGTTCTCATTAGCGTCTACCAGGTTAAGCTGTGTTCCATTTCCTGTTTGGTTCGCATATATTAAGCCCTGGACTGCTATTGTCGGGGAGAGTCAGTGGCGGTTCTACATGGAATTACTCCCTGGACAAGAACATCTCTTGTTTTTCGTGGGTATACTGAAGCTAAGCATTTCTACACTTTTCCTTAACATTTAGCCTGTAAGGTACTAGCACCTTACTGCGCCTTATCTTGAGTTTAAACACTTGTGAACACATGTGTACCTTACACTATGTGACCCTTACTATACAAGCGCACAGACAGTGTAATCCATCAGGAGACAAAACTTTTGTCAGGCATTGTTATTTACGCTCGGAAATGTAACTTCTTCTGGTAAAGCAATATCAACAAGTCCCTCCCCTACACATCTCTTTCCATGATGGTAACAGTTACACTTTTGTGTAACAGGGCTGCAAATGAACCAAACCCACCCAAACTAACTTGAACATAAGCATGAAAACATAACATCACTAATACAAAAACCCAACTGCCTTGCCTAAATGACTCAAAAATAAGTAAACTCTAAAGAAATACCTATAATGCACCCGGCTACCAGCACTGACTGCCAAATCATTATAGCATTCTAAATTGATTCTCAATTACTGAAATGACAAGACTATTCATGCAGCTGATTTTTTCCCCCAATTAGTGCTTGTGCCGCCCCCAAAAAAATGCTGCCCTGGGCGACTGCCCCATTTTCCCATGCCTAAAACTGCCACTGGGGTGAGTTGTTGAAAGTGTTTTTTAAAATGTTTCTTGTGACTCTTCCTTAATTTTGTGATGCATTTTGGACTTGTATCTCTACGGATTGTTATTAAAATATCTTAAACTGCATTTGGACCCGCTGTCTGTTGCCTACCAATGCTCAATCCTAACATTATCTTTCACTGTTTAAATGCGTTTTTCAAAGTGACCAATCGTTTATAAATAATATGTTAAAATGGTCTTAATTATTAAGCATTTAGAATGTTTATGTGAACTTATGTAAATTTTAAAAAAATAAATAATAATTAAACTGTTGGCTAAATTCAATATTAGGGTGATGTTAGTAGTGCTCAGTTCTATTGTTAATGATGCCAAATATTAAAATATCCAAATAGAAACTAAAGCAATAAGTCACTAAACTACTGAGTTTGAATTCAGGTAGATAACAGCAGGAAGAAAAAAAAAAAGAAAAAAAGAAATAGATGAGATAAAAACAGATACATGTTTAACATCATGTAAAATTAAATTACATTAACAATAAAACTTAAAAAAAAAATGTAAAATGCCGCAAATGTGAAGAAAATGTCCTATTAGCAGTATATGCACTGTGCATCACTTCTTATAAAGGTGCCATCTCTTTAACTTCACCTTCCTTTTGTGATTGGCAAAAAAAAAAAAAAAAACGTAACAGGTTGAGGTCATTCTCTTTGATTCTTTTTTCCATCAGCTGTCAAAGCGACAGGTGTGATTTCTCAAGCCATCTATTTGAGTGGCATCTGTCCAGATTTTCCACAAAAAATGCCTTCAGCCATTTCACTATCGGCGTTATGCAATGTTGATTGTAAAGGGCTTGCCAGCATCTTTCTAGTCAAGACAACCAAACAACGACAACACATGCACACACACACACATCAACAGAACTCATTTAGAGAGCCACGTTACCGCCTGAAGCAACTGTCCATTTCCTCACATACTAACACCCTAATGTTCACAGCAAACAATTAATGATAAAAGCAAGTGCTCATTAAGAGCTATGTTCTCATTAAAACCAGTGATTAAGTGTTTGTTATTTATACCATAACTGTAATACAACACCCACTGTGAATCTCAAATCCATGCCGTACTTCCTCTTATTTCTTTATTTATTTTAAGACGATAGATGTTAGTTCAGGGGAGCAGGGTTGTATAATAGCCTGTAATGTTTTAAATGTTGTTAGCTGTTACCCTTGAGCTCTGGCAGATGGAAGGCATGCAAAGACACATCGTCTCTGGGGTGGGACTCGCAAAGCTATTTACACATTTCCTTTGCCAAACGGAGAGAGTAATTATCTGTCTCAAAGAGAAATCAATCCAATACCATGGAAGGCCTCCAAAGGCGCAGCAGCAATGTGAAAGCTACAAACGATGATGATGAAAAAATGAGCTGTACACGACCGAGCGTTTCTTTTTTTATTCTGACTGTTCTTGGGTTTGAAGCTTAACGGAGAGTCTTTGAGCAGCGTTATAGCATACAGCAGCGCTCTGAACACACCAGATGGGACTCAATCCATATTACTTTGTTTGGCCAAACATATTGTTTATTTCCCTGCAAAGAATTTTGAGAAAAATACAGAGAAGCACACTTGTTGACTAGAAGAGTTGTTAAATCTGCACAATGTTTCCTTAATCAGGGTTAAAAGAACCCTGAAGAAATGGGAAGAAATGCTAAAAATGCTAATTAAAGTTGTTGATTTAAAAGGTTGGACAATGTAAAGGTGTTAAAACACAACCAAAAGAAAAAGCCAGGTGGAAAAGGTCTATAGGAAAACAAGATGTGAATTTAGCTATGTCAGATCTAGTGAGCGAAATAGCATAAAAAAATACTAATAGATACACAAGTTAAGCTTAAAAATTGCAGTATTTAAAATAAATAAATAAGAAAGATTCTTCTTTTTAATGTGATTATTCATATTATGGTTAACTGATTCTTAATTCATTAATAAGTGATTTATATATATATATATATATATATATATATATTACACGTTTATATATTCAGATATGATATATGTGCTTGTAAATGTTTATACATAATGATAAGCAGATCATTAATGCCAATCAAATTCTTTAAAATAAATAAAATGATTAACAGCTTATTTATGGAACTATGGAATCAGATATGTCATTGAACTGGTTGTTTAGAACTTCACACACTATTTATGTTAAAATTATGTAGTAACGATATTGAGTATTTCAGAGTGACTCCTACTGCTTGCACATCTTAAATTATTTGTTACCCTGGAGCACAAAAACAGTAATAGGTAGCACAGGTATATCTGTAGCAATAACCAACAATACATTGCATGGGTCAAAATGACAGATTTTTCTTTTATGCCAAAAATCATTAGGGTATTATAAAGATCATGTTCCATTAAGAAATGTTTGTAAATTACCCTTCCCTAAATATATGAAAACTTGTTTTTGATTAGCAATATGCAATGCTGGAATTAATTTGGAAAACCTTAACACTTCATTTGGAAAAGTGATTTTGATTTATGTTTTATTTTTCATTATTTTATTATTTTATATTTTATTTGTTCCCTCAGAACCCAGATTTATTAAATAGTTTTATCTCAGACAAATAGTATACTATACATTAATAGAAAGCTTATTTATTCAGCTTTTTATATGATATATAAATCTCGATTTCATAGGGAAAATCCATGAGCCGAAACTTGAACTCGTGACTCGAGTTGAAACTTTGACTAACATACTGTACTGTTGCAATAGCTCATTTACAGTAGCATGTGTCTCACCTTGTACTAGACAGTTAGGTGCTATCATGTCCTGTGAGTGGTTTAATGAGATCGTACTCAAGGCTGACTTTATGAGAGCTCCATGCTGCGTGGACGTGTGAACTGAGGTGGTAGAGCTGGGATGAGCACAGGATGGATCTGAGGTACTTGAAGAGAAAGAGCAAGCATCCCAAGTTACCAATCTGCCCTCCACTTTACAGGGAGCTTAATTACTGCTAAATTAAGCATTTCTTGTTCTATAGGAGTTACAGAAAGTTTGGCTAGAAAGTAACATAGCATTTAATAAGGCTAATGCAAAACAGTGTGAGCTTGTAAATAACATGACAATCAGCCAAATAAACCAAACAATACAACTGAGTTTTAGTGTCACCAAAAAAAACTATGAGATTAAAGTCGTAATATTACGAGATTAAAGTCGAAACTATGAGAATAAAGTCAAAACTTTCTAAACCTTCATTTGAGCCCAGCTATGTTTGATTATACTGATTGGACTTGATTAGGAAAGCCACATACCTGTCTTTATTAGACCTTATTAGTTCACCATGCATGTCAGAGCAAATGAGAATCATGAGGTTAAAGAAATTGCCTGAAGAGCTCAGAGACAGAATTATGGCAAGGCACAGATCTGGCCAAGGTTACAAAAAAAATTCTGCTGCACTTAAGGTAATCCTTAAATGGAAGATGTTTGGAACGACCTTCATAGAGCTGGCCGTTCAGCCAAACTGAGGTATCGGGGGAGAAGAGCCTTGGTGAGAGAGGTAAAGAAGAACCCAAAGATCACTGTGGCTGAGCTCCAGAGATGCAGTCATGGCCAGTCTCCACCAGTCCGGGCTTTATGGCAGAGTGGCCGACGGAAGCCTCTCCTCAGTGCAAGACACATGAAAGCCTGCATGGAGTTTGCTAAAAAACAACTGAAGGACTCCAAGATGGTGAGAAATCAAATTCTCTGGTCTGATGAGACCAAGATAGAACTTTTTGGCCTTAATTCTACGCGGTGTGTGTGGAGAAATCCAGGCAGTGCTCATCACCTGTCCAATACAGTCCCAAAAGTGAAGCACAGTGGTGACAGCATCCTGCTGTGGGGGTGTTTTTCAGCTTCAGGGACAGGACGACTGGTTGCAATCGAGGAAAAGATGAATGCGGCCAAGTACAGGGATATCACTGATGAAAACTTTCTCCAGAGTGCTCAGGACCTCAGACTAGGCTGAAGGTTTATCTTCCAACAAGACAATGACCATAAGCACACAGCTAAAATAATCAAGGTGTGGCTTCACAACAACTCTGTGACTGTTCTTGAATGGCCCAGCCAGAGCCCTGACTTAAACCCAATTGAGCATCTCTTGTGTAGCAGTCACTGCCTGCTACAGTTATTTATATGATGTTGGGACTCTCCTGATCACATGAGGGTACCATTAACTCTCCTAGCTCTTTGCTAGGAGAGTTCATTTTGCTCATTTTGTTCATTTTTAGTTGGAGAAACGGGTGTTTGCTGCTCAGCTGTAAGTTGGTGTTATATTTTATTTAAGTTGCTATGTTGTAGTTAATTAGGTAGTCTATGAAGGTTATGTTCAATGAATAATTGTTCTTGATGTTTGTTTATCTTATCGGTTTTTGTTGTTGTTGTTTTTTTCTTTTCTAGAGGATTTTTTTGTCTTGGATTAATTATATCTCCTGAAAACTGAGACAAGGAAACAACCCTTATTAAAGGATAATACATTGATTCAACCATTAATAAGCCTGCTGCAATACATGGACTAGGACTAATTTAAACTTACTTCATGTTGAACATTATTTTTGTTGTTACTTTTGTTTTTGTTTTCATTTATGGTTTATGCCTGTTTGTTTCATCTTGTACATAGTATATCGTCACTGAGAATCAATGTTTAATGTTTGTGAGTTTACTAATATTTACATAAAAGAAAAACACTCAGCAAAGATTTGATTTCCCCCTCATGATTTATTATAAGTATTTCAGTGGAAGTAGCTGAAGTGGTTATACTGGAGAGACCTAAAAATGGCTGTCCACCGTTTACCATCCAGCCTGACAGAACTAGAAAGGATCTGCAAGGAGGAATGGCAGAGAATCCCCAAATCCAGGTGTGAAAAACTTATTGTATCTTTCCCAAAAAGACGTGGCTGCATTTGAACAAAAGAGTGCTTCTACTAAATACTGAGCAATGTGATTTTTCTGTTTTTCTTTTTTAATAAATCTGCCAAAACGTCAACAATTCTGTGTTTTACTTTCAATATGGAGTGCTGTGTGTACATTGATGAACTCTGCAAAATAACAGAGACTAAAAAATGTAAGGGGGTCTGAATATTTTCCGTAACCACTGTATATTACTTGGCAGTCAATGAGACAGTTACAAGTCTCCTGGTTTTCATCCAAAATATCTTAAATTGTGCTCCGAAAGAAGCTTTTACTGATTTGGAACGACATAGAGGTAAGTGATAAATGACAATAAATGACAATTTTCATTTTGGGTTGGTGTAACCATATAGCTTTCGTATTAATTTTTGTTTTATTTTCTTTATTTGTTTTTTAACAATACTGTAGCTCTGCATCTGACTCTGTCATAGACATCAGGCCATCCCTTTAAATGACGAAATCTGTGACATTCTCTTTCTGTCAAAATCCTCGGATCATTTTCCTCTCTTAAACTGTAACATTACAGCTCCTCAGGTCCCCGGCGCCCCTAAATCATCCCACACCTCAATAAAATGTTTCATCATGTTGAAGCGCATCGGTGACACACCCCTGTTATCCAGACTAGAGAGAGAGCCTGCAGTGACTGCCATCTCTGCATATTAATTTACGTTAGGTCTGTTTTTGCTTGGCAGGTGCGGGTCTCTACGAACCAAGCGGGCCAATGCATCACCTTCTAGTCTCTGAGGAGAGAAAGATCTATATTAGGATGTCAGAGCTAACAGCTAATCATTAGCAGAGCCTTTCCTGGCCTGTAATTAAAGTGCCGGGCTTTATTTTACCGAAGGTTAAAAGCAACGTTGTAGAGTTGAAAGAGCCACATTTAAAAACCCCAAGAGATGGACGGACACTTGATGGGTTTCGGAAACAGTAAATCCAATGTTGCTAACATACTTGTCGCTTTTGCAACACTTTTGAGTTCTTTTTTTCAGTGTCTGTAATGCAGAAGCAGAGTCAAAACATTAAGCAACAGGAAAAATGCAGTGCTGATTTATGGCATCTCAAAAGCCTGCAAAGTCCTGACAAGCTGTGATGAATGAACGCTAATGCTTAAGATTAATCTGTTTAATGCTAACTAACAGGTTTAACACGAGGAGCTTAAGAGTGGCTCTCTCTGTTCATGATCATACAGCAGTATCACAGTAAATATGAAAGTGTTTGTCAGATTGGAGAGAAGGAACAGAGCTGGAGCGAGCTAGCTTTGAGCGTAGCCTCATACAGGAAGTGATGAATGGGCTAAAGCGGGAGCGATCCATCACAAGCAGGAGTATTAATTAATGTTGTAGGAGGAATGCCAGAAAGACCTGTTTCACATCAGCAAAAAGAGAGAGAGAAATGGCGAATGTGAGAGAGACCTCTCGGTTTTCTAGCACTAGCACAAATTTTAGCCTCCCCAGCAACAAAGGATATGCAAGCTAAGTGTAGTGTTTGCGTTGAAAGAAGAATAAATGTTTGATATATATCAAGCAGGGATGTAATGTGTTAGAACTATGGGACTATGGACAATTTGTTCAAAAAACGGAAACTGAACACCGCTGTGTTGTAATTTTGTTTGCTGCAAAAATAATCAACTTCTTGCTTAACTGTTGTAATAAAAACACTTTAAACCCGTCAGGACAAACATCACTCTTGTGATGAACAGGGAAAGCTACTGTATGTGTTACATCCCTTTATCATATTATGATATTAAAAAAAAAAAAAAAAAACCATACAGGGTGATTTTTTTTTTTTTTTGCCTCAATATATTACATTTTATGACATAGGGATGTAATGGTATTACAACTGTATCTAATTTTTTGGATAATATCGTGGTCGCATGACTCGATAAAACGGCAGGTCTTCAGTGAAAAGTTTGCTCAGGCGAATGGAGCGAACGGGAAGTAGCGGGAACTACAATTCCCATCAGCCCATTATTCTTTGCGCTCTGTTGTCAATCCCGATCAGTGTTGCCAAACTAAGCGACTTTGTCTCTATATTTAGTGACTATTCAGACCCCCTTGGAGACATTTTTCCCTAAAAGCATCTAGCAACAAATCTAGAGACTTCTTGGACAAACCTCAGCGAGTCTCCAGTACTGCCGCGCAAGTTCTTGTTTTTCCAGCGCGCCTCTGTGTCTGTTCTGTTCAGAGAGAGGCTGAGAGGAGCAGGGCTTTTAGTTAAAATAGATATTATGTTGCTTCTAACTCTATTTTACATGCTAACAGCTCACAGCATAGCCAGTGTCTATATCTTATGTGTACTTGGTTTCATTATTATGAATTATAAATATAATTATATAATTGTAAACGATTATAAATAAGCGTGCGTTTATAATGGCGTGCATTTGAGTCACTATTTTATATTCAATCTGTTTTTCTGACAACTGAAACCAATAAAAAAATCAGTGAAAACGGTTATATTGAGAATTAGGGTGCATTGAATGACATAATGTGACCCCAGAGAAGCAAGATAATATGATACACTGACGTAATGGATATGCAAATTGATATATGACATCATCTAGCAATCTAAAGCGGGTTTTAAATCGGATGTGTGGAAGGTTTAATAATTTTTTTTGTTATTAAAATTGAAGTTCCTGTTTCAAAGTTTACAGATAGATGGCTAATGTGTGTGCCATTTATATGTTCAGTGTTCATGTAAACTGTTTAATAAACACTTCTGGCAATTTTTTAAATTCGTTTTTTTATTTAAATGATTCAATAAATACCGTACCGTGCCATTCATACCGAGGTATTATCGTACCGTAAACTTTATGTAGTTGTTGCCCTGCATCATACGGTATCTGTCAACAGTGTATTTTACATATATGGTTTATTTATATATGTATATATATAGTTATCTATAGTTTTGAAAGGTGGTGCAACTAAACACATCTCAAAATCTATATTGCACTTGCATCATACTGTAATTTCAAGGGACAAAAAATCATAAAATATATGTCAACACTCATACATATGTGTGATACAAAATATAGTCTGTGAAAACAAGCCCCTTTTTAAATATCTTTTTCAGGCATCAACAAAAGACTTAATAGATGACCAAGCTCTTTTTACAGAGTTCTCTTAACCATGTCAAACAAAACTCTGTTACACCCTCAAGAACTTGTTCTTCTCATAATTACCAGAACAATGGCTGCTTAAATACATATTCATAACTGCACAACAGAGGTCTGTTCTTCTGACTGTGAACAGTGTACAAAGATTTCATGACTTTAGTTCCCGAACCTCGAAACCATTGACTAAAGATCCATTTTGGGCCAAAGAAAGTGCTAGCCCATTTATAAACACTCCTTAATGAGCCGGCTGGCCAGCTGCCTACAGTATGAAAAATAAAGCCTGCCATTTATTAGCAGTGTAATTAGCTACACCCACCTACAAACCCCAGAGACAAAACTGCTTGTACACCTCACTGGCAATTCACCACTTTGTTAAATCTGCATTTTGCAGCACATCTCTTGTGATTTGTAAAGTCATAAGAAGCTACGCTAAAGAAGTCGAGCCCATGAACCCTGGCATCTCTGTAGTATATCAACCGTTCCTCATTACGACCACTATAACCAGGCTGATGGATGCAGAAAACATCCATCACTCCAACATGCAGCGCTGCAAGCAGGTCAAACATTACAGAAGTGAAATTATCACTGCCCATCATTTTTTCCCCAGGCATTAAATGTGGCATTTATCACAAGGCTGGTCCCCAATCTGCTGCATAAAAAAAAAAAAAAAGTGTCAGATAGCGCTGGTGTGGGAAAAAAAAACCCCTCTTTGGACCATTTAAGACAGGCACAACTCATAGATGCAGCAGAAGTAAAGGCTGTGTCTAATAATTAATTAAACAGAGTTTTATGTTCAAAGCCATGAATACTAACGCCCTTGTGAGTTCTTATTTTAACTTTGTTTTAATAAACTACTTGTTGAGCCTTCCTTAACATGAATTTCCAGTTAAACTTTGTCCCCAGTCATTTAGGTCACATAAAGTAATGAGTGTGTACAAGTTTTGGACTCACTGTATGAGAAATGTAATGATTCTTAAAATTTCATTTACTGCATGATTTTTTTTTTCTACCCTTGTTCTAATATTGACGCATTTGGATTATTCTAATGTATTTAAAACAAGGGGAGCATGACTGAAGTTAGTAATTAGCATAATAAAAACTCGAACCGTTTCCATGAAAGGGATTTCCTCACAGCGTTAGCATTAACTGTACATTAAATTTGTAAACGCCTCACATACTCGTTTAATGTCTCACTCTGAAAAGGAGTTGAAAACCGCAAAGACTTCATTTAATCAACAGCATATTTATAATACTGTACTGCACAAATAATTGAACACACCACACAGTGTGCTGAAAGACTGCGTTTTCCATCAGAGGTAAACTATTCAAATCAATAGTGTTGCCCAATAAATCAGCTCAATAAATGAGTAACTGAGTTAGCTACTTCCTTTTTTTGAACGCAACATGGCCTGTTATCCTGTTTTGGGTAGGCTTTTCTAAGTGAATCTTCGGTGTTTAATGCACCGCTTGACTAAATGATTCCTGAATGAATCTGTAGGCTACATTTTGTTGAATGAATGGTTCACTAATAATATGCATCAAGAGTTACTTAAAAATCCACTAATTTACATTTAAAGTGTGAACAAACCAACGCATGTTTGATATGCGCAGAATAAATGACAGCTAATGATTTATAGAAGACATTTTATATCCATATGCCACCACAAAATTGGATATGCGCCAATGTAAAGTGAAATGACATGCCTTCAGCTGATTATTTCCCAGTCGGCTCTTATAATAGGACTCATTCGTGCGATATAGCATGTCTCAGTTTATGTTTTATGACTTATTTTTCCGTTAAAATAATAAATACAACCAGTTCCAGAGGTGTCTTGAATTATTTCTTGGTTCTTGCCAATGACATTATGCTTGAGTATCTTCTCAGCGGTCTGGGCCTGCTGTATTTGAATTTATGTAGGGCTGTAAAAGTGAAATTGATTTCCGATCAAGCAGAGGAGCTGGACTGGGTCTCATCCAGTCCCATTAGCTCTGCATCAGAGGAGACCTGTGCAATTGCTGCCGATCACATATTAGAGTGAACCCTCAGCGACTGCTGACTGTGCAGAGACAGAAGCAGAGGTAACAAAGACGCCAACACTCATTTAAAAGCTATTTCTGACAATTTGTGTTGCAAATTGAATGTACTGTAGCTCTGAGATTTGAAGAAAAACAGTATTTGGTGAAAAGAAGCTTGTAGGATATACACTACACTGCACAAAAATAAGAAAGGTCAAATGTACAGTGAGGCAAAAAAGTATTTAGTCAGCCACCAATTGTGCATGTTCTCCAACTTAAAAAGATGAGAGAGGCCTGCAATTTTTATCATGGTTATACATGAACTATGAGAGACAAAATGAGTACAAAAAAAATTATGGTGGAAAATAAGTATTCCTGTAAAAGGGAACTGTCATGAAAGAGCACATGAGGCAGACGGATCCACTAGCAACAGTGTTTAATGGAGGATACAGGGTGGTACAAACAGGCAATGATCAACAACGGCGTACAGGGATGGTGAAGGCAAATCCGAAAAACAGAGTCCAGGAAACAGGCAAAAGGTCAGGCAAGGCACTAACAGAGTCCGTGGGGCAAAACGAGAAGAATGGT
>JAUYWG010000031.1:23215954-23233307 GCA_034779775.1 Enteromius afrohamiltoni | reverse complement strand
TCTGGATTGTATTTGTTGTAACCGACCCTCGCCTGGACTTTGACTACTCTTTTGCTCTGCCTCTGCCATTGATGTTATCCGGTGATGACCCTTACTGTCTGTCTACGCTCTGTGTGTAAATAAAACAGCTTGCACTTAAATCCAAATGCTTCCTCGCCTCCTCCCTTGTGACAATAAGTTAAACAAGTGGCCAAACGAAAAAAAAAAATGCATGTAGGCTATTATTGCCTTTTCTTAACTTGTAATCACTTCCCCACAATTAACCCTCTCTCTTTCTGTCAGTGGTGCTTAACTGAGCTTTGCATGAATCTAATGTAGTTGCATTATGGGCTGGAGAGGTAATGGAGCGCTCTTGGAGTGAGAGAAAATCGCGACGCTCCAACTTTCAAAAATAACAGCAACCTAGTTTTCCCAGGAGGTCTCCAATCCAAGTACCAGGCTCAATCCTGCTTAGCTTCAGTAGGCAACCAGGCTTGGGCTGCAGGAGGACAATGGAGTGATATGGCTGTGGCAAAAAATGGAGGACAACGTACAACTTCTGGACGGAAACTATGGCAATGCAAAAATATCAGTCAGCCATCGTGTGCAGGACCTAAGCAATGCGATATAATATTGCTTAGAGAATCAAAATGGCACGCCTAATGAAACTGATTTGATTTAACGGGGATTAAAATAAGGAGCAGTTGGATTTTTATCATTGTGGGATGATTGTGTTTATACAGCCAACACACATTTCCAAACACCATGTAAAAGTGGATTTTGCATTATATGTGCCCTTTAAAAAGCAGTTTGTGGGTTTTGTGCAGAAAGCAGCATTCTGAATGTCATATAACGAATGCATTTTTTTTTCATATGCTTCTTTTATCTTGGTTTTTACTTACAGCTGGCAGCCAGCATTACAGGTACATGGCTGTCTTTTCTTACGCTTGATTTAAATGAAAGTAATTAAATGAAAGCTGTATTTCATCTGGTGAACTGAGTTTACATGGAATTAAAAAGGCGCTTGTGCACATGAATTAAAAGTATGGGGGCATTTTTATTTTTTTTTCTCCTCAAAAATTTCTGGTGTGTTTAGAAATGTAGCTGAATCAGTTAATCAAATCAATCCTTCAGAAGAGGTCTGATGCAGGTCTTGTTTCTTTGTAAAGATTTGAAAATCTGCTATTGTGAAAACTCTAAAGCCCCATTTACACTGTAGTGTGTTTTTGTTTTAAAATGCATTTGCTATGGTTTCATCTATCATTTACACTACTACATTTTTGAGGTTTTCAAGAAGACTTTTGAAAATGCTGCAGACAGCATAAAGATAAGGATAACAAAGGAACTATATCATCTGTTTATTCTAGGCTCAAACGCTTTTGCCACTTTAAATTCTCAAGCTTGTGATAGCAGGACGGATTCTGATTGGCTGTTAATGTTTGTATGGGCAATCTGCTGGAAAAACAGTGTTCCAATGATATCATTTCTCTGTGCCTTTATCGTTATACACTGCTCAAAAAATAAAGGGATCACTTAAACAACACAATGTTGACCCCAAGTCAATCAGACTTCTGTGAAATCAAACTGCAAAATTAGGAAGCAACACTGATTGACAATCGATGCCATATGCTGTTGTGCAAATGGAATAGACAACAGGTGGAAATTATAGGCAACTAGCAAGACACCCCCAAAAAAGAAGTTCCTATGCTTTCTGGCTGATGTCTTGCTGGCGGTGCTTTCACGGAGTCTACAACCCACACAAGTGGCTCAGGTAGTGCAGCTCATCCAGGATGTCACATCAATGCGAGCTGGGCAGTACATCAGGAAACGTGGAGGAGGCTGTAGGAGGGCAACAACCCAGCAGCAGGGCCGCTACCTCCGCCTTTGTGCAAGTAGGAATCTCGTAAAATATTTCTGTTTATCACTCAAAACTATTGTAATGTTAAGTCTGAAGACGTGCTACACCACAAAAAAAACCACTTTTTTTTTAGGCAACCCTTTGTGTTTATCTAAAAGCATAAATGTGAATATAAATGCAAAGTACCCTTGTGGTAATGTTTCACAAAATCAGCACTTTAATGTTTTGAAAATGCATCAGCACAGCTTTGACAAGTTCAAAATACTTCTAAAAAGTAGTTTTAAATATATCCGCTATATGTAAAGGATGTTGTCATTTTCTTATTATCGGTTCTAGAACAAGAACCTTTAAAATGCCCAAAGGATTAACAGTCCAGTAAGATAAAGGTGGTTTGTAGGAAGCTTTGGGATTGTATTCTCCGAGAATACAATAACTTCAGACAGATTCCATATGCTTGTTACACTATCTGGAATTGAAAGTGAAGGGACAGATGTTGTCTGGAATCATTTGGGGATCCGACTTCATCAAAGAGTTTGAGAACTCTCACGGAATTCCAAAACACCCTGTGAACTCACAACGCATTTCCCGTCTTAAGTGTCACATTATTGCTGTCTGACTAAATGTGCTGATCGTTTCAGTGCATTATTGACATTTCTGGGTCACCGTCATATTTATTTTAGCAAGGAGCGACAGCATGTCGAATACATGTCTTCCAAAGGATGCGAACCGTTGCATAGAATAGTCTAATCATCGTTATGATAGCTCAGATCTTTTAGGAAAGCCAGAATGGAATTATAAATAACATTGGATCAATACTAAGTATCAGAATAGTCACATGACTTTGGTTACAATGAAATCTACAAAATTCCCTCAATACTACCTGGTAATAGACTTCAATTTCCTAATTCTTCACACATGATTGCTCTTATCTTTATGAATATTTATTCTTTATATCTAAATTAAAATCAGCGGGGTAATGTTATAATCTGTATATCAGAAGAACATTTTCTTATCTGGAATCATCGATGTGCCTCCATCTATAGTTAGCTGAATATTACTTTTAGAGGGCATCGGCCAAGGTCTTATGTCAAGGGATGAAACATCAGTGAGAAGTCCAATGATTCCTGAAAGGCCTAATTATGATACTGAATATGAGCTTATGAGAATAATGGACATGAATCACAGTAATTGAGACCCTTAGTCACCTGTCGCTCTCTGTTAATTAACATTGTATCTGGAGAAATGTGTGAGTGAAACTAGGCCTCAGGTGCCTCAGACTTATGTATCTGGGCTTGTGATGTGCTTGCACATCATATGCATTTACATATTAGCAAGTTATAAAATTCACAAACTACGGCACGGTGCTAACTCCTGACTGTCCACTAGTTTACCTGAAGGTAAAAAATAGTGATAAATATGTAGTTTTTTTTGGCTGATAAATCAATGCTGGCTGATGGTGGTAACTGATCAAAAAGGTTCACATTAATTTCCATGTTGGGCATATGTTGAATATTTAGCACTTCCATCTGCTCTGAAGACAAGCAAGTGTATAGTCATACATAAATGTATGAAGTTTCCCCCTCCCTCCCTCCCTGTCCGATCTCTATAACCTGTGGCAGAAGATTGGAAATATGATATTTATAAGCTTTAATCATGTGGTATATCTGAATAACATCCAAACAAATTTGATAAGAGCCAAACACTAGGAGAAATAAGCTAGATATGAACTCTTGGGAAACTGCAAAATTATCATTTTACCTCATTAGTGTTTAGATCACATTTAAAAAAAAAGAAAAGAAAAAGGAACTCTCAACTTCAAATTAATATGCACTACATATGCACATAGTTTCTGAAGTATTATACAATATATTACGACGCAATCTGAAAAAAGCCTAACATTTTTATTTAACGATTTATCAGACCATGCTGTGCTTTAAAAGTCACTTTCCTGTGATGTTAATTTAAAGGCAGTGATACTTTTAAAATGAGAATAAATAATAATAATATATAACCCCCCCAAAAAATAAAATAAAATAAAACAACAATACATTTTTCTACTGTATTCCATTAAGTACAAATAAACAAAAAGTACAAATTACAAAACAATATTTTGGAAAAGAACACACACACAATGTATCTTAAAAATACCTAAAAAAAATAAATAAATAATGTATGCCCTCTTGTATTTCACTGAAAAATAAAAATAATTATAAAACAATACATAACTACAAAAACAGCAACGGCAATAATACTGTACATATTCTATTGTTTTCCATAAAGAATACAAAAAACAAAAAAAAAATAAATAAATAAAATAAATAAATAAATAATTTAAAATATTTAAAATAAATATTATTTAAAATAAATAAATAAATAATTTAAAATATTTAAAATAAATGTTATTTAAAATAAATAAATAAATAAATAAATATATATTATATATTATATACACAGATGTGTATATAATATATATACACACAAGTATATTTTAGATACATATTTTCATGTAAAACTTAATTAACTTCAAGTAACTACAAATACATACAGCAACATATAAACAACAAGATTAATGACTTTAATAGAGACATCCACACCCAGACATAACAACATCAGGAATAGCATTACTATTAACAAACGGAAATAAAAAAATAGTCTTTAATGTTATCAAATTGTATGAGGCTTGAAAGCTAACAGACAGGCCGCACATCTTCAGTTTTGATGTCATGGCTTCTTTAAGCTACATCACGGCAATCCCCTCACATCACCAGGAGTGTGTGTCACAAAAGTACCACAAAGATTAATGAGATGTTGATTGTTTTTTAAAAAGCAATTATGCATCAGGACCCCTGCCAGAATAATTGTCTGAGTTACAGTCTTTTCATTAGCTCTTTCATTTCCACTAACCCCACTAGACTCCAGCGCTCTGGTTTGGGGATACAAAGATGTAAACCACACCGCCATCCGCTCTCAAGGTTGAAGGTGAGCGAATAATAGACCGGGAGGGGAAAGAGAGAGACAGAAGGGCGAGAGGGACAGATGGAGGAGTAGATTGGATGTGAAAGGTAGATAGCAATTGTGTGAGCGTATGGGAGAGAAAGAGAGAGAACGAGTTTATGTAGGTTGGAGAAAGAAGGAAGGACAGGTTGAGAGATTAATCTAACCTGTGGCGTAATGAGGCCTCGGCCCGGCTGTCTTCCTCCACAAGGAGAGAGAAAAATCCACTGTATTCTAGCATGTCTATTCCATGTCCAAGTCCCATCAGCCAGCTGTACCCCACCCCCAAAAAGTATCAAATAATGAAGTAAAGTTTAACGGAGGGAAGCCCTATTAACTGACAGAATACTTTCTTACCCTGGCGAGAGCGATCTCGTGGGTCGAGTTCAGAAATGGCAATGTGCAATGACAATGCTGCCAACTTCCCTGACAAGGGTCTTTTATCAAGCTCTGTGGAAAGCCAGGTTCCAATCATTTCATTCCTGGAGTGGGAAAGAGAGTAAGCAACAGAGAAAATCCGGATAGGAAATCCAACATACGCCCACACAGACTCTACTTACTTCCTGTTGATGTGCATTATAGCTGATGTCGTGTTCGACAGCGTGTGAATTTCTGGCAGCAATTATCTGTGGAGGCTTGTCTCGTGCAACTTAAATCGTGTCTTAAACAGGCTTTAAACGAAACGCTGAATATATTCAAAATCTATAAAAATATTGAATAAAGTGATTAATAATATTAGCATTTATTTTTTTATATATATATATATATATATATATATATATATATATATATATGACTGAATACTTAAGCTCAAGCGACAAAATATTGTTTATTTTTGTTCAACCAAGTCCAACAGACCAGTGCAATATTGCCATTAAGTGTAGCAATAGGATTTTTAGAAATACAGCAGCCTACATTTCAGAAATTCAGGAACCCTATAGGTGGGTAGACCTTCTGTAAACTGTTTTTTTAAGTAAAACATAATACTTCAACAGGGTATTATGTGAAGTTTGGAGTGAGATTTGATCTGCTATAGGGGAGGAGCCACAAAATATTTGCACAGCAGCCCCTCTGGCCCACCCAATTTTCTGAAGTTATTGCTAGGAGTTTCATTTTAATTATTGTTAATAAATGATCAGCACAATTGGTAAATCTGATAAAAGAGACAAATTCAACCAAACGAAATAGCTTTATATATTTAAAAAAATACAAATGTATCAAAAATAAACATAAATTTGGTGCCAAAAGAGCCAACCGAACAACTGAGCCAACTTAATGTACATGCATTCTGTACACTTATAAGATTGCAGAATCTGAAACTTTAGAAATAATTTAGTACGAATTCGGCAATATTCCCAGCAGCAGCTCACACTAGCTTCGATCACAGGCAACTTCTTGTCCAGGAATCATAAAATTTAAGTAATACACATAAATAAATAATGAATGGATTACCGCATTCATCATTATTGCTCTTTCAAATTCTACTCCCTGTGTGCGTGCGCACACCCATGTTGCCTAATAACGAATGCACTGGCAAGCTGGCACATCGTATGCTTGCGCTTCATCTATTAATTGTATATACAAGTTATAATTATCTCTTACTTTTCAGCGTGAGAAATACAAGGTGTGGCGTGAGAGCATGTGACTGGCTGAAACGCGTGTGTCACGGTGAATGCGTGAGACTTGAGAGCCCTGCTTTTAAACGCTAGTTAGTGCTCCAGTATAATCGGTCCGCCGAAACTCATCCAGTGAGAAACGTTCCGCGGTGCAAAAATAAGTTTAAGATTAAAATGTGTAAAAAAATGTTACACGTTATTTTTGTGTTATTAATTAATCTAAATTAAGGCGTTAAAGTCCCCGCCCTAATATATATATATATAATATTAGGTGAAAAACTTAACCTCAAATACCAAAAATCACTTAACCAAAACATTATTAATTATTAAATTAAATTATGAAAATTATTCATTCAATGAAGAACATAACAAAAGAACTAAGACTAAAATTAAAACTAAAAATTGCAAGAAAAACTAGTAATAGTTTAGGAATAATACCAAATGATACTGTCACTTTTGGCCCCATGTGCAATAATAATACAAAAACACATTCACATAGTCAGGGCTACAATTATATTTAAAACCTAAATAAATAAACCAAATACTCTTCATATATTGACATACAGATGCAATTAAAATTTGGACCAATGGAATCTCTCTGTGCTCTCACCAGAATGTTTAGGCTAGGATTTGAGTTACATATAAACTTTAAATCCATTTTTATTGCAGTTTTAACAAACTAATAAACGTATTGTGATGCATATGTGTCAGTCATAAATAATATATATATATTTGTTAAAACAATGAAACCGATTCAGTTAAAATGTATGAGCTTAAAATATGTCTAGCTGTTTAACAAACAATATTCTCTTAAGTTAAAATGTATAAGAAATTGGATTTATTGATTTTTAAATTATCTTCTCACACTGAACAAAAACAAACAAATAATACACAATGCTGGATCCCACATTTGCATAATTTGATTGGCAGTGACACATAATAGTTGTCTTGATTTCCTTTTCCTTCAAACACTGTATTTAATCTCAAACATGCTCTTGCTCGACACTGTTGTATCCATGGAAACCAAGTACACTTGATGATAAAAACATCATTAGTGTCAAAACTGTAGATCATGGTGGAAATGACTTCAAAACAACAGGCAGTTGTAATCTGCACAAGAAAATAAATAATTTTGACAGAAAAAATAAGATGTCAATGATTATTCCACTCTTTCTTTAGATCATTATTTTTTTTATAAATGTAGTAAAATATTGTTTTATACACTTTCATTTTTTATGGGTTGAACGATAAAACAGGCTACGTATAAAAAGATTTTTAAAAAGTATCAAAAATAAAGGACAGTATGACGTGACCTTCATGCATACATGCATGCATACCTCATGCATAGAAATTACAATACATTTAACAAAGCATGACATTGTTTAAAACACTGAAAAAAGTATTCTCTCGTAAAATCCACTTGAAGAAACCCTGCAGCTTTGATGAAAGTGTTTGTTTATGCTTGTGTCCCATATGTTCCAGACTGCAAACTTAAACCCCTAGCTAGTGATAATTAAAGCAGCACCAGTGGGAGTATCTCTCATATATCAAAGTTTGATTAGCGCATTCACAATCCTCCACAACTGGGAGAATTTATATATTTACCGCCCTGCAGAGCTGCATGATATCTCAGCCTTGGGCTAAATATAGACCCCTCATAAATAGAAGCTATCATTTACACCATATCAGAGTGAAGACATCCACCTGTCATTCCACGTAAGAATTCCCCAGTCAGTGTGTGAAGGACACCTCGTGAGTGTGTGTGTGTGTGTGTGTGTGTCTAGATCAGCCAATCAGACCCAGAGTTAACCCTGAATCTGCTCTCTGATTCGCTGCTGCTTTCAGTCTGGAACATTTTTAGAAAGGACTAAACAGATTCTCTTTCGCAGATCTAACCCGCAAACGTGTCACACAGTCACACGGCTCCAAATACACAGGGCACCTTTGTGCTTCTGTTTGTAGAAAGACTTGAGAGCCTTGTGATGTCATTATAAGTTGTCGCCTAAGGTTTTCCTTGTGTACCTGCTCGGTTCGCCTCCAGCACTCACCAGCTGTGCACATTTTGACAAGCAAAATATTATTAGAAACCTCCGGAAACGCCACTGTAGTGCAAATCCGGAAATACCACAGACGGGAATCCATATCTGATGTACAAAAATACATTTATTTGAAACGATTCCAAAATGACAGTAGTTTTCCATAGAAATATCCAAATAAAGATGTTAACAGTAACCATGAGTCATGCAGCTGTAGATTTTGTGTGACGGGAGATAAGTATTACAATTATTTGTTGATTTCTATCCCACATAAATCGCATGGCGAGTTTCTTTTGCGCCAGCTTCATTTTGCTTTGATGTTTATAGTGTCGTTATTGTTACAAAGTCATGATTTATATTACAAAGAGAGTGTCAGTAGAGCAAATAAAAACTGATGGATATCATACAACTCCACTGAACGAGGGAGAGAGGACTCATTAGCACACAACGGCATTAAATAAAGAAGGTAGAATAACACTAATTGTTGTTAAATGTCAGCAAGTACTGTTCAACATTAGAAAGAGGTTCTCGCTAACCTAAGATAGCAGGTGTGAAAGTGCTCGGCTTTCCAGACTAACCAGAACTTTTAGACTGAAGGTGAAAATGCCAATCAGAGCATTTTATTGTTTGACGTAAAGCTGTGGACCTCAGTTTGGGACCAATGAGATTTCTCTGTGTTCTCAAAAATGTAAGATCTATGTATTTAAATTGCATATAAAGTTTCCTTTCATTTGGAGTGCACACATTTAACATAAACTAATAAACGTAATGTGATGCATATTTGTCATAAATACAGTATATGTATATATACTGTATATATACTGCATATAAGATATTTGCAGTATATATATATATATATATATATATATACTACATATAAGATATTTGCATCTATTGCATTTGATTTATATATTTATAATTATAGTAACCTTTATTCATTTTTCAAAAACATGTTTTCATGATTTGAATTGGCCATTTTTTTTTAAAGTGTAAACCTGCTTAAAACACATTTATTTGTTTTGATGGTATACAAATTTGTTTTATTTATCCAGACTAAACAATAAATATGCATCATATTAAGTTCATTAGTTTGTTAAAACTGTGCCATACAAATAGTTTTTAAAATATAAGAAAAAATATAAGAAATTCACAAACATAAATCTTAAATTTAGGTCTTTTTTTAAATGTGGATGCATGAAAACCCACATCACAAGGGAACAACAAAACATTTTTAGAAAACATCTATCTATAGTTGATTTTCTGCTTTGGGCTTTTGATTTTAGGTGAGTGGGGGACTAAAGATGAGTAAAAAAAAAAAAAAAAAAATCAATGTCACTATTACAGTGAGACAACAACTGTGAGTAGTAGAGATAGAGCGAGACGCTAAGCTAACCTGCGAGTGTTAATGAGAGCGTGTGCGACAGGATGGTAAAGTAGCAGCTTTCCCCCGTTCCCTCGGCTCTAGCGTAATTGCATGCTGACTTCAGCAGACTGTAGCGCCTCTGAGAAGTTCAGATTAAGAGTAAAACACTGCTTCATGTCAGACAGCTTCAGACTGTGCAGACATCCTGCATTAAACCAGTCTCTGTAGCCCATTCTCAGTTCCTTTATGGAGGATAAGCGTATGGGTAAAGCATAAACAACATGCCTGTATGCATCTGGGAAGACTACGCTCACGTTTACAAATGCAATGCTGTTTTTCTGTGGCTCTAGAGTCGATTTAAAAAAAGGAGGGGGGGGAATGGCAAGTTAAAATGTATGCAAATTTGGCCCAGATTTTTAGACTTGAATTTGCACTTAAAGATTGGAGTCAGTAGGGTTTTTTAAAGTATCTGATGCTCACCAAATATTATTATATACATTTTTTTTTTGAAAATATTCAAAAATGTAATTTATTTAAGGTGAATTTTCAGCATCACATGGCTCTTTATAAATCATTCTAATATGGAGATTTGATGCTTACTTAATATTTCGTATTACTATAAGTGTTAAAAAGAATTGTGCTGTAGAAACAGTGACATTTATTTATTTTGTTTTTGGAACAATGTCTTTACTGTCACTTTCAATCATAATTTAATGTATGCTTGCTTTATAAATTGTTTATATATATATATTTTTTTAATAAAATCATACTGAATCCAAACATTTAAACAATAGCCCAGTGCAAATGGTTTAGACTCCTTTATGAATTAATCTATGTGAAATACCTTAAATATTGTGGCGAAACAGAAGTTGGTGTCAGATTTTCTAGAAGCTCCAAAATTTAAAGATAAGGTCATATTGGATAGAAATCAGTACATGTTAAGTGGTGGTTCCCTTTGAGTCAAAAATTGGGATCTCGCTTCGAAAGACCAATCCACTTTGAGTGTATTAAAACAAGCCAATGAACATTGGCATGCACTGATTGCATCCAGCTGCAGCAGATCACAACGCAAGTATGAATGAGCAGCTGGTGCAGCGCATATTCAGCTTTTTGCTTCGGATCCGAGTGTTTCAGATGTTCTGCTTCCTTTCTTACTTCGAGGATTTGAAGTGGCTGATGTACGGCGTCGTCAGCGGTGGTGGTTTTCTGTGTCGAGTGGGTTGCCACATCAGGTTGTACTACTCCCCTGTTGTGTTCAAGTGGCCATCTTCCTTGTGCACCTCACCACACTAAAGCACTTTCTAAAAGAGTAGCTCATGGGTGGAATGTCTTTTTAAATATGCCCTTCCACCTGTGCATTTCTGGATGTGGTTGTTACTTGGCACCGGGTGATGGTCACGATCGTTGCCTCTCATGCCTGGGCTTGAAACAAGCTGAGGTGGCTTTCGTTGATGAGTCATGTTCTCATTGTGAAAAGATGACCATCGCAGTGCTGCGGACCAGACTCCGCTACCTGCAAAGGGGCGGGGTACCCATTCTACTGCCCAGATCTAGTGCTCCCCCAGGTGAGAGCAGCCGGGGAGCACTACTTCTGGTGGGGGGCGGACTGGTCTTAAGATGACGGTAAGGAATTCCTCTCCGAGGGCTGGCACTCCGCAGCCAGTGGAGCTGCCTCAGGGACAGTCTGGACCTCCACAGGGGGTACCAGCACTCCCCTCAACGATCAGATGTCTTTCTTCCCAGAATTGCATGAAGAGCTCACCAGGATGTAGATGGCACCTTTCACTGCCAGAAACCGGCTCTCTTCTGCTTGCTTATTCTCCTTCACCACCCTTGACAGGGGTGCAGCAAGGGGGTATAGTTGTGTCCTGGCGCCACTACCACTAGGCAGGGCAATGCTATGCTCCCCTCCCAGTACAGTAGGCACTTGTCGGCTCTGATCGTCAGTGCTTATACAGCCTGCAGAGAAGCTGCATCTGCAGTACACGCTACGACATTGTTACAAGTCCATCAGTCCAAGGCACTGAAGGATCTGCACAAGGGTGGCCATGACCCTGAAGTACCGCAAATTCTTCACGCCCGCCCACTCTACCCTCTTAGGACCTGTCTCTAGTGCTGAGAGCACTACAACAAGCCCAATTTGAGCCTTTGCCAGCAGTTGAGCTAAAGTTTCTATAAATGAAGACTCTGCTCCTGCTTGTCTTGTTAAGAGGGTAGGGGACCTGCAGGCATTTTCGGTCTATGAACCATGCCTCAAGTTTGAGCCAGCAGATTCCCAGATAACACTGAGGCTACTGACTGGCTATGTGCCCAAGGTTCCCACTACTCCATTTAGAGACCAGGTGGTGAACCTTTAAGAGGAGGCAGGACCAGTCCTAACTTTGCTATGTCCCGTCCAAGCACTAAGATGCTACGTTGACCAGACACAAAGCTTCAGGACCTCAGGCCAGCTCTTTGTCTGTCACGGAGACCGGCAGAAGGGGAATGCTGTCTCCAAGCAGAGGATAGTGGATGCCATCACCCTGGCCTACCAAGCGCAGTGTGTGTTCTGCCCCCTCAGTTCAGTACCGCAACTGAGCATCCGGGTCACTGGTCAACCTGAATATGCACTGCACCAGCTGCACACGTGCTGTGATCAGCTGCAGCTGGATGCAATCAACGCATGCCAATGTTCATTGGCTTGTTTTAATACACGTGTAGTGGATTGGTCTATCCAAGCGATATCCCTATTTCGTCTGTCATATCCTATGTGATGTCTCCATTCCGTTCTTCAGGGAATGAGGGTTACATACATAACCAAGATGTTAGTCTGGTTGGTAAACTTGGTAAACTTGGTAAACTCAGTAAACTCAGTAAACTTTGGGTCTGAGATGATCAAAATAAACAAATAGTATGAGATCTGTTCCAAAACTTAGTTAGCTGCCTAGGTAGGCAGCATTTTAACGTATTATAGTGCTCCCAATACCAAGTGCTTTGTTTCTAAATGTAACGACTCCCTCATTTCTGGCAGTTTCTTATTTACAGTATTATTCCATTCAAAATAATAATTTCATGTTTCAATATTACTTTTAAACCCATAAATGCCAATTTAAAAATTAATCTCATCACATTATTCATGCAATCCTAAGAGCAGTGCATCCATGGCACCTCTGAACGGTAAATACCTAAATGTTTCAGCTTTTGAAAACAATGTTATGGCCACATTATAAGCCTTACAAATTCAAGTGTAATAAAATATTTGATATATATAATGTCTGTTAAATGCTTTTCTCATTTAACACAATAATGACTTTAAATTATTTTAATGGGATTATTTCTCAGCCCACATTTATGTTATTATCAATATAAGTTATTCAATTCAAAAGTTTCAAATAATATTATTATTATTATGTACTGTTTTCAACCATATTAGTGTATCATTGTCCGCATGAGGAGCACTATTTTATTACACAGACACAGATGCTGCCTAAGTTTCAAAATATGACTAGGTTTCAAAACTGAGACTTAATGTATGGTGCATGTGTTATTTAAAATGATTAAAACAAAAAAAACATGTTAACACTACTTTAACACCAAGAAATACTGAGGTACCTATGCAATTTGATTTTTCATTGATGCAATTTTTTGTTTCATAATTTCCTTGTTTTATAATATTACATCTGGCTGTTCTGTTTCACACAGAAAAAAATATGTTTGAATAGTGCACTGTATTCATAAAACATATCTTTAACATGGAAATGATGAAATGATGTTTTGGTTTGTAATATGTCACTAATTGAGTAGAACAGGAATTAATTGCTTGGGGAGTTATTTTGGCCAAAGTCACTTATATTCTGCTATATTGCTATACATTTACATTCACAATGGAATCTAAGAAACCCCCTGCTTATTATTCATGAATTATAGTCCTTTTGTGTGACACAGGCAATCAACTCCAATACAAAATGTCTAACCATAGACTGAAATACTGCTCTCTATAGGTTCAACTTTAAATCTAAGGTCAAAATCCAAAATGGCAACACTGAAGAATACAGTATGCAATACATATTTACTCTTTTGTGTGTGTGTGTGCAATGAATGAATAAAAAACTATTTACAGCACTGGCTTATCTACAGCACATCAATGAATCACTGTTTAGATTCGTAACACCCCTTTCAGAAATGTATAGCAGACTGTGTCCAGTGAACTTCAGTCTTCACTATTATATTTACAGTATAAGGATATGAAATGAAATACACTTGCTGTATATACAAAGAAATTAAAACCCAAGACCTACTGAGAATATTGTACAGTTCAAGGTTTGTTTGTTTTTTAAATCCCTGGGAGATGACACATTAAACATGTATGCAAAAAAAGGCCTGTGTTAACTTTTTTTAAAACTGTTATAAATTAATTGTAAATTCTAAATGATAAATACACATTATTCAAAAGGCATTCGTATTTGTAAGGCATTCACTTCTGAAGCAAAATGATTCTGTAAGCCATTTGTCTACAAAAAAAAAAAAATCAATCAATAAAAAGCTGAATGTAAAATAACCTCATGGAATGCACATGGACATATACAGTATTTCAGGAGCTTACAACAAATTACATTTAGCTGAAGGTATGTTAGAATTAAATTTTATAACATTTCCAGAAAGATATCAAGCTCTACCGAGTCAATGGTTGTATATCAAGAGATTTCTTCCACAAAACATTCTCAACGTTTGATATTTCATGGATTTGACCTAAGTTTGAGCTCCAAAAAAGGCTTTACATTAGAGACATTATTCGTAACAGTTACTGTATATTCTCGTTTTATAGAAGTACAAAAAGCTTGCCTTCAAATTGACATTATATCACAGTGCTTTTGGAAAATAATCTCACTTCATTGACAATTTAGTTCAAATCTTTCAGCTTGAGATAAATGTATAATTAAAAATTTAAATATTTTAACAACCACCAATTTAGAAGATTGCAGAGCAGGATTGCTTATACGAAGACAAAGCTGTAATATAGAGAGGGATATAAATACAGGTTTTTTTGTTTGTTTGTTTGTTTGTTTGTTTATTTTTTGGGTTTTTTTGCACGCTCCAGCTGCAAATGTGTTCCCTCGGTTCAAGTTATGACAAATATAAAAATGTGACGACCCACTGAAGAGATTAAAAACCTAAGAATTAAGTTAATATAGTCACTAAATGCACTCTTCACAATGTGTGAAAAATCAGTTTGAACAGGTAAAAGAACTCGGCATAAATAAGTTCTGACCCAACAAAAAAATGTGAATTATTTGATACTAAAAGCCACTTTTTCCCTCTCACACAATGTCAAAGTAATAAACTGACAAATATAATTCAAAAATGCACTGGGAAAGTGGCTTTCCCCCAACTTTCCATAACGTTTAATGTTCTGTAATATCCAGACATTTTTTTTCCGGAATTTCAAATGATGGTAAATAATCCTAATTTCTCAACCAAGCAAGTTTTCAGTAGTTAAATCTAGTCTTATTTTCCACGATTTTCCACATCGTAACAAACAAGACACCCATGCAAATCTGAGCTCCTTAGAAAACTATTAACAATGACAGTGTTTTGAAATTACAAAAAAAGCAAAAAGGAAAACTGTCACCCTATCAATTGTGATACCTCTGTACACATTATTACAATACGCCTCTGCCTTCTTTCTTGACGTTTTCAGACACTCGTGCAGTTCGGGATCTCCCTTGTGCTTTCGCAGGTGTTGATCACACCGCCTACTATCCGAAAACACAGAAATGACACATTAGCCTTGGAAATTCAACTTCAGCAAACAAAATTGTCTTTATTTATTTTCTTAACACATTTCCCTTGGTGATTACTCAGAAGCTGTTAATTTAACTAACTTCCTGAAATGACTTTACTTCAACCCAGGCCTACTTTTCAATATTCGAAATAGTAGTGAAATCTCAATGGATGAAATCAAGTCTCAACATGACTTCAAGTTGGATAAATGCTTTGCTTTGAAACGCATAACATTACAGAAGTGAAATGCATAGCGAATGTCATTTTGTGTTATCTTAAAATGCTTGATTATACACTCAGCTATATATTACTTAAGTATAAGTGAACAAACTAGATGTTTTCAACATTAAAGCTATTAAATATTTATCCTCATGAAGGCAAGTGAAATGAATATAAAGCAGGCTGGAAACGGAACCATTAAGTAAGAAATCAAGCAAAAAAGGAATGTTTCATCCTCCTATTAAACACCCACAGAAAGAGTGGTGGGATTTACTTTCTGCGTGGCACCGAATGTTGCATGTTTATTCATCACAGTTGTTGTTATCACATTGACCCCAATTTGACCCCTTTTATAGTTTAATCAGAGCTCTTTTATAATCACTGCTTAACAGCACCAATTAAATATTAATTTGCAGTTATTAAGCAATTACATGATCACAGACGCATCCACTTGGGAAATAAGGACACTTGGGCCCACTGTAGATAGTTCTCATTAGCATTCATTGTGTGTCCGATTATAACTCTCTTGATTCCAAAGGCTGTTTTTTGGTCTGATGGTTTTCACTGAGTAGTTCTAAAAGCTGAATGATTCAAATTTAGTGTAAAACACAAAGCTTGCCACAGCAAAAGTAGTTGTATAATAGAATGCTGGTACAGTATGTGACTAAAATAGGCCTGAAGTTACTTTTCCTATCATGTCATTTCTACTTGAGAACTACTAAAATACTACAAAAAGATTCAGAGAAGCATTTGGAAAAGTTAGTAATGTGTTCACTAAGCTTAGATTTATACGTAAAACTTCAGAGAAAAGCCCATTTGTAATATAAGCTTAAAATTCGATGTGCCCCTATTATGGGTTATGAAAGGTTGATATTTTGCGAGTTCCCAGCAACAGGTTGACATGAATTCAAGATCAAAAACATGTTCATTTTCTTATAATATGTATTTATTTTTAACCTTATTTGTTATTGGTTGATTTAATTTAAATCAGTGTTTGTGAGCTTTTAGCACACCATAAGCGCCACCTAATGTGGAAGAATAAATCCGCATTTTTATTCAGACCATAGCAAAAAAAAATAAAAAATCAGGTTTTCTCAGGTCTGTGTGCAGTGGCCCCTCATTGCAGAACATAAGGTCCAGGGGGTGGACACTAGTAGGTTTGGGTATATGTAAGGTGGGAGGAGTTAGCATTTTCATGCTGATGTCAACATCAGTACTGTACATGGAATTTTACAGATATTTTAAATTCAATCTTAATTTAAAGTTTAAAATTACTTTTCACAAAGTGTGTAACACAGCTAAAAGAGTCGACTTTGAATCACTGAAATGACTCATGTTTAAAATGAATCCATGATGACATCAACATAAAACATATATACACATATACCATATCATCAGCCCACTTGTTGCTCTTTGGTTTGAATGAAAATGCAAATTAATTCTTTACCACTAGGTGCTACTTCACAAAACCAAAACATAAAACTTTCATTACCAATAGTAGGGGTACTTTAATATATACATATATATA
>JAUYWG010000031.1:23168246-23185255 GCA_034779775.1 Enteromius afrohamiltoni | reverse complement strand
TATAAGGCATTTTTGTAAAAGTTGCTTAAATATCTTAATTAAACTAATGCCTAGTCCTGGCTTAAGCTAAGCCCCGTGTGTGAAACCGGGCCATAGTGTATTTATATTATCTTTTATTTTGGATGCTATTTATTGAGATTAATTGTTGCCCAGCACTAAAACAAAGTAAAATATGAATATACTGTTAAATGTTATTGCAATTTAAAATAACTATTTTTTCATTATATTAATTAAAGCATTTTTTAGATGACAAAGCTGAACTTCTTGATCACTCTAGTCTTCAGTGTTACACGATCCTTCAGAAATCTGACATAATTATGACATATTGCTTATTATCAATTTATATTTTGAAAAGAAATTCAAAAGAGCAGCATTTATTTTAAATATTGTATACCATTATATAGTAAATGTTTTAAACCCAATTTAGATTTAATTTATCCTAACTGAAAAAAAAATTATTCATTTCTTGCACATGGCTGTAATATTTAGTTTTGAGCAAGCATGAGGCAGCCAAACTTAATCCTATTAGATGTAAACTCTGATTATGTTCAGACTAGCCAGTTAGTGAGACCGTGACTAGCAAAGTTAACGAACCGTATTAATAATAATAATCAAATATCTAAATTAAGATCACATCTAAAATGATGATCAGCATATAATTAGAATCAGTCTACTTTTGAGACCTTCTTTAATTGGAGTCAGATCAAATTAATAACACAGTCAGTCTAAAGTAAATTACAGAAGGACCGTTCAAAATAATTCTTCTAGAATCATGAGAAAAGATACACCTGCAGGAAATCAGCTTTCAGATCTTCATTTGGTTAAACGTGCTGTTCACTCACCATTCAAAGTCATGCGCTCTGCAAATGCAGGGCTCTGCAGACAGGATCCTGGAGTTGTCCCATCCCACCATGCAGTAGTTTCCTGGACGACGCTTCATGTAGATTTGCTTTTGACCCATTATGCATGGCTCACCCTAAAAGATAATCGTATCTAAAACAGTTGCAACCTACACTACAATTGAGAAATTGTGTTTTTGCTAGTTTTTGGTTTTACCTGGTTATGCAGGTGCCAGGTTTGGTAGTCTCCCTCTGTGCACCTTCTGGTAAATACGGATTTGTAGTCAATTTTGATAAGCTGCCATTCAGAACGATGACTGAAGTGCCCGAAAAACCTGCCAATGAGATATCTCATTTTCATACTGCTCACTCATTTTCATGCAAACCAACTTTCATTAGCTGGTCTAGATGCGAAACATTGGAATTAAGCTATGTGGTATATCAGCACAGACTGGATTGAGTATTCCTCTGTTACTTAATTAGCTATGTCTGAAATTACTCCCTGTATCCTATAAATTGTACAATATGGGGATAGTAGCATAATCTGAATTCAGTGCTCTACACAATGCCCTATGCAATTAATTATTTTCCAAATTAAGTTGGATATAATATACCTTATTGACTAAACTGTATAAAACACACACACACACAAATAATTTTAAAGCTGCAGTCCGTAAATTATGTTGATTAAAAAATTTGAGCATGGCACTGCATCGTTACGTCGTATCTGTAAACATTCTGTAAAGATTGAGTCCCAGCTACTATGCTTAGCTATGGAATTGCATGAAAGAATCGCTTATAGCCTTTTCTCAAAGCAGCTAGAATAATTAAATGTATCATTTTTATGGCAGATTGTAATCCACTGTAATGATTGTAATGTGTTTTTAAAAAACCCATGTGAATCAAATGAAATAATTTTCTGATTGCAGGTAGCATGGGAATACACAAGAATTCTATTTTAAAGACAACCAGTTCAAAGAGAGCATGATTTGCTTTTTGGGTTAAAATAATTTCTTAATATGACTTTTGAATGATGTTGCAATTAGAGATTAGACTGTACAGTGAAATATACACACTAATACATGCTGTACTCATAGTCACGCAATGCTTATGTTGTTAAAATAAAATGATTTCAGAAGTATAGATTTGATGTGATATGAGCTAATCAATTGCTAGCATGATTTATTGTATTGCTTACTTTTAAAAAGTCTTATTTGGTTTATATATTCCAAGACACAAGCTTGGAAAAAGACTATAAAACCACTTAATAAAGCAAAGTAGTATTGAGACAGCCAGACAGATTCATAAACAACAAATCTTGTGCTGTTTCTATCTGTGTAGCACCTACAACTCTGCACATCCTTATGATACAGCTCTACAGATCCCGCTGTTTACTTTACTTTTAACAATAATTTCCTGTTAATTTCAGTTCTGTTTTTTTTATTTGTGTTCAAAGTAATAATTAAAAAGTCTGATACAACCCCATTAAACTATACACCGGCACTGAGACATAATGAGCAGTGTTATTGGTTCACTGAGACTAACAACATTAGTTTAAGAGTCTGATTAATTAACCTTTCCTCACGAGTGTATCTCTTGAACAAACAGGTTTTTAGAGCTCAGAGGACTCTATTCTTCTGTAATAAATAGGACATAATGAGGACACACAGGCTGTGTGCGTGTGTGAGAGAAAGACGGTGGTCAAAAACAAACCTCTACAGACTTACGTCATGATCTGATTTTCTGCACCTGCCTCCACCAGAACACCGTCCACGAACAGCGGCATGGCTGAGAAACTGTGACGTGTCCACTGACGCCCTTCATCGAAGCTGATCCTGCAGAAGACATTGAGATCTTCAGATGACAATGGATGACAAAACTACAAACAAATAAAAGAATGCTATGCATGCAGTGCTAGGTAGATTGAATAGTAGTCTGTTACTGATTCAAGTACAATAAATATGAAAAAAGGAGGTCTAAGAAAACCAGAGGCAACATGAAACAAACTTGAAATGTTGCAAGATCTTAACATCTACAAATGTGGGAGGGAACAGAAGCAAGTAAACCTGGAGAACTTTGTGATCATGATACTTTCTGACAGCTTATCAACATCATTTCACAGGTGCAAACAGTAGGCTAGCATGTGTGACAAGGTTGCAACGATGCACAAGCGGCACTGTAGTAGTCTCCGGTCTTCTAAAAGCAATAGTCGGAGATAGTGTTGACATGTATCCATTAAGAGAACATACAGTCTAGGCTGTTATTTGAAGTCATACTTGCAAGAAATGACACGACTGCCCTCCACAGTTGTGACTCCACTTACTGTTTCGCTTGAGTTGTTTAAGAGAACTAAAAAATAAAGGTGCCACACATCAGTGGGCCTAAAACTAAAGCCAAACGCTTCTAGTGATAAGAGAGGAAAGATTTGAGACTCTGGAGGATTAAACATCACCGAAGCAAAACCAGGGAGGGCCAATTTGAAGAAGGAACCAATGTGTGAACTCGGGAGGATAAGTGGGAAGCTTTAATATGGAACACTTCCCATGGAGCGCCATGTAAAAACTGATTCCAATCTGTTATTTGGCAGCCTTCGTGTCCTGCCGTTTCATTTTTGTTCGTGTGGGGAGCATGTTCGATCCACACCAACCCAACGATTGATTTTTTTTACCCTCAACAATCTTAATAGCACTGAACCGACCCTGTAAGACAGATGGAGTGCCGTCCGAAGTAACTGAAGCAGGAATTTCACCAAACCAGCATGAATAAAGCTGGCAAAGGCAAGCTTATTTTCACCTACCAAAGATGTCTAGTGGGCACAGTGGGCTGCTTCACGGCAACCAAAGCACCACCTTTGTCCAAAAACCACACGTTGTGCTCTTCTTCAAAAATCTGCAACATGGGAAGAACAACATAGGGTTATTTTCATTTTAGGGCACAGATAGCCTCAAAAAGGCACTGTGTTGTCTGGGTAATTTGTGCACTAATCGTACAGTTGTTATTCTAGCTTTTGTACTCAAGTTTAACATTTTTGGTTTTGCAATACATTTCTATTGACAAAACCCAGCCAAAGTTAGAAATTAAGCACTTCCATCGTTCTGAATTGATTGGATTTTTTGTATAATGCCTTAAAGGGGTCCTATTATGCTTTTGTGTGTAGTGTGCATGTTTGGGCATATAATAAAACTTTTTAGGGATCTACTAAGTTACCAATCTCAAAGTCCACTCCAGCAATGCCTCACACTGGCAGAGAACGCAGTTTACAGTTTACATATCATATGTAGACATCAAAACATGCAAGCTAAAATAGAAAGTAAATGATAACAGTTTGTGCGGAGCAGTATTTACTGTGAATGTAGCTGCTTTAAAATGCACATATGTAACCTTTATATAGGTAAATAATTAAAGCGCATATACTAAACATGCATTGCATCTATCTACTGTATATGCACCACTTCCAATATTTTGCCAGTTACTATTTTGCCAAAACGCAATCATCAAATTGAGGAATCAGCCCTACTCAAGATATTTTTGCATTTTATTCTATGATATAACATACACAACTAAAAGCCTTCTGTGAGTTTACTTGAAATAAAATGTTGTTGCTATCAAGTGGCTAAATGGGACGTACAAACCAGTGTGAACCAGTCATACCTGTCTCCAGTTATTGCCTGCATCTGATGAAATGAACATCGCCACATTATTGTAAGACAGCTCAGAGCCAATATTTCCTGGGAAACGAACCAAAACCAAAAAATATTTGTGTTAAATAATGAAACAATGTCGAACACCAATACGGCACATTCAAAATTCATAAATCAACAAATATGTATTTGTACTTGAATAAGCAGCTTTTGTAATTGAGGTCAGGCAGCACGGTTCAATATTTGCTCAATCCATGCTCATACAAACTCAATATACTCACAAAATGCATGCAAACACAGTTCTGACTGGCAAGTTCATGAGCCCACAATCCTGACAAGCAAGGATATTGGACAAAATGGGGTTGTTTCCAAACAGCAATGACGTTTTGAGAAAAAAAAAACTAAATCTTGATAATGTCGCACACTTTGCTCAGAATTACCAAGACACAAAAGTCTGAAATTAAAAATCAAGTGCCACAGTATGAACATTTCTTATCAAATGTCTCATCCAAGACCAAATGATTTGAGATATGCTAGCCATACTCACTGTATATCTCCACAGTCATTAATTTTCTCATCTTGTGAATTTTAGATCAAAGTTACTCAAATGGAGTATTAAAAAACTGTTTTTCAAATTACATAAGAGAGAACAAAAGAAAGATAAGGTATGGCTGCCCCGACTTTTACTCTTGTGTACTGTAGTTGTGTTGTTTTATGCCTACGCACACAGACATCATACCCACCCGCAGTCGCCTCTGCTGTGTGCTGTTGCCCTGTTCTGAGACTGTCACAATGAACTGAGGGGAAGTGATTGTACGTCCTTGAGTTACCTGTGAGAAATGAGTTTGTTTCCTTCAAGTGAAAACCCTAACAGCAAACCCGCTGGGAATGTGAAATGAGAGAGCTCTTCATGTTTAAAGAACTGTCATATATTTTCAATTAGGGGCTATTTTAGAACTGATTTGACACCTCACTACTCATTATAGTACAGAACAAGTGTATAGTTAAAATAAGTATTGACACTTATATACGTGTGTGTGGGGGTATTTTTTTTACACTATCTACCCATATTGAGGAGGCTATTAGGTGGAGCACATTGTCGCAAGGCCATATTAGACCTTGGAAAAAATAAAGATAAAAAATAAATCAATAATTTAATTTAATAGTAGGCATTTCTTTAATGATTAACATGAATAGCAAACTGACTGAGTTAAAGGAAAAATAAATAGTACATCATTTTAATTTTTCAGGTGAACCATCCATTTAGAAGTTGTTTGATTTGGGTTGATTTGCTCATAAACAAGCCGAGTCAAACTCCAAATTAAATTTCCAGTCGGTGCCAAAATCCACTTTCACACCAACCAAAAATGTACCAAGTGCTGACTACAAACAAACGTGAGGATCTGCAACAAAAACTCCATAAAAAAAGTATCCTTACTGATCAGCCTGACGTAAAAAGCAATGTTTAAGTTTCTTACAAACATGCCAACACACCCAACAGCGGCCGAACATGACAGTCCCACACACGCCGCTCGTGTTTTCATTTACCTGTAGCCACGATGACTCCTGGCGCCGAGCTCTTGGTGGAGATGGAGCCTGAGAGGTACGGGTTCTCTGACATCTGCAGTTGTAGGTGCAGCGAGCAAAACGGCTGAGCAGAGAGAAAGTGACACATCCTCCATTAGCCACAACAAAGCTATTATGTAGCTGTCAATCAAAAGAAGCCGACGTGATCCCGCAGGCATGAGAAAGTCTAAGACAATAAGCGCACGAGTGCTGCTGCGTCGGCCATAACGCTGGTGACTTTATGCTTAATATTACACAATTCATAATACAGAAACAACTCCCATAATTCACTGTCATGACCCTGGAGAAACGTGGATAACGCTGGGTGATCTATCGCATACTGGATACCGTTAATCTTGCCGTCGGAGATCTGCGTGTAAACAAAATAATACAGCTCAGGTAAATCAAGACGATAAATCTACAAAGCAAACTCAAACAATCCAGCCAACATAAACAGAATTTAGGAAGCTATAGCCGTTGTGGAAATTATTCTATGTTCCGTTACTACAATACTCCAACCTGATGATATAAAACAAAGCAAAATGGCAAAAGCAATCTTCGCTTAGCAGGTGTTCGACTATGAGCAAAGAAGATGCCTGGCAACCAAATTACAGAGAGAATAAATATTCTGCTGTGCAATGTTATCATCTTCTTTTAAAATCCAGGATCACACCTGTCTCTGCTAACATCTGCAAATATTTCTAACACATAATGTAGGAACTATGACTTTGCTTGTGATGTTTTGCATTAATAATATACATGTCTCTGGGTGCTGAAAAGATACACAGTGTCTTAAGGGACGATTTGTGTTTCCAAGGCGCCAAGTTTAAGTGGGATTGTATTACACTTTCTCAAAGTAAGAAGTTGATTTCCCAGATTTGGAAAGCAGTGTAGCAAGTAAGACTCCTCAATTAAATTGTGTCAATATGATCAGCTGTCTGCACTGGATGCAGCCGATAGCAGGTTGCAGATGCTCTATTTCAGATTGTATCACGTGGTACAGCCACTATAATAGCAATTGTTCACTCAAAATGTTTTTATAATAAACTTAAAATGTATTTTTATTTTATTCTTTGTTAGAGTGTTATTATAAATTTGGGTACTGAGTTATATTAATTAACTACATGTACTAACTTGTGTGTAATTATGCATAATGATTGGCCAATTGATTGGTCAATTGGCCAAATCTGTTTTGATTGGTCGCCACAATTGGTCGATTTTTCACATGGCTTTGACTTCGTTGAATAAATGACCAAAATCTAAATCGTTGTTATATCACTGCATTTGTGAAGGAAACTAACTCACTTCAGGAAATTTTGGATGTCATTTTAATTTAATCTTGCAAGTAATGTCTGATAAATTATTGTGCTGCTTTGTATACAGCGTTACCAGGGAGACCAAATCTCTACCTCAACAACAGCACCTTCCGCTGGCAGAGATTGAATTCACATATAGGAATTTTTACCACAGATTCTTCACGTCATCATTTTCTGTCACAGCACAGAACACAGCGTCTTCTCTACACAATGCATACACTGTCTAGCGTTAGTGTTTGTGGGCAGATCAGACTTTGTTGGTATTTTGCGGGCAGGCAGAGATTGTGCAAATGTGTTACCTAGTGACGTATACCTGTAAAAGGCAGAAGATTCGAAAATGTAACAACTCGACTCTTTCTTTTGAGAGACAGTATTTTTCTTTATCATGCACTTTTTTTTGGTAACAACTTTGTAGACTGTTTATATTGAAGGACAGCTACATTACAAACTGTAACTAAGATATTTTTTAGAAAATCCATATGACCCGCTCTTTAAAATGTATGTGTAATTAGGACACCTTAAAATAAAGTGTTATCAAATTGTCTACTTTATTTTTCTTGTCAGAATTATTATTTTTTTTTTTTTTTTTTTTTTTTCTTGTAAAATATTAAATCTAAATTTCCAATATTATGGAGTGTAACTATTTTCAGCATTGACAATAAATGTTTTGTTGAAAAGGAAATCTGAATTTTAGACATTGAAGGACAGTGTGACACTATAAACTGAAGTCACAATGTTAAATTTTTTTTCACATTAAGAAATTATTTTTTAAAAATACACTAAAAAGTAAAAGATCTATTTAATCATTTTTAACAATATTATAATTTTTATTGTATTTTTTATCAAATAAATGCAGCCTTGGTGACCTTAAGATACTTCTTTTAAAAACATGTAATAAATCCCAACACAAACTTTTGAATGGTAGTGTGAGTCAAATTTATACCATTTTCAAATAAAGCAGGATTTGATTTGATTTTACTGTTGCTGAATTGCAGCCTCAATCTTCCACATGATTGGTCTGTGCTAGTAAATACTCCGAAATGACATGCAGCTTTGATGCTTACAAATGTAGAGAGCCTCCAGCCATGACTTGTAGAAGTATGTGTTTGGTTTTGTAATAAAGGGTAGGTGTGATGTTTTATTACTGAGTGCAATAGTGGGTATCATGTACTCATTTATCCAACACTAGAAAGATAACAACTTGAAGCGCTCAAATGAATAACAATAACATATCGACTGCGGTTTCCACCAAAAAATGGACAAATAATGCAATGTAATCATGTTTGGAGTGCCCTCTGTCGAGACCGCTACCCTTACCGTGAACACTAATTGCCTTTTACAGTCATTACCGGCAAAAGACAGGGATTTGACATTAAAGCAGAGAAGCAACTCTCCCGAGACCTCCAACATAACAAAACCAGAATTATATCTGCTCTCCATGCACCACAAATTGTCCTTTTCATCCCCTCAATAGGTGGCTTGACATTATTACATGGACGGCAAAGGCAACAGGATTTGGAGTCAGTAATGGTAAGGATTATAGAAAGCTAATGAGAGTTTGACTATTACAGCCTCTTCAGTCTGCTGGAGCTTTCTGTGTGTGCGTCTTTGGCCTTGATGTTTTCTTTTTTGTTTTTTTTGCCTCTAAACATGATACGGCTGCTAAATATTAATGATTGTCTTTGCACATCAATAGTTCAATAGTAAAAAGGTATTACTTGGGCAAATCTTATATCATTTCTGATTATGCATTAAAGAGTTGCCTTTAATCAAATCTGTTGGAGAAGGAATATTACATTGAAAGAATTTAGATGAAGCTAGTTGCATGATAGCAAAATAAATATTTCACATAGAACATTTGGTGTAGATTTATTTTGTGTTACCATAAATCAAAATCAAATCAAACCAGAGTAATAATACTAGAATGCTCTTAGAATAATTTAAAATTTCCAATATTATGCAGTGTAACTAATTTCAGCATGTTTCTAGAGTAGGAAATCTGCATTTTAAGACTGATTTCTGAAGGATCATGTGACACTGTAGATTGAAGTCATGATGCTAAAAATTCAGCTTTGATCACATGAGTAATTTTTATTAAAAATTTTAATATTTTTTTTACAATATTGTGGTTTTTATTGTATTTCTCATCAAAATCCAATGAAATTAAATTAAATCAAACCAGAGTGATGTTTATTAGTGAGTGAACCACAACTTATACATTTATTTCATTATATAACATAATGCTTGCAAGTGAAAATAATAACAACAACAACAAATACATACATAAATAAAACAATACAATGCAATTATTCCATGTATTTATTATTGTTAACAAGGAAAACAAATAGACATATTTGAAGGAATGGTTAACTTAAATAACTAATGTAAATAACAACTGACCAAGGAACAGTTAAATAACTATTAAAAAATGCTGTAAAATAAAAAGAAAACCATACATTAAAATATAAAATAATTGAAATACTAATAATAAACATTAAAATATAGATGAATGAATTATGAATTATAAACTAACTAAGTTCAGTGTATAGCTCACTGACTAGTAATAAGAAAGAAACAAAGCAAAACAAAAATAAACAAAACAAAAGCATAATTGTAGGTATTTTATTAACGGTTAAAGGAATAGTTCACTCACTTATATAAAAGAAAGGGATAAATGCTAATTTATGTAATTATGTAATGATTAACTAGAATTAAAAAAAGAAGAAAAATAGTTTGAGAGAATAGATAACTCACTAATAAAAATTATGTTGTAAATAAAACTAAATCTAATTTTATAAATGTAGTTATGATTAACATAATATCAATCCAGACCAAGTAAATCGAATACTTTCTGTTAAACAATCAGTTAAATTTTAATTAAATTCAATAATATATATATATATATATATATATATAGTAAGTAAGCAAGCATGTCAATAAGCAAATAATGAAATCAAACAAAGAGTTCATCTGTTTCTTACCAGCACACAATGAATAGGATTTCCTGCCAGGTCAGTTGTGGGTGCCTGCAAAAGCCTCCAGTCCCGGCCCTTGTTGTACGTAATGTACGTCTTCACCTGGTTCTCCACCTTCCTATTAGCGATGAGCATACCTTCAATCCCTGCTACCTGGGAACAAGGGGGAAGAAATACGATACAAATATGAACATGAACATCTACATTCAGCGTTACAGGGCTTTGCACTGTCATCTAATCAAGTCTCTTAATTACGCAGACACTAGCACCCACTCCCAATCTCTCTGACATGCTATTACTCCAGCTGACAAGCATCTAACCCAGTGCCAGGCTGCTCATCTTTGGCTTAAAACAAGCTCAAACTTAGCAATACTGAATGGTGACAGTGGTGCCAGCGACCCATTTTAAATCGCGCCCCGCTAGCAAAGCATGCTCTAAGCCAGGGTCCGAGTCTGTAAGTGGCACTAATAGGGACTGCATTTGACAGTGTCAGAGTGACGGAGCCGCATCGGATGGACACGGCTAATGAGGTCCCCTCCTCCGCTGGCCAGACGTGTCAATCACAGCGGTAATTATTTATTATCCTTTAGCTTCCATCTCTCCGTTCCAATGTTCTCCCGGAAGAAGATGGATGTACTGGTTGGGGTTGAGCGGTTCATATTCAGCATGCTCTGCAAATCGGGTCATACTTCAGTGAGCAGATCAGCTGCTCGATCGTGTTTACGATTAATTCATCAGGAGTCCATGTTCAGCGCTATGCAAACAATCAACAGAGCAACTGAGTAAATAAAGAAAAGATCTCTAGCATGAAATATTTCTGTTTAAAACAAGAGTTAAATGACTGAGAAGATCGTGTTGTGTTAATTATTTGAGAAGCTTTGTAGTGCATCGTATGTGGGTGACCAGCAATTATAGTTAAGAGATTTTTAATGGGAGGAAAGACGAAAAGGAAACCAGTGCCAACTGTGGGGAAAAAATGTTCTACATTCACTTATAATAACTTTTAAATCAGACGCATAAAATTTCTAAGAAAAAATCAGAATAGTTTATTTATCACACAGTTTGTTATTGTGTGTAAAGCTACAGGTGCCATGTACTGTACTGTATATACAGTATAATATACAGTGTTTATTATATTGTTTTTATTGTAATATTCTGCAAAGAATTCACTTATGTGCACCAAGATTACTTTTACCTAACAGATAACTAAATCAACTGTAATACTGTGAAATAATAATAAAATAATATATTATTATTTTATAATTGGTTACACACACACACACACCCAGTAACATTTAAAAATGTTTTATTTAAAATATTAATTTAATTGACCAGAAATATTGTAAAAACTGTATTATAAAATAGTATTATGTATTACATAGTATTATTATTACATTCAATATTTTTTTTTCTATTTTAATATATTTAAAAAAAAATATATATATATACTCCTCTAATTATAATACAGTCTTTTGTATCTCATTGTCCTTCAGAAATCTTTATAATATGCTGATTTGGTGCTTAAAGCATTTATTATAATGCTTAAAGCATTTATTTTACATTAATATAAAATATTAATGTAAAAAAAAAAAGAAAAAACTCACTTCAAACGTTTAAACAGTAGTGTGTATTTGAATTCTAGTGTTTCCAGGGTAAGCAGTGTGTGTACTTTGCATACGAGGCAGCAGACTGCTGATCAGTGTCTGCCAGAACCAAAATATGCATAATCAATCATTACCGTTATAAAAATATATAAAAGTAAAGCAACCTCACTTCTCACTGATCAATAGAGAGATAAATATGACAAACGTCCAGTCACAAACCGCATTTATACCTAGGCTCCAACTGGAGCTTCTGTGAAAAAAAGCCAGGTTTCAATAAGCATTAATGAAGGCTGCTGCAATCTATTAGAGATATGGATGGACTGCTGATTCAGTATTGGCAGGGTGAGCATGCATTGAGCCAGCCTTGGCACAGAAGTGGGGAGATGCATCATAACCAAAGCATTAATGAAACCATCCTTGCTTGCACTCACTAATGGAGACTATTTTTAGCTTATTGGACAAGGGAGGCGAATGTTTCATTTCTCAATGTTTTTTTTTTTTTTTTTTTTTTGTACTTGGTGCAGGCTGCTAATTTTAAAGCAATATGATATAGTACATGCTAAGAACAACCATATTCTGATGGTAATGTCTTGCTGTCATGAAGGAGGAATGGTTTCCTGAAATCTATCCTTACAGAAAAACTACAGACAGCGTGAGAGTTCTAGCCACAGATGACTGGATCGATCTGGATATGTTGATACTTCCAATACTCAAGTTTTCTAGAGAGGATTTAAATGTGTGAAAAAAATGTGGTAGACTAGTGAGTAGTGATTTTATTATTTAAATTTGAAATGAATTTAGATAATAAATGTCTATAGGGAATTATATATAGATAGATAGGTGTTTAAAGAACAGAGAAAGAGAGACAACAGGAGATATAGAAATAGAGAGAAAGACACTTCCTTTCAGTTAGTTTCATCTGTCGTATGTTCTATTCTTTTATTAGCTTTTATAAGAGTTCCAATAAGACTTTTTCTCTTCAAAAATTCTCCAATAAGTCTGTAAGACTGATGCTTGTGCCTATAATAAAGACTCTCAAGCTTCTTTAGATCTTAAAACAGTAAGCAAAAAACAAAACAACTAAAAATTATTTCCTAGACATAATATAAAGTGTGCTTTGGGACAATTAAGATGATTTGGTTTTTTTTTGGTTTTAATTTTAAAAATTGTTCTTTACTGAAGTAACAGCTTAAGTTAAGAAATCAGCTATGCTCCAAAACACAGCTAAACTTGAGGAAGATTTTCCAGAGTGAAACAAGTTTCGAAATGTCTTCTTGGTACAATGAACTCTTTTATGTTAAAAGATCAAGGGAAACTTAACTCCTCGTGATAGGATCCCTTTAAAAAGGAGTCATACACAAAACACGAGCAGTTCCCATTGAATCAGCAATCTCTCTCCTCACCCCCCTCGACAGCATTTAACTACAACTCAATTTATCTCTCAGTCTTCATTGCTATCGTTCATTTACGCTTGCTAATTCCCCAGAGGCTTAAGATAATGTGGGCTATGCTTGAGTGCCAGGGCGAGAAGTAGCGTCTGACATGAATTCTAATGCAGAGCGAGGAGTATTGAGCATCTAGCAAGAAGCCGTTGACTTGAAGGCTAATGTTAGCTTGTTAACAAGTTAGTGATGAAGTTATGCCTCGTAAAGGTCGATCATGCTGTTGCCTCCGAGCCCACGGCTGGTCCTGACGTTCTCCAGGGCCAAGGTGAAGTATATGCCACGCGTGTCAGATATGTACAAGTTGTAGGTATCGTTCTGGTTCCACTCCTGGACTGCGGTGAAAACCTGACCTTGATCTGTGCTCACGATATGCATGTCCTAGAAATCAGAAAAAGAAAAGTGGAAAAGACAGCTGAGGGTGAGAAAAAAAAAAAAAAGCCGAAGTCATTAGAGAGGACCCCTGCTAGTTCTCGGTGGGCATGATCTACAGGATTACATGTTTGCGCAATGCTCAGCTGAACATGCGTTTTAATGTATACCCAACTGACCAAAGCAAGCCAAGTGAAAAGATTTTGCACTTCAGTTCTTCAACAAGAATGTGCTGAAACGTGCTCTGCATTAGAACTAAAAAAACGTTATCAGTTGAAGACTGATCATTCATCCACACCAATAGATGTCAGTAAAGGTCAAAATATCAAAGGTCAAAGTATAAATTGTCTAGTTGTCTAGATGTAAATATTTGGTCTACTTCAGCTAATTCATTTGAAATTTTAGGTAGTTTCTTACCTTGGGCAGGGAGTATTTGGGGATTTTAATGCGTACAAAAGCTTCTCTTTGATAGGACACGTAGTAACTTGCTCTGCCAGTGGTCGTCACCTGAATGAAAAAAAAAATATAATAATAATAACAGATATCAATAATAACAGATATCAAATAACTGGCATCAACGCTGGGGAAATCTATTGACAGAAACTATTGATTTGTCTTCGTGCTTTGAACAAAAGTTTAGAAGTGGGTGGTAGGAGCAAAATCTTATATCACAGTATGAGTAATTTTATATAACAATAATGATGTAATTGGAAATATAAAATCTAACGTTGGCTTTGGTAAAAGTAACTGGCAGCTCAGAGCTGGGTAAACATGTTCAAATATGTTCCTAGAGAGCCACTGTCCTGCAGGGGTTTGGCTCCAACCCTAAATAAACAAATCAAGGTGTTAAGACGCACTAGAAACTTCAGTGTAGAAAAGTGTGTGGGAGCCACAAGCAGGATTGGATACCCCTGGGTTAAACTAATCCAGCATGAAAGGTTGTGCATGTTAACCTAACAGGTTAAGTTTTGTTTTACAATGTTTCTAACATAGCATAGCACAATATCTATCACCATTTCTTCCAGCAGTATATAGTGTCATATTGTCCAGCCCAAGCAGGGTTGCCAGGTTTGCAAAACAAACACATCCCAAAGCTAGCCTAATTCAACGCCTGGTACACTATGTTGGAATTATTTTCCATTGGGAAAAAGTCCCTTTTTGTCGAAATAGAGAGCTGGTGGACTTGGCAACCCTGGAACATTTAATGAGAATCTGAATTATTACTGTCTCGCACAGCACAGCCCAAAACTAGCCCAATCACATTTTTTGCTTCATGGTTCTCCACACCATCAAAGGTATGCTCAATTGAAAACATGTTCCAAAGAGCCCCCTTTGTCGAAATAGTGATCCGGTGGTAAAATGTGGACTTGGCAACACTGACCCCTAGCACAGCCAATGACAATCTGAGCTATTAACTTACTGTCTCTTCCAGCACTTTACACAAAGCTGTAAATTCAGAAGGCTAATTCAGTAACGGATTGCGCATCTTATGTCTAGAACGACCCGTTTAAAGTCTCCCCACCATGATTTGGAGGATACGGCTTGGTCTCAGTTTGTCGATGCCCTTTGCAGTTCAGGAGTGGAAAGTGGTAAATATCTTGTAGGGCAATCAATACCCTCATTATTCTCTGTCAAGAGAAATCTTTAATTCTCGCAAGCAACGCGCCCGCTCCCACCCCGCTCTAAGGGGGATTGTTGGCGCTAATGATAGCGCACGTAGCAAATACACACTGGTTGTTAGCATACACAGCAGGAACTGTCAGAAGCTTGTCATATCAACAGCTGCACAAGGGGGAATGGAGAATGAAATAAATAACTCTTGCGCAGCACAAAAGGTACTTCATCCTGCCAAAGTAGCAGACACGTTTAATTCATCCCACCTCTTTTCATAATTTCAATTAGAGGGCATATATACACCCAACAGGATTCCGATTTGAACATGGGAATAAAAATGACTCCGTGATTATATGACAGAAACAGTTATGCTTCTTAGCAGGTATAACGTGCATTCAATAAATGAGGAGAGAGAGGCAGAGAAGGAGAGCGGCCTTTTGGAGAAAGTTCTAAACAAACAGCATGTCTGACGTTTCTCCAAAAGATCCGCTCTGCCTGCAACAGAAGGAAGGGCCAGGCAGGATCGATGCTTTCCAGGGGCAGTTGAACTTCGAAAGAAATTGGGATGATCGATTTTTCTGTTTCACGTTCTTTGGACTGTGATGTGGCGTGACAAAACATTGGGGTTGAACGTTCCACTCCTTATCGGCAGGACTTGTTATCTGCTCTGGTCTTAGACTTCCAAGAGGGTTGTGAGCAAATGTTTTGAAACTTGCCATCAGCGTGAGGAATCTTTCCGTTGGCTTGAAAATACTCTCATTTATAATACAATTCGAAGTTTTGGCCATGACTTCAGATGCAATTATTTGTATTCTCTAGGTGCCCAATCTCTATTTCCCACATTAATATGTACTGTTGCGAAGACAATTGTTTTCATGCAGATGGAAATTAATATATTCAAAAACCGCCCTGGATTGGAATTGGAAATTTGGGCCATTACCATTTCAAATTTTCCCTTGAGTATAAGATTATGATTCACTAGGGAGTTGGGAGTTGAGAAAATGACACAAGAACACATTCATATTCACGCACAAAAGTTGGCCTGAATGTTAAGGGAACGTTTTTTAGTTGGGAATGGTATTAGGGTGAAAAAATGATAACAGAATGCATGCCTCTCTATAGCTGTGTGTTGGAATGTGAATCATGTTGATGCCTTCATTTCATTTCAATAGCAGACATATGCCAAAAAAATTATTTGTTTGAAGAATTTTAAATTTGCATTTTGAAAAAATGATAACAGAATGTTCATTTTTGGGTGAACTATTTCTTTAAGGTATATTCAGACTGATTGTGGTCTGCAGCCTGAAGCAAGCAGTAGTCATTCATTTTCAATGACATTGGAAGATTCGAGGTGAGCAGAATTCACCTGCAAATGAGTAGCAACACCATGGAAGTGAAGCCAGAAGGTCTTGTTATAGTTAGTTTCATCAAGTAATATATACCGACAATGCCACCCCTGTAGTAAATTCTATGGGTATCGATTCCAGTCTCATCCGAGTCCAGCTATTTTTAGCTGTACAAAGCAGTTAATTTTGCTCTTGATATTGAAAATTGGTGTGTCATTGTTATGAACGAGCACGGGAGGCAGTCGGATCCACTCGCAAGGTGTTTTATTAACGGATACAGGGTGGTAAAAACAG
>JAUYWG010000031.1:23148969-23161889 GCA_034779775.1 Enteromius afrohamiltoni | reverse complement strand
AATATTAAAACAATAAAAGGCTTGAAACTACTTTAGTTGTGTGTAATGAATCTAAAATATATGAAAGTCTAATGTTTCTCAGTACATTACAGAAAATAATGAAATTTATCACAATATGCTTTTTAAATTTTTGAAAAGGACCTGCATACATATGTATTTATACTGTATATATGTGCATTCAATCAATAAATTCATAAAATATTATGGCTCAAACGCTCAAAAAACAGACAGAAAGAAGAGATAAAACTGGCAGAAGTTAAAAGCACAGATCATTTGAGGTTCAGCAGTTACCTGGAGCAAGTTGTGTGTGAAACACAACACACATTAAAAATGTGTCTAAATGAAATTATTTGGACATGAAGCTGCAAGGTGAATCTCAAGGGAATCTTAATGGATGAGAAGAGTCCATTTAGGTCCGGAGGGAATTAATTTATTAGTTTCTGCTTCAATATGTGCTCTAAAAAAAAGAAAAAAAAATAGACTATACCTTCAATCTCCAGAGATTTCTAGAGCCGTTAGGATGGCGGATCTCAAGTCTATCTCAAGTAGCTAGGATGCCCAGGCAATCTTTCTGTATTGTCCAAACTACAGTACATATGTAACTGCACCAGACCCACATTTCTACCATCTGGGTTTTTCATTTGTTCTGCCGTTATATTCCTTCATTTCATGTCCCCTCCATCTCTCTCTGTCCTAATAAAACAGGCAAAAATGCTAAAAACTAAAAATAGTACTAAAAGGGAAAAAAGGCTTCTAGTGGAGTGAGTTGAAGTGAGTGGGAAGTAGGAGAACAGAATGTATACTCCGATCCTTTGACCCATAGAGTCAAGTTTCCCTATATATTACCAGAAGCATAACGCTTAACATATTGAACATACTGTCAAAGGAGTGCAGAAAGACAACATACTGACTCTAAACATCCCACCAGCCGGCTATATGACATATGAGTGCCAACATGACCCCTACAAGTTGCTAAACACATGGCCTAATTTCCACTGCTCTAATTGTGTTTCTGCATGCCCAGCCGCACAATTAATGGCAAAGCCTGGTGCGTTCCTATTACACTGATTGATGCCACTGTTGATCGGCCCCCTGCCGGGAATAGAACGTTGTTATTCTTGTCCTACAGTGTGAAGGCACCGACCCAGTCAAGCTCTGGCCTATTTCAACTAAGATTCTTTATGATTATTGATGGCTAATGGAGACAGAGTAAAAAAGAGGACGGGATACAAAAACAAATGCTCCTGTGAACGTTTCTTTGAAGGAAAAATGTCAGATGGCTATTTATAACGCTTCAGGAAAAATTACATTACATAATAATTACATAAAATAAAATTATGTTACATTTGGTTCTGAAGGGAAACGCACCTAAATGCGTTTGTTCACGCAAATCATTCATGTTCCAGCCTTACAAAAGCAGTGAGTATAATGTCTTTTAATGAATCTTTACATATCGTCTTTCCTAATAATGTGCTATTTACAGGGGAAGTACACAGAACAGAGAGATTTCAAAAGAGCTGTTTTTGGCAGGGTAAAATTAGTGTTCTGAAATATCTTCGAGAAATTTTAAAATAAAAACTATTACAGACTTTTTTGCTGTTAGTGCAGTATTATTTTATACAGCCAACGAAAATAATTGCGAAGTAGCAGCAGAACAGTTACGAATCTCACCACGTGATGCTATTTCCTGATCTGGAATGATTCTGTGTTTTAAACAATACATAAATGACTCTGTTGCTAATTTCAGAACTGCACAGTAGCATTCTACTTTCACTAAATAGTAAGAGCAGTGTGCCTTTTCTAATTTAGCAATTGACTCATTTATATTTGCTTGTTTCATTCTTGAATCAAACAGCATTAACAAATCAATTGAATCAACAATGATTCAGTGAGTCATTAGCTGCCACCTACTGGAGTAACATGTCACTTAACCCTTGGAAATAGTCACTAATAATGCACAAATCGACATTCTGTCAGGAACTACTCATAAATGAATGAACTTTAAAATATTTATATCCTTAACGAACTGACAAAATAAAGTAGTAATTCTGATTCATGAATTCTGATAAATGAATACTACTGATGGGCAAAACACTTTGACGACTTTTTCATTGGGAAAACATTAAACTTCTTCAAACAGGAGTATTTGTTTGCCATCAGTTTTTTTTAGACCTTTCTAAACAAGTCAGTGCTTAATCAGATCAAGTCTCAAATTGTCCCAGGCCTTTCACATTTAACACAATTTGTCCAAATATGGCGGACAGGGCAGATTGGTGAGCTTCATATATATCCCTTGTCGATGTAAGCGCCTATGGACCACTGGGTCTCTCATAAGCGTGGACGTTGACATATTGTGCCGCTGGGTGAGCTCAACCTGTAGTCATTCATCAGCCGGATGACATGCTCAATTTTAAAAGCTCGGAGCTGTCACAAAGTCGGCTTCATAGCTTCCCACTTACATCAATAAATCACTAGCTGCAGCAAGGACCCACTGCTGACAGTCGGTGACTGCCAACAGGGAGACTCTTGGGCCTTCTAATAGGAGGTGAGGGGAACAGGGAGAGGAGAGCTGATTTTAATAATGTACTTATAATGAAAAAGAAAATCTATAGCATGTATTTGCATAACACCCTGAACACTTGGATCATTTCCATTAAATTGTGATGGAGAGAAGAGGGAGTATCAGGCATGGACTGCTGGAGGAGGAGGCTGAGGATGAACCTTGCCAGAAAAAGACAGGAAATAAGAAATGCCATTTAATGTCATGGAATAAGAAAGCAATTTATCTGGGTATGTTTTAGAGACATGTGAAACGCAGTTTGTAAAAGAAATTACTGACAAAACTGATGAAACTGTTGAGTTTTATCTCAAGTTAAGCAGAAATTAAATTCCATAATCTTAAATGGAAGATCTGTTTACGCAACTAATCAGAACATAGCACTGTTACATTTGTTCATACACTCTCAGAAATAAAGGTACAAAAGCTGTCACTGGGGCAATACCTTTTCAAAAGCTACACTTCAAATATGTACACTTTATGTACTAATATGTACCTTTAAGGCACCAAAATTTGGTTTGACATGGAGGTGCTACCAGGAGACAGGAGACGTGGTGGAAGCCATAGGAGGGCAACAACCAAGCAGCAGAACCACTACCTCCACCATTGTGCAAGGAGGAACAGGAGGAGCACTGCTAGAGCCCTGCAAAATGATCTCCAGCAGACCACAAATGTGCATGTGTCTGCTCAAACGGTCAGAAACAGACTCCATGAGGGTGGTATGAGGGCTTGACGTCCACAGATGGGGGTTGAGCTTACAGCCCAACACCGTGCAGGACGTTTGGCATTTGCCAAAGAACATCAAGATTGGCAAATTCACCACTGGCGCCCTGTGCTCTTCAGAGATAAAAGCAGGTTTACACTAAGCACATGTGACAGAGTCTGGAGATGCCGTGGAAAATGTTCTGCTGCCTGCAACATCCTCCAGCATGACCGGTTTGGCAGTGAGTCAGTAATTATGTAGGGTGGCACTTCTTCGGAGGGCTGCACAGCCCTCCATGTGCTCGCCAGAGGTAGCCTGACTGTCATTAGGTACAGAGACGAGATCCTCAGACCTCTTGTGAGACCATATGTTGGTGCAGTTGGCCTTAGGTTCCTCCTAATGCAAGACAATGCTAGACTTCATGTGGCTGGAGTGTGTCAGCAGTTCCTGAAGACGAAAGCATTGATGCTATGGACTGGCCTGCCCATTCCCCAGACCAGAATCCAATTGAGCACAACTGGGACATCGTGTCTTGCTGCATCCACCAATGCCATGTTGCACCACAGACTGTCCGGAAGCTGGTGTATGCTTTAGTCTAGGTCTGGGAGGAGATCCCTCAGGAGACCATCCGCCACCTCATTAGGAGCATTGTAGGGCATTGTAGGGAGGTCATACAGACATGTGGAGGTCACACACACTACTGAGCCTCATTTTGACTTGTTTTAAAGACATTACATCAAAGTTGGATCAGCCTCAAGTGTGTTTTTCCACTTAAATTTTGAGTCTGACTCCAAATACAGACCTCCATGGGTTAATAAATTAGATTACCATTGATAAATTGTGTGTGATTTTGTTGTCAGTACATTCAACTATTTAAAGAAAAAAGTACTGAATATTCAATCAGATCTAGGATGTGTTATTTTAGTGTTCCCTTTATGTTTTTGATCAGTGTATATATATATATGGAATAAGAACTATAAGAGAAATATGTGTGGTTTGTGTTACACCATATGCTAGATAAGAACATTAGTAGTAGTATGACTTTTTCAACTAGATTTTGCCATCTAACATTTACTATTTACAAATAATAAAAAATTACGAGAAAGTTTAACAAAAATTGAATACCTTTATGTGGCAGTACCTTATGAGTTATTCATTTTCTGTGCACTGACAGCCAAGTAAAGTAATTAATAAATGAATTAAATTAGTGGTATCAGAAAAATGTACCGCTGGTTAAATAAATGTGTTAATGAATATTAACACGTTAAAATTAAATAAATGTCAAAATGCCAGGACAGTTCAACAAATTTCAACACTAACAGCTTGGTCTCCAGAAGCCAGGCGTAAAAAAAATCTTAGAGATCTCTACAGTGTTTAAATGATCTGTCAAGCACAAAATGTTTGTGCTAGCAAGGCAGATGGCAAGATTAGCCCAATTTATGACTGAAATTAGTAGCAGGAGGACACATTTAGCTTGCTCATGTGTGATTTTCAAGGGACTCAGTTTGCCTAAATCCAAAAACAATAACTAGCTGGGCTAAAATCAAAGATGCAGGTAATTTAGAGACTTTTTATGAACAGTAATTAATTTGGGAGAGCAAATACAGATGTTTACCCATAAATTAGAAAAATAACATTTTTATAAAACAGTTTTGAATTTCAGAGTCATTACACTATTTGCAAAAAAAAAGTTACCATGAAATAGTAAATGTTACTTTTGCTTATAATACATTTGTAATCCAACATTAATGTATTTTAAATGTATATATAAATGTTATTTTTCTCCGCTAATTAATCTAATTTAATAATTTTCTACTATATTCATATAAAACATACGATCAATGACAGATTAACACCTCACATGCCTTCTTCTATTCTCTGAAAAAGTACCAAAACTCTAGAGGCTCAGACAACCTTTTAATTAATATAAAAATGATGAGACAAGTGTTCTTGTGCATATAAACTCCTCTTAAATACTGTCAGAGAATTTCAGCTTCTCCTATGAAGTGTTGACCTGCCCTACAGAGTAGAAGGAGAATGAGTCAGAATGAGTATGTTATGGAATTATGCAAATGAGCCAGCAAGTGTTATTGTTCCTGTGTCTGGCCATTTTCATAATTCACTTTTATACCGGCTAATTGCGTTAGCTATAAATTCCTGATGCACTTCTATACAGCACTCTAAATCATCTGGCGTCCTGTGGAGATCGCTTGCGATGGCAATAGCTGCACTAATCCTTTCTTTCTTCATTTCCCTGTCGAGCTATAAGCACGCTCAGCGATCATGATCCCGAGACATAGGCAGAAAGGTAGCATGTTGAAATATATGCAAATCATGCATCAGTATTGTTGGGGGTTGTGGTTATCTTTGACACCCAGGCCCCTAACTCTACACTTCTCTAAACCTTCACTCAGGTTTGCCAAAACTGTTTGCAAGCTTTCAGAAGTATGGCTGCATTCGGTAAGGCTGTTTCTTCAACTAGACAGTTCTTCCCTGTGAACTTTAAAAGTAAACTTGAGGGTAAATAAGGTTAAAGTTTACAGTGTCTGACAGCTAATATATTTAGAATTCTTATAGTTGTGTTTCTGAAGCAACAAATGGCATTTCCATGTCAAATGATGTATTGCATTTAACAGCATTCCGGGATACATGTTTACCATGGTGAAGCTTTTTCTTTTCAAAAAAGTTTGAAGACGTCTGGGCATCGAGGTTATGAGTTTCTGGGGTTTCGGTGTTGGAATTTGGTCCCATTCTTGTGTTTTCAGCTGCTGAAGCATTTGTGGTCATCTCTGATTAAATTTCGCTTCATGATGCACCGAATGTTCTCTATAGGTGAAAGATATGGACTGCAGGTACCCGTACTCTCCTACTATATAGCCATGCCGTTGTAATACCTGAAGTATAAGATTTTGCATTGTCCTGCTAAAAATAGACTGGAGGGGGGCATATGTTTCTCTAAAACCTTTATATACTTTTCAGCATTCCAAAGCAAGCTGTCCATAGCATTTAGACTAATGCACCCCCATACAATCAGAGATGCTGGTCTTTGAACTAAATGCTGATAACACACTGGAAGGTCTCCCTCCTCTTTAGCCCGGAGGACACGGTTTCTCTGATTTCCAACAAGAATGTCACATTTGGACTTGTCTGACCACAGAACACTTTTCCACTTTGAAACAGTCAACTGTAAATGAGCCTTGGCCCACAGGACACAATGGCGTTTCTGGACCATGTTCACATATGGCTTCCTTTTTGCACAATAGAGCTATAGTTGGCATCTGTAGATGGCACGGCAGATTGTGTTTACCGACAGAGGTTTCTGGAAGTATTCCTGGGCCCATTTAGTAATGTCAATGACATGCTGATGAGTGACGCAGTATTCCACATCTTTTTACGCACTCTTTCACAGATTGGAGAGCCTCTACCTATCTTTACTTTTGAGACACTCTGACTCTCTATGAAATCCCTTTTATGCTACAGAACTGATGTCCCTTACATTTACTTAATTAGTTGCTAGATGTTTTCCCAGCTGAATCTTTTTAAAAATGTATTGCTTTTAAGCCCTTTTTTGGAGACCTTTAGCAGGTACCAAATTTGAAATGAATTAAAAGCATCTGGTATATACATAAATGTAATATAAATGTTCAGTAAATTAAGAAAATTATATCAAATGTCATTAATATAAAAAAAAAAATGTATGAGATAAAATTTACTTTTTAGTCATTAATTATTATTATTAGAATCATTATTTTAAGTAGCTTATTCTAGGTTGAAATGCCACAGAATAAAAATAGTCTTAAGACATTTATTTCATCAAAGTCATTCTAGCCAGCATGTGATCACTCAGTACAAAGATATGCTTTAAAGGGAATAATTAATTGATTTACTTTGCAAGTGTGAGTATCCTGTTGAAAATGATGTAGACAGCTGAAAGGTATCCAGCTTTGTGAAAAAAGTATTTTTAAAAAACCCACAAACCTCCAGAGATGTGGTGGCCTTTTTTTTTTTGAGTTTGCTTTGACCATCATATCAAACATGGCTCAGACGGCGTCAGGTAAGATCAGAGAGCATCTGTGCATCGCTGTGGGGCAACGGTTGATGGGGTGGTATTATCTGCCCAATGAGCCAGTAAGCCCATGGAAATTAATGAATTGATCTGATTATTATGGGCACTTTATCAAAGGCTCAGTCCTCCAGAATACTGTCTGGCACAGCTTCAGCCCTCCAAAGCAAACAAGTAACCACAGGAAAACACAGAAGTAGAATATTAAAAGAATTAGCTGTTTTAAACAGGAAACAATTTTCAGCAGTAGTAAAAAAGATGTTACTGGTGCACAAACCTTGGCTTATTACTGAAGCAGAAATAATTATAATAATTAAAAAAATACATGTACAATACTGCTGTTTTACTGCATACTTGATCAAATAAATTCAGCCTATGTGAGCAGGGAATTAACTTGTTTAATTAACTAGCAGGTAAAATTAATATGTAAAACAAATACAAAAGACAACTAAAACTATTAGCCCTCATGAATATTCTGAGAAGCTAAAAGGCCCCTTGGCTTGGCATTGCAATTGTGTTTTCCACATTAAGGGAAGTTCAGAACGCCTGGGAGGCTCCGTCAGGAGGCATTCACGCGAGACATGAAGAGGGAGGTTAGACACAGCGAGGTGACAGGCGGGAATCCGGCTAAAGATATGCGCCATCTGGATGAGCAGTGAGCTGAGAAATTCAGCTCTAACAGCACTGAAACAACTGACTTAAACTGAGGTAAAGGTGCACACGCGCCTCTCTCACACGCTCAAAGAGAAGTCACACAGGGACATAGAGATTAAGAGGATTACACACAGCTGATGGAGCGCATACACATGTATGCTACGGTTGCTCATACTTACATCATGATCCATGAGGCCATCATATATTGTGACTATAGATCCATCTAAAGCTGTATGTTAAGCAAGGAGCACAGTGACCTGTCTGCAAGTCCTTCATCCTATATAGAAAATACCGCACACATGTAAAGTCTAATTTAAATGTAAATCACTTTAATATAAATCATATAGACCCTGACATGAACTGTTAAAAAATTATTTCTTTTTTTTTAACAGCTGAATATTTTTTGACCCCTATTAAAAACAGATGGAATTGCAATGTTGTTGCTAAACAATGGGAGACCCGAGTAGAATAAATGACAATAAAATAAAATACAAATACAACTTAAAAAATATGAAATATGCATAAAAATTATAAAAATATAAATAATAATAATAAATAAATTACTAATGCAAACAGACATCACATGCAGTTTCACAGTAAGGTTAAAGTCTTGTCTGCGTCTGCTATTTCACTCAAATATAATCCTCACATTTAGTGCTACATGCCAGATCTTCCTTGCAAAGTCATTCTGCATTACTAATCAAAGCAATGATGAATAAAAGGTGGCGTTCTAGGCTTAAATTACATGATCCTATGCGCTCAGCATTAAGAGACACAAATCCATCTACTTCAGTTAGACATGGTGCGTATTACAGCCGGTAATCTCTCGCGCAGCTTCTCTAGAACCGAATAGTCATCCACCGAGACAGAGTTCACGCTACCACTATTAACACCTCGTGCTGCTACTAATTCAGATTTTGCTGCAACAACACAAACGGCACTAAAAAAGATGCTGCGTCTTGCGTTTAATCTTCTAATGTTTACCCCTCTCCCACATTCTTCTATTTCCAGCGACGTCCTTGTAGACTCGAAGCTAGCTCTTGCAAAAGTTACGATTGCGTGCAAAATAATTTTTTATTTTTTGATTTTTGCTGGCAGGTTTGAGGTTAGCAAACATGCTTCTCAAGGCACGCCAACACAGCTAATTCAATCTGCAACATTTGAATGAGGGCAAAGCCATGAGGGAGACTGTACAAAAGCGAGATGTTTTTTTTTTTCGGTTCTGTTTTGTTTTGTTGCCTCACATGTTGCTAAACCTGACAAACGCATAATTAATTACTTTCCAGGTAGAGCTCGAGGAAAAACCAATCACGGTCTGTAAATGTGATGCTTGAACAGCAAAGCAGTATGTAAATCACCTCTGTATCTGTGTCACATACTAACAAGTAGCATCCATCTGCTTAAACTAATCCTCGCCTACAGCAGATAATAACTTACGAGACATCAATTTTTACAACCAAACATTCCATTTCGCACCCACTTCCTCTGAAAGCTAATACCTATAATCCTATGGGCATCTGTCAGGTCAAGCTTATCCAGGTGTAGAAGCATCTGTTCAATGCGATTTCTCAAAAATGTCTGGAATAAACATTATGTCCGGAAAATCCACACAAGTCGTACCGTTAAATACACTCAGGATTTTCTCACAATTCAGACAGTCTTCAAATTACATGCCTGGCCAGGATGTCACCATCTAGCTCCAGTCAAAACACCCTAGGTATTTATACAATGAGACTTATTTTAATGATATAATACACACTTTATTTACTGAGGAAATCTTTCACTTAATTGTTTATATATTAGATCAATTATAATATGGCCCTAACTATGACCCTCATAACAGGCTGCGCAAAACATTACATTTAGGGGTTCAGCTAATAACTGAAAATGCATTCTATGCATTTTTGCCATTACCGACAGTGTTTTGAAAATGTCTGAGAACTTTTGAAAACAGGTTGCAAAGTGCAAGTGTGTAATAACCATGTAAACTACAAAAACACATTTGTGAAAGCAGTGAAGTCATATATGTATGTTTGCACGCGCATAGTGTTTCTTTTCAATGTGACATCGCCAACTACTGGCTCGGCATGCATACCACAGTGCTTTTAGTAGTTTTGCACGGATTTGTGTGAACATATTTACAATGTTGTCTCAGCGCAAAACTTAATAAATGCCAAGGAATCACTTTTTTTGGTCTTAGTACATTCACCCAGAAAGGTAGTAAAGATATCGTTAAAGTAGTCTATATCACATTATGGGTTTAACTGTAAGGTTATGAAGATATAACAAAAAAATAATGACTTTATTGTCTCTCTGATATGTTACAAAATATCTTAATTTGTGTTCTAAAGATTAAGTGTTTGGAATGACACAGGGGTGAGTTACGTTTTGCATTTTGGGGTGAACTATAAAGTGGACATGCTGCAAAGTGTGCATAAAGTCTGCAGTTTTTTTGTGGAGTAGGGATACTTTGACGCTCTTTCCGTGGGCCATTTTTTATGTCCGCAGGTTCAAGCGAGCCCGATTACATGATATTTAGCCCCTGTAATATGACTTTTATTAGGGAAACCCCACCAAAAAAGTATGTACATTACCTTGGGTGACGATACGTGCCATTTTCAGGACACGTCCTGGCAAGGATTCCTATATTGCCTAAAATATCTAGGTTTGGCTTTGTTTGCCTGTGCAGACCAATGTATGTCGTCATTGTTACCTGTTGTTTGCAAATGGTTTCTTGTTTGTTTCTTTGTACAAACAGCCCTCAGTTTCGTTTGTTCCTCATCAGTTCTTGACTATACAAAATTAGTATGCTGCATAGGGTTTGATTTATAAAAATGCAACAAGCTTATATCTACTGCAACAAGCTATTAAATAATGTACACATATTGTACAATATAATTTATTCCATATTTTGTCTCATTCAAACGGTATTTTGCTGATGCAGGATAAAAGTTGCTACAGAGATTGCCCAACTGGAATATGCAGCTGAAGGACATTTTTGTTTGTTTGTTTTTGAGACATTTTATTTGCTTTCTCCTTTTTATCATTACAGTAAGCTTTTGCAGGTAAAGGCATGCAGCTCATTAGTAGCAATTCCAAGAAATCATCACAGTTTCTTTCTACACCTTGTTCAGTGAAATAATTGTGTCTATAAATACATGTCTTGCGCCAATGGGACAGTGTCTTTACCACAGAAGAACAATGCGAAAATCTAAACACTACAATAAAGACTCATACAGTACATGGCATATCTATCTGTATGTCTAAATGAAAATTAAGCTTCATAAAGTAATGACCAACAAACATCTAATCATTTTCTCCGGAGTTAATTCTTTTTGCAACATTTTACCAAAACAGGAAACATAAATGCCATTTAAATACTAGATATACTGTAGATACAATAGATATTTCTCATTTCTAATTTGTCTCATTACTGTACTCTATACATGGAATTTTGGATTTCAAAAAAGCATGGAATTCAATAAAAGCAATAGTACAACCTGCAACAAACAGCTAGGTTTGTTGAAAGTCTCAGTTCCAAATGCATTTGTAGTAAAAGGTGATGAAAACTTAATAAAGGCCAGATTGTGTTCCGGTTACATAACCAACACTTTCCCCACAGCCTCTAATACTTCTGAGGGAATAAAATGAACCTGCTCCCCCATAGCTTATTGCCAGCCAGCAAATACGTTTCGGTTTGAAACACTCACATGGAGTGCATTCCGAATTAATGAAGCTGGTGGCGAGTTACAGTCATTAGCAGAATAGCAGGGAGTGGAAATGTAGACGAGGAGATGGGCAAAACCACACACAGCTGGCTGGCAGCAATATACTGTATAACTATAAATCTTGTAAGTATAGATTCTCCCCTGCCTCTCTGACCGCTGCTCGTTTTTTACGCTGAAAGTCTTTTAATTTCACGGCCCAATTAGTAAATGACGATATGCCACTCTTTCACTTACAGTACATATAGTGGTAGGCTGTTTTCATACTTGGTCTGTACTCAAGTTCCCCTTCCCTCCACCTCCGCAGGTCTCTTGTCACATAGTAACATTTGGTTGTGAACGGCTGTACTTTTGCATCCGTGAGTACTAATGGCAGCGCTTTACCACTGTAGCTAGGTAACGACTCAGGAGGAGAAGCTGCCAGCTCTAATGTTGTCATTGTGCCTGTCTTTTGCGGATGCGCTGCAAGAGATGCTGAGAATGTGAGCGGCAATTTCTCTGGAGACAAGCGGCAACTAGAAATGCATTATGCTATGCTATTCAAATTTTTCTGGATTGCATTCATGCATTTGCGAACTGTACTAGTGTTCACATTGACCATACACAAGAACACAGTTTCATACATGATACACAATAAATGAGCATTATTCTAATATTGTATGCTTAGTGTCAATAAAACAATATATTAAGTTTATTTGCAAAAACAAAATAAACTTGTGCTCGGCAAGAGTGTTTTGTGCTTGAGCGCTACCAAGCCGTGTAGCTTCAACAGCTCCAGGTATGTGAACAAAGGCTGCAATCTCGTTGGGACGAGGCCGAGGCTTTTTTTTTAAATGACGCTTTGCGTTTTACACGTTGATGTGCACACTTACAGTGGCCCCCTTTTTAAGTCACAAGGCGTTAAACATCTGCAATATTTGTATGTGATATTCATCCCAGTCTGAACACGCCTCAAATCTAGTCAGAGATTGTTTTTTTAACCTATAGTCAAAATAACCCAAAATAACCCAATAATAACCCAAATAAAAAAATAACCCAATTGCAGTTTGATTGTGTAAGGATTCCCCAGAGACAGTCGGATCCATTTGCAGCTTTTTAATGGGTAAGTCAAACAGGCAGAGGTCGGTACACGGGAAAAATCAGATATATCGGAGACAGGCAAAAATCAGAGTCGGTAGGCAGGCAAAAAAGTCAGGACAGGCAGCGAGAATCAAAAAA
>JAUYWG010000031.1:23137664-23148869 GCA_034779775.1 Enteromius afrohamiltoni | reverse complement strand
CATGCATGTGTTTGTATTTTTATATACTTAATAAATATACACAGTACATACAAATATACTATGTAAAGAAAAACTTTCATTTTAGATGCGATTAATCGCGATAAATCATTTGACAGCACTAATATATATATATATCATATATTTACAAAGCTTCTGTGGGATTTATGAAGATAAATTTAAGACCAATTAAAGAAAAAAATTAATGGAACAATACACAAATCTATCAAATTCAAAAAGGGAAAATAAAAAATGACTTGTGAAATCATTTTTGCTGCACATTCTGATCACACTGCAAAAAAAAAAAAAAAATGTTCTTCCTCCATATTTTGTCTTACTTTCTTGCAAATCTCTATAGATCCTAAATCAAGATACATTTACTTGAGAAACAAAACGACACAAAACAGGAAAAATACTCTTGTTTCATGAAACTGATGTGTTTTTTCTCAAGTTAATCAGAATTAAGTGAGTTTATGCTTAAAACAATAACAAATATGTAATGGTTTTGGAAAAAATCTACTTCGTTCAAAGGGAAAACCACTGATTTTGTTCTTGTCTTAAACAACCCTATTTCATTTTCTTCCTTATTTAGGCATTTTTTTATGTTTTTACTGAAACATTTAATGTCATTGCTTCATGAATGTGAGACTGTTTAAAGCCTTGATTTGTGGAAGAGTGAATTAAGATCTTTTCAAGACCCAGAAACCCTGATTTAAGTCATAGAAAAATAAACTAAAGACACTTCTTGCTGTTCAAAAAAGTTAAGCCTTTTACGGTATTTATTTAAACATGGCTCACAATAGAAACATTAAAAAACGTACTCTTGAAAGCAACATTATATACTCCTCCATGTTTCCTACAGTACATGTGTAGGTTTATAAAATTCTACTACAATCAATCAATCAATCACACACTGCTTAAGTTATATTTGGTATGAGGCATTAGGTCTTAATTACATATTGTTGGAGCTTGTTATGTTGCTGAAAAACGAAGAGTTTGCCATCAGTTACTTTTCTCAAAAGAAAACACTTTCAAGGAACAGTAAGGCATGATGAAATTCCCCATTTTTGTCTGCACCACTGGCTTCTGCATCTCCCAACCAAGAGAAATACAGCACAAGCTTTACACAAGACTGCAGACATCGGCGTGCGTCTCAGCACCTCTTCCTTTGACATACTGCTGTCTTTGTGAATCAGAAATGTTCAGATTTGTCCTCTACAGGACTTTCTGTCACTGGTTGTCACTCTGCGCTTCACGGACTTTCGCATAGCTGTAATCTCTTCAGCTAGCTGGCTTTCTGCAAGAACGCTTTCTTAGCCTTCCGGTTCACTTCTTAAAAGACGTCTCATGGTTGAAGTGTGTACCTCGTTGCTGGATGGTTCCCAGATGCTGAGCAAGCACTTCAATGGATTCTCACTATCCCTTAAGGAAGTGACCTTTAAGTACTGAAATAACTTTAAACGGAATATGCTTGGGTGGCCTAAGCCAGACGTATATGGATGTCACTGTTCCTAGTAAAGAATAATCTTTCCCTTTTATCCATTCTAACTGATATCATAAATAAAACTCTAGAAAACATAAAAATAATAATACTACTGCTATCATAAATTAAACCTCTAGAAAACATAAAAATAATAATACTACTGCTATCTAGTGCTATATCACTGAGGCAAATCTCATAAGAACACTGCTACGACATTACTGCAATAATGTCATGCTGATTATTTCATCTGTGAGTTTTTAATTAACCTTGATTTGTATGGGATCCATTTACATGGTTATGATGGAGTGTTCTCATTCACCTCATTTGTATTTTTAATCCATATAATATAAGTTCAGTTACCAATAATCTTCTATTTGTGTTTTTTAAATTCACAGGATTCAGATTTCATGAGGTTGAGTAAATGAGAGCACAATTGTCATGTTTGGGCAAGCCATTACTTTAAAACCATGAAAAAATACTTGCATGCTGCTGTAAAGGTGTGCAAATTGACAGGTATTTGTTTTACACTTAGGGAGTCTTCATTTTGTCGTCTGTACCGACGTACTGTGGGTACGGAGTGGCGACACCAAGCTGCTCCTGTTTGCGCAAGTAAATGTCAGCCTTGTCTACAGCCCCTGTGTGGTCTTTGATGGCAAACTGCGATGACAGGTTCAGAAATGTAGGTAAAAACATAGGAATAATACAGGAAGCGTGAGAAAAGCAGAGGTGACAGAGGTTGAACAGGAAGAATGTGAGCTATGCAGCACTAAAACACTATCACTGTGGGCTTGAGGGGTCCCACGTGTCACAGAGAGCCTACGGTTTGAGAAAAGTGATCGTTCTGACATGGCGTTAAAAGAAAGAAAACTGCATATCAAAGTTACATTGTCAGCAGCTGAATTAAAAGTCTTCCTTACTTTAGAAGCCCGTTTCCAGCTCTGAATGAAAAGCAAGAAATAAAAGAATATTTATATAAATAAGTAAATAAAATACATTGAATACAACAATAATAATAATAATAATAATAAGTAAATAAATAAACATAATTGTGATTTAATGATTTTATGAAATTCTGACTTTTTTCTCAGAATTGTAAGATATAAACTCAATTTTGAGTAATAAATTCAGAATTGCAAGATATAAACAAAATTATTTTTCAAAATTACTGTATATTTCTCAGTGCTGCCTTAATGTCTTAAAAATAACTTCTGAAAAAACCCCTCAAAATTCTGACTATAGAAAGCAATTCTATAGTAATTTTATATTATGCAATTGCGAGTTTATATCACATTATTCTGAGAAAAAACAGTGACTTTAAAACTGACGTAATAACTTAATTAAAATTATATTGACAAAAAACAAGTAAGAATTGCAAAATGTGATCTCACAATTGCGAGAAAAAAGTTAAAATTGTGAGATTAAAAGTTACAATTACTTTGTCAGAAACAGGTTTCTATACCTCATTGAATTATTTTGAAGCCAATAGTGATTCTATTGTATATAAACTTCTGTGACTTTAATAAAGTGCAATTGTTGCCAGAACAAAATATCTGATGACGTCAAATACCAGAGTTTACCCTCGATGGACTAAGAAAGTGGTTTGAGAAACCATTCAACAATTATGAGACTACAATCACACAGAGTAAATCAGAGTCTGTCTATGTTTATAATGATTTGAAGAATATTAGTTGCAGAAACATCTTCAAAGCTGCTTCAAAAATCTGTTAATTATTAAAAGGCCACACTGAATCAATCAATACCTGAATGCATTTCTTACTGATTTCATAAATACATGAAAAAAAAAAAAAAAAAAAAACAGTAAACGGTCATGTCCAGTCTATATTTTTTCTCTACCTTTACTTGTTGGATTTCTTAGTATGCCTCTCAGCATGTTCCCCACTCTCGTTCTCACAGCCTAACACGCACACCTTTCTAGCAGTTATTATCCAAGATGACAAAGGCTAAATGACAGCTCCCACCTTTAAGAGAACTGGTCAGATAAAAAATAAATAATAATAACAAAAGGTCAGTGCACAGATGAAAAAGCAACGTGCCTGCTGGAGATCTGAATTCTAAATACTCTTGGAAGGCAGAAAAGTATCAGGCAAGGGCAAGAATGGCCAATCTGCATCAGAAATATGCTTCCTCATATATCCTTTCTTAAATATGCATGAAAATAAGCCTCACTGCAGTGGATATGAATGAGCTGAGTAACTGTTCTTTTTCACATGTTTTTCTTAATAAAATACAACTTAGCATTTTAAACCCCAATCATGCCACCCTAAATTACACGCAATTACTTCATAAAATCCTACAAGTGCTGCATTAGCCTAATGCTGTAGCATGCACACTGCACATTTCTCCTGAATCTGAGCAACCATGAACAATTTTAAGGGGTGTAATTTAAATAGGAAACCAGACGCAAAATAAATAACAGATTTGCCATGAAATTTAACAAGTGAGCAATCACACACTCTAAATAGATATTATACCCTATGATTTGAAATCATAAAGAACCCACTTGTTTATCAATGTTTCTGCTATATCCCTTTTTTTTTGCTGCATTTTACCCACAATGCAGTATCTGATAAGCTCAAAAAACAAGCACACGGTTTCTCAGTCCAACTAAAGTGTTGTTCCATCTGTCTCTTGCCATTTTTTTTTTTTTTTTTATAAAGCAATGACACTTCATAGGGAACCCTAATATAACTTTAATTCTAGCTGTGACTCTTTTATTTCATGGTGCAGTCGAGTTGCAGGTGCGTGGCTGCATTCTTCAGAGATTCAACAGGCGTATCATCCACCTGTCTTTTTCATCTGCATCCTCCACAGCAAGCACGAAAGAAAAAAAAAAATATATATATCTGGAAAACTTCACAGATGCAACAACTTCTCAAGTTTATTTATATCTGTTGCTTATTAGTTAACACAAGCACAGCTTTGCCACTGCGACTAATACTGTGTGTTTCACTGACTGCTGCTGTCTTGATCACCAATATGCGATTTATTCTAATTAAAGGGATATTCTGGGTTTATGTACAAGGTATGTTCAAATGACAGCATGTCGATTACCCTAAAAATGAATAGATTTGTCTATTAAAACCCACATATTAAGAATGCACCAAGGCACTGACAATGAAAATGAATGAGGCTTATTTTGACAGATTTAAAAGTAGAAATGGTTGTAATTTTACCAAAGCACTTAAATGAAAAAATTTTAAAACCTGGTACTTAGTTGTTTCATGAGTTTTATGCATTGGGTTGTCATGGAAACAAAGCAGACGTGATTAGTATATTTTTTTTATGTTAACCTATATTGTTTATTCATTGTATAGTAGAGCCATAAACAATATGTTAACACATGTAGATTATAAAACCAATGCGCGCAGGTAATCATTACTGATCTCCGCCTATCCAATCTTCCACTTATCTCATATCAAACCTTTAGCCTCACCCTATAAAAAAACAGATCTCCTTCCTTCTGTATCTCAATCTCAGTATCCCGCCTCCTCCCCAGCCCCTCCTTACTTCATCAAGGGAGCACTCAGGGTTAGGAACTAGCCGTCCGCCTCTTTTCCCTCCCGAGCCCTTAGGGCTGTTCACCCTAGGGCTCTGCAGCCTGCCCAGCAAACAAGCTTCGCTTATCTTAACAATTACCAGCAAGTACGAACTTGTGAAATATTGTTTGTGGCCCTACTATATAATGAATGAATGACTGGATAAACAAAAAAATTAATTAATTACTAAGAATTTAATAAATTGTGATTTTCATTCCAGGTAATTGTCAAGTTTTAGTAATATAGAAATTCCAAATAAACTGAATTAATTACAAAGAATTAATAAGAAAATATGGAAATCCATTTCTGCCAAAGGTTGGACAAAAAAATAAATAAGTAATTGTTACCTCTTATCTTGGGTGCGCCCATACTTCCTTTGACGCTACATTCTTTTCGCGAACAAAGTTAGTCTGGCCAAGCTGCAGTTTTAGAGCATTTCAGTTTCCAAAAAAATGGGAACCAATGAGAAATGATCCAATGAGAAAGCTGCTCTTCTATCAGCATGAATCAGTCGGCCTGTTCTCCTCTGACCTCTAGCATCAACAAGGCATTTTCGCCAACAGGACTGCCACATACTGGATGTTTTTCCCTTTTCACACCATTCTTTGTAAACCCTAGAAATGGCTGTGCGTGAAAATCCCAGTAACTGAGCAGATTGTGAAATACTCAATACCAACAACTATGCCACTCTCAAAATTGCTTAAATCCCCTTTCTTTCCCATTCTGACATTCACTTTGGAGTTCAGGAGATTGTCTTGACCAGGACCACACTCCTAAATTCACTGAAGCAACTACCATGTGATTGGTTGATTAGATAATTGCATTAATGAGAAATCGAACAGGGGTTCCTAATAATCCTTCAGGTGAGTGTATATGTTTCATACTGTATATTTAATATATATTTAGCCTACAAAATATTTTGTTGTTATATAGTAGTTCCTTGTTAATATGTTGTTATTATATAGTATAAACACAGACTCTGGACTTCCTGATATAATTGATACCTCTGCACTGTCTTATTAGCTGCATAGGTCTAGACATATAATGCAGCTGCTATCACATTCACTTATATCAGACACGCAAGTAAATGCATTGAAACATGCCCTCCGACAGCTCTCAGAGGATGTGATGCCATCTCAGGCCCTGTAATTAAAGTGTGATGTGTGGTTATGCTAGTGTCAATCATTTGTAATCTGTACAGCCATTAAGGGTGAAGTTGTCAGAGCGATTGATCTGTGGCGCCTCTCACACGCTGTTTTATTCTCTCGCACTGAAAAGGCCATGGCATTTGATTGACAGCATGTCCCGGTCTGCGGAACAACTTGCTAGCTAATGCTCTCCCTAAAAGCAAAAGTCCTCTTTCTCTGATAATCATGGACTGGTTCAGCCGGAGATGTTATGCGTACGTCACAGTTTGAAAAGAAAAACTTTAATAGTTGTATATAGACGGCTGAATACCTTGGTGAAAGGAATGCAGTAATGTTTACTGGCTTACAACATCAGTGTGCTGCTTTATATATAATAAGTTAATATTACTTATGATGACTGTCAATTATTGTGAGCTATATAATAATAATAATGATATTTAAGACCATACATGGGTCAAAAATGTCAACATGTCCACGTCAAATTAAATTTCCAAAAGTATTATTATGTCCTTAGAAAGCACATTAAATGTAAGTAACTTAAACTTTATAGACAAGTTTTTGCCAGATAAAATACTGACATTTGCTTTAAATAACGTTGTTATTCAGTGTAACACAATATTTGCTTGTTCTGACTTGTGCATATTGAAATATATAAAAGGGATCATATTTAAATTAGTGTTTTAAATTAGTAAAACATTCTTACTGACATATGGGCAAAGCCCAGGACAGTGACAAATTTTCAAAATGTCAGATTACAACTAATCAGTATTTCAGGTGAAAGTAATTTGTTTTTTAATATGTCATAAATTTGGTGTAAATATGCCTGACAAAACTGTTACACTGATTGACATTTCAGTGGGTGTTTTTTTGTAAATCAGGGAAACATGTATCATGTTCATTTTTTGCTACGAAAAACAAAATCAAAATTGCTATTCAATTAAACAAACCTGTCATGCTCGGTGTCAGGAAGGAGACGGGAAATGTGTGGATCCAATTGCAAAGCTTTAATAATGTCCATATTCAGAGTCGTACAGGCAGATTCGGCAACAGTGAACAGCGGCAATCAGAGGAAAAGGCGTAGGCGTAGTCAAAAGTCCGTAGCACAGGTCGATAACAGTAAATCCAAACAAGAAAACACGAATGACAAAGATACAGAGGAAACGCTGGGTGGAGATAGATCAGTGGCCATGACAACAGATGAGTGAGGCGGAGACATGAATACTCAATGAGAGTCCAAGAATGAAAACAGACACAAACACACACACAGTTCGCTGGGCACTGGAGTGCCATCCAGTGGCCTGAGCTGGTCCATCCAGCTGATCATAACATAGCCTCCTCTCAAAGGAGCAGTTTCCAGATGCTCGAGAAGCCAGAGGGAACGCCCACCAGGGTGGGGCATGTGGCGGAGAAGTCCACTTGCGTGGCACAGATGGCGGAGAAGCCCACCAGGGTGCAGAAGCCCACCGGGGCGGAGCAGACGGAGGAGACGCCCTCCAGGGCGGAGCAGGCAGCGGAGAAGCCCACCTGGGCAGCGCAGACAGCAGAGAAGCCCACCAGGGTGGAGCAGACGCCCTCCAGGGCAGAGCAGGGGGGCGGAGAAGCCCACCTGGCCGGCGCAGACGGTGAAGAAGCCCAACAGGGCAGAGCAGATGGAGGAGACCATATGACCATATGGGAGAACCAGACACCATGAGACATTCATATGGCGCTACACACAAGGAGACCGGTACCAATTGGATTTCACACGGCTCCTCATACCGTGATTCGGGGTTAGGACCCGTTAAGTGCAGCTTTGGTACCGGGAAGACCGACAATAATTCTTTGGAAGGGGTGACCTGAACTGGATGTCACATAGCACCTCAGGCTGTGACATGGGGGTAAGGACCCATTAACTGCGGTTTTGATATTGTGAGGACCGGCAACAGGTCTCCAGGCAGTGTAACCAGGACAGTCAGGATGCTACATGGTTCCTCACACTGTGCTACGGAGCTAGGACCCGTCAGTTGCGGACTGGGTATCGCGAGGATTCGTAAATGCGCTCCTGTCTGTAGAACCGGGACAGACTGGACCTTGCACCGCTCCCCCAGCTGTGCTACCAGAACCGACTGGACATGACCATGACCATCTCGCCGTGAAATAAGGCTACAACTCGTTATTTGCGGGTTAGAGACCACAGAGGTAGATAACAGCTCTCCTGGCTGTGTAACCGAAGCCGACTGGGCATCAAACTGTTCATTTGACTGTAACACCAAATGCGTAGGCTTAGTCAAAATCCGTAGCACAGGTCGATAACAGTAAATCCAAACAAGAAAACACGAATGACAAAGACACAGAGGAAACACAAGAGCACAAAGAACTTAAATGCATGTGAAAACTAGGCCAGTGGGTGGAGATAGATCAGTGGCCATGACAACAGATGAGTGAGGCGGAGACATGAATACTGAATGAGAGTCCATGAATGAAAACAAACACAGACACAAACACAGACACACAGTTCGCCGGGCGCTGGAGTGCCATCCAGTGGCCTGAGCTGGCCCATCAAGCTGATCATGACAAAAACATTTTTTTTTTTTTAAATTAGGGGGAAAACAACAATTTAAAACAATATTATATTTTATTGTATTTATGCTTAAACCCTTTTACCTCTTTAACCCACATATATGTTTATTTACAAATTAATTTTAAGTAGGTAAGACAAAATATATAAATAACTAAACTAATAAAATATACACAATAAATAAATATAACCATAAACAAATAAACAACATGCACAATAGCTGCATGTGAGCTATGAAAGGAAGAAGAAAAATCTAAAGGAAGCAACAAATAAAAAAATCCATCTGAAAATCTCACTGATGCAAGTGCACACTGGTGAAGGTCTGCCTGATGTAACATGTTAAATTAACATATCAGTTGCACTACCCAGTCTGAAGGCCGAGATCCCGTATTTTCATGTTCAGTGAGGTATGGCTAGAAGTTATGCTAATCGACTCAAAATACATTCATTTTTAAATATGCAGCCCATGGGGAGATCTCCAAAGAGGAGCTGCTGTACCTATAACAGCCAGTGCATAGAGAGATTTGTTATTCTACTGTCGCTTTGAAACACATTGTAGGGAATGCTCTCTTTGTTTACCGATGAATAGTTGAGACTCTCTCGTGTCATGGCAGCTTACTTCTTCTGGTATTGAGTCCTTGTCAAATATTCCACACTATTCGCTGATTCACTGTTGGCCAGTCAATTAGGGGGGTAGGGAAACCCCCAGAGAACCGTACCCCGTTTCACTTAACAGCGTTCTGTTGTTTTCCGGTGTTGTGTGCTTGGCTCTTTAAAGATCTGTCTGAGCTATAGACCTTCACCCAGCATTGTCAGGCTGACAGCATATAAAGCGATGTTGTGAGCTGCCCTTCCATGCAGATCTAGGACTTGGAATGCAGTAGAGACCACAAAGCTGATCTCAGAACTAAGAAAGGATGAAAATGGCATAAACAGGAGAACGCAGATGAACGGTGAAAACTTGCTGCCCTAGATAAAACCTGACCTGTATACAGAGCACCATTTGGAAATATGGGACATTGAACAGATAAATATGCATTTTAAGACAGGGTAGATTATAATTCTGATATATATATATATATATATATATATATATATATATATATATACACACAATTATAACATAATTGATACATGTTATAAATAATATACTGTATAATGTTTAATACAAAAATAAATAAACAAACCTGCGGACTGAACAAGCAGTTTTATGTCAAAATATCAGCAATGGCTTTGTGATGAAAAAAAAAACAAAAAAACATAATGATTTATAATGATTATATATAATTATTAATTATTTTTACAATTTTTAATATTTAATTATTTAAACATTATATTATATTAAGAATGTCATTTGTTTTTATCAATACACCTATTTAGCAACTATTGGAACCATATAAAGTAGTAATGAAATAAAAAAAGTAATATATATATATATATAGAGAGAGAGAGAGAGAGAGAGAGAGAGAGAGCTCTGGAAAGAAATAAGAGATCACTGCAGGTTTTATTCTTAAAACTGTTAATGTCACCAATACAAAACAATGCACATTTGTTTAATTTTTTGTGAACTGTATCTGATACAGTATCACAGCAGCTCCATCTCTTCTAATTCTCCTCGTATCTTTCTGGAAAGCATGGCGTGATGCTTTATGAATTCCTGTACTTTCATTCCTCCCTGCCTCCATCCTCTTGCTCAATCTCTCAATCTGTTATCCTCTGTCAACTCTCTCTCTCTCTCTCTCTCTCTCTGGGGAGGTATTTCAAGCTTTGTGAATGATGCCGGAGGTCAGGGAGCACCTGAGGAGTTTTCCGCAGGCTTTTACGAGCCGTCCCGAGAGGAAGCCACCCCAGGGGAGAGGTCAGAGCGCTGGAGAACTACAGGACCGGCGATGTGACTGGGGTTTGAATATGTGTTTTATATGCCCATAGAGACAGATGCTGAAGCTAAAAGGTCACGGATACACATATATGTTGCCAAAACATGTACACAAAAATAGCACACATATATGGCCCGACTCTACACTATATACTGGACAGTCATCTTAAAATTATAATTTAGAAGTGAAATAACAAATTCAAATACAGTGTAAGTGTATTATGTATAGTCATTCAACAGTATTAGTCTTAGTTTTGTATTTTATTGTAGTTTTATTGAGTGATTAGGTGGTGACTTTTTGCAGATATAGGTCTTGAAATCAATAAATCATTCATTCAGATAATTTGTTCTAGCACACTGATTCTTTCAGGAATTTAACAAGTGAGCCTAATTATTTGAATTAATTATTCTCTCAATTGATTTAAAAACTTGATTTCTTCTTAAGTAAGAAAACAAGTGAGCCACTGAAACACAAACTCGATTTGTTTGCAAAGCAAAAACCAGACAGAATAACTGGCAATATTATGTCATTCATGTTTTTCAACTGTTAAGTACAAGCAATATATATACACACACACATATATATA
>JAUYWG010000031.1:23077465-23107554 GCA_034779775.1 Enteromius afrohamiltoni | reverse complement strand
ACAGACAGACAGACAGACAGACAGACAGACAGATAGATAGATAGATAGATAGATAGATAGATAGATAGATAGATAGGCAGGCAGGCAGGCAGACAGACAGACAGACAGACAGACAGATAGATAAATCTATCTCTCCGGTCTATTTCTCACTTCCTGTGAGCCCATCATACCTCATCACATACATGCAGTATTCACAGGAACAATTTAACAATAAGAAAAGATGCAATATGCCAGACCCTGCTAATGGAAAACAAGCTTTCATTACTGCAGATTAGACTTTCTGCTAGGAAACAAGACTATATTGCTTCGAGAGAGAAAGTAAAAGACAGAAAAAGAAAACCATTTTCCCCCTACTGTCTGTGACACTTAAATCATTCAGCAAATGAGCAGCACCCCATTGTTATTGTTTCTTTATGGCTCCTTTCCTCATACCCAGTCTTTGGGAGGTAGAATAGACGAGCACACTCCAATATTAGGACTTTTATTTCCTTTCTCCTGGCATTTCTTCCATTTTCAAGGGGTGTGTTTGATAGTATGTTCATAGAGACTCTCACGTCCTCCTTAAAACTTGCTAGTGTGTTTCAAAGGAGTCAAGCTTCTGGGTGGTGTTGGAAAGGCAGAGCTCTGCAAAAGAACCACCATCCAAGTACAGCTGAAAGTTTTCATTTGAATTCCTTCATTCTTTTTTCAGTGTTTTTCCCCAGTTATCTGCTTCTTTCTCCCCAAATTAGAAGCTTTAGATCCAATCAGCCTGAACTTATAATTGGGAAAGTGTCTCCATTGTGAAGATGTGCGACTCATCCTGCTGTCAGAGTTTAAAACGATAGGTTGCTTTTCAGAAAGACATTAGTTTAGAGGTTCTATTTAAGGATCTAATATTAAGGTTTGTTTTGGTTGTGCAATTTGTTGTAAAATGTCCCATTACCTTTATGCATTAGATGTTCATTATTTTACTTATTGATAGTTTAAAAGTAATTGAAGTAAATTTGTTAAATTGGTTTCGTTAATGAGTTTAAGTGCGGGCAGGATTAAGGGAGTAGGGTTTACATCAAGCAAAGTTCAATCTAGGACTTGGCATCTTAAAAAAAAACATTAAAACAAATCTGGACATGATCAAAATGTCAAACTGCATGGCGTGTTCAGGAGAGATGTGCTTTTCTAAGTGACCAAACTCAAAAGTTTTGACCTACTGTAGATGATAAAAGTGTCAAATTCAAACAAAAACAAACAAATACATAAACAAAAATTAAAACCAAAACAAATCCAAACAGAAACAAACATAAATCATTTAAAAACAAAAACACAGACTGTCAAACAAAAACAAAACAAACAGCCAAACAACAAAACAAAAAACACACATAGACACACGGAACTATTTTGACACTCTAATAAAATTCAAAAACACCCTACTAATAACAAAAATGTGTGCTGAAACTATTTTAATTCTAATCTAACATTGCATTTATGGGTTTGAGCCCGATCGCATGGCAATTCTTATATATTTTACGAGGTGGCTAATTGGTACAAATTTGTACAACTCATTCATTCAAAAAAAAAAATTTTTTTTTTACCTAACCCTGCCCCTAAACCTACCCGTCACTGGGGTTTAGTCAAATCATACAAAATTGTGCAAGGGAGGTTGAAATAGCACAAGTTTGCCACCTAGTAAAAAAACGTACAAATTGGTCGTGAGTCTGTGATGTCCTCCGAGTGTCATGACAAAAGCAAAACACTACTTAGTTTACACAGAAACACAAGCCTAAAACATAATGCTACTTTTTGGCAACCAGGCATACACTTTCAATTTCAATTTTAGCGCTCTTCAAGAGCACATGCAGCTTAAGGGTTTCAAACCATGGCAACTGAGCATCCTTTCATTTTCTGTTGGTTCTGGTCTGAATTGGTCTAAACAACCTGCTCTGTTCTGCAGCCGGTGCTGATAAGTCAGTTGCTTATTTTCCTGACATACTTAAACATAAAAAAGCCTGTGAAACCAGATTTCTCATCAACGGAGCGTTCAATTGAGCAGATAAGCTTTGGGGACAAGAACAATATGACATGTGTCATTATAATAAATAATTTGGGCCGTGATAAAAGGAAAATGAGACCTTCAAACCTACAGTCTTTTTGATGACAGAGATTATCTGTCAAGTATATGACTCTATTCCTGTATTTAGCGTATTTTCCTTAGAATGAAAGACCCTTGGGGCCGCTAAAGCAGGACAGGGAACGGTCTGACTCCCGTTTCTGACACATCTGGTGTGTTGATGGGATTTTAATTTGATTACAGCAAACATAACAAGTACCTCTGAGGCTGCTTCTGAAACTAGAAAACCGCTCGCAAATCCAGTCTAGTGAGCACATGCTGATGGGGCTGATGATAATCTCAATTTATTATTATGACAGACACTAAATTAAAGTTGGCTCCAGGATATAAGGGGAAGTCCCACCAGTGTGTAATTAAAAAGGTAAGAATATCAATAAAAAAATAGAGTGTGGTAAATGACCTTCTGAATAATAATCGTTAGTGATTTATGATCGTCGTCAGAAAGTACGGAGAGGGGGCGAAGCACAGAATTTTCATAAATCTTATATATATTAAATCTGGAATCATAATCCTGAGGTTTGTGAGCTATGCTGATGTGTAGTCAAATATAGTAACCAGAGATCAAAATAAGATAAGATCATATGATATGTATTTACTTCATACATACTAATAAAAATGAATTCTAAATTGATGGAAAGTTCAGATTTCACATATTTATATTTTATTCAAGCCCACAAGAGTTAAAATCTTCTGTGGCACACTGCAATATAAATGTCTGTCTTGTCTGATCTGAGTGCATTTTTTGGAAGCCTAGCATATGTCAATTCCATAAAGCCACAACGATTGTAAAAACAGCTAGGCGATTTTTTTTCCCCTAATAAGAGATGGCACAAAGAGAATCCCGGAGGAAAATGAACATTGGCAAAGTTCTTGTTTTTCTTCTCGCTGAGAGGTAAGTTCTGACTTCTTTAAAAGGTCAGGGACATCAGGTAAGTCCTGCTCCGAAAGGTCTGACTGGTGTTGCACGCGCTGACCTGTGAAATATCAGCTCTATATAGGACCTGCCGCTGCCAAAATGATGCAATTTGAAAGTCTGTCAGCGGTCACCTTTGCATGACCCCCCTAGGCAGCAACGTCAAATGGAAGCATACAACAAAGATTGGTTGTCTAGAAGCAGCTACTGTATATGCAGTTTGAGAGCACCAGGTACATCGCATCATGTTATGTTTAAATAGAATTATCATTAGTTTTGTTCACACTCGCACGGCGCGAATATTGAAGCAAAAATTGAAAAGCAATCACTCTGTTTACATTATCTTGAATATACAGCCATTTCTACACATTTCTGCATCTTTATGAAGACATGCCTTGATCAAACAAGATACTTTCATTGTACAAAACAGACGTCATTCTAAACAGATAAATACAAATTAAGCAATCATCATATTTTCTCTATTTTCCAGGAATAAACAACTCCAGAAAACTAAATAAATAACGTTAAGAACTGTCTGATTTGTGTTAAAAATATACTCCGAAATGATATAGAGGTGCTGTGTAATTTTTTGTTTTTATTAAAGAATAAAAATTATTTTAATAAAAAAATAAAAAAAACTAAGCATCCATCTAAATATATCTGAGAAAGCAAATTAAAAAGTAGATAAATCAATACATCAAGTTGACTGCATTGACAATTACGCATGCTCCTGGTTGTTTCTCAATTTGGCAACCCACGTGAGTCTGGGAAAAAAAAAACAACAGAAGAAACAACTCTGAATATTCTGAATGTGTACTGCAGTACCACTTTATTTCTTTTCTTTTTTTAAACTGAATATTTATTGGTTTTCAACAGGAATAACATACCAAATAGGACATATTGTTACACTTAAAATACAACATCATTAAAATAATTGAAATAACTGAATTGTCCAAGTTAGGTCTACCTGGCCAAGATTGCAGTACACTGTACCTTTAAAAGAACTACTATTCTAATCAAGTGCAAAAATGTTTCAGAACTTAAGAGTTCCATTTTTCATCTATTGGTGTTGATGAATTATAAATAAGGTATTAGGTGTTTCCTCCTCCTCCGAGAACGCAGGATGTTTGCATGAGAAAGAGGTACAGTGCTTTGAGCAAAACAATGTCAGTTCTATTACTGGCATCGATATTTCCTTCACATCCACACACAGAGGGGTTCATTCACTTTGAATATTATCTGGGAAAATGACTGATCCGGCTCCATTGTTTAAGGTCACGCTGTTCATTAAAACTGACACGCTGTTTCTCAGAGCGATGCTCGTGCCCTGACCTTTCTCAAAAAGTCAACAGCTGTCTAGTTTTCTGCTAGCGGAACTAAACTTCACCAATTGCTCCTTCAAAATCCACCTCCATCTTAATTGAACTTTGATCTCAATTAAGAATGAAGATGTGTGGGCCCTGAAGTATATTATATCATGAAACAGCAGTCAGTGACCATAGCTAAATGCAGACGCAGAAAGAAAATGGCAATCGACGCCAGGGTTGCGCTTAGATTTGTTGTTAGCCTGTGTAAATGAGCACTGAACTCCCCAGAGGCCTGATTTGTGGAAAACTGAGTATTAGCGAGCCATCATTTTGTCAATACATACTTTCATTGCTGTGGGAGCAGTCACTGTGATGTATTAAAAGTGAGGCTGCAAAGAGCTGCAGGGTTTAACAGGCTAGACTACACAACTGTGTGAGAATTCAGGCTTCGTCATGACATTTGGGTTTGTGCTTGTATTTGTGTTACTGTTTATTTGAAGTCGGTAGGTTATTTTGTTTAACTGGCTATTGTGATCTTTCTTTCCATCTCCAGGTTATACATTTTTTCTGCATTGTAAAAATTCTAACGAAAATTAAATAAATTCATATGCAATTTTTAGGTACATTTACTAAATTTCAATTCAAAGAAACTCAAGTGAAGCATTTTGTAAAATGAAGTGTTCTTAAATATGACAAAATAAATTAAGAAAGAAAGAAAGAAAGAAAGAAAAGAATATAGACAATGCTTTCTTTTTTTATTTTACTATTATTATTTTTTAATCAGTATTATCTTCAAATATCTACTAAATATTTTAACTGCCTTATATTCAAACTACAATTCTGCATCATATCTTCTGCCTCAATTCAAATACAGGAACTACAACACAACCCTGCACATGAAAACGATTAGTGTTACCAAAGAAAAAAAAAATAATAATAATAATTCAATAAAGAAATTATATATATATAAAAAATAAATAAATAAAAAAAATTAAACAATAATAATAATAATAATAATAAATCGCAATTATGTATAAAAGTTTCAAATTAAGATTAAAATTGAGTTTAAACTTAATGAAAACCTAATGAAACCTGGTTTCATAGACAGGGCTTAACCTAAGCCAGAATTAGAATACACTTCAATTAGGACATTTAATTTGATAAAAAAAAAAAAAAAAAAAGTCTCTTTCAGTTGAAACAGTACAGATTTGCATTTAGTCTAGGACTAGGCTTAAGCCTTGTCTTTAAAATAAAGGGTATATAAATTAAATCCTAATCCTTCTTCCAAATTTGACGTAACTTGTAGCAACTGCTTAATTGTACAACATTAATGGCTTAATATAGTAATCACAGCCTGTACTTATATCGCACATAGAATAAGACACATCCTTTGCTTGGAAAATGATTGAGTGTATTCTCAGAAAACCCATTAACCTTGAAACCCTTCTACCCTACAGCAACTCATGAAAAGAGCACTGTGCTTGTCATCTCAAATCAGACGTCATTGCAAATCGTCAGACTTAAGCATCGCAGTATTCTCTCTGTCCAAATTGAAGTGTTCAGTTGACCGTGTGAAAGATAAGGCTGCTCCTATCACTCGCAATTGCATAAAGTGTCCAAATACGCCAGTAAACGAGAATCTTACAGAGCCAATAAAGATAACAAAGGGATGACAAAATAAATTAAATTTAGATTGCAGAGGACTTGTTTGGAGCAGTGTCGAAATCTTTGTTTCTGCTCTAAATGTTGAGAAACTTAAAGGGTTAGTTCATGCAAAAATTAACATTTTGTCATTAATTACTCACCCTCATGTCATTCCAAACCCATAAGACCTTTGTTTATCTTCGGAACACAAATTAAGATATTTTTGATGATATCAGAGAGTCACCTGACCCTCCATAAAAGGTAATACAATGGAAGTTATCCCAGATCAAGAAAGTTGCAAAAACATTGGTAGAACAGTCCATGTGGCATCAGTGGATCGACCACACTGTTGCAATGCCACAAGAATATTTTTTTTTGTGCAAATAAAACCAAAATAACATAATTTACTCTTCTCCCGCGATTTACGTCTTCCGGCATGCACAACGCACTGTATACGCAAGCTTTAACGTATTTGACGTAATCAGCTTTGTTTACATCCAGGGGAAAGCATTATACAGTAATATTTTCTAAAATGGCTGAAGATGTAAGTCATAGAAAAAGAATGGTTGAGGATATATTATTTTTGTTTTCTTTGAACAAATAAAAGCATTCTCCTATCATCGCAAAACTGAAGCTGGACCTCGGATCATTTCAATTGTATTGTTGCCTACAGATGGTCTGATGGCTCTCTGATATCCTCAAAAATATCTTAATTTGTGTTCCGAAGATAAACTAATGTATTATGGGTTTGGAACGACATGAGGGTGAGTAATTAATGACACTATTTTAATTTTTGGGTGAACTAACCATTGAAGAATGTACTAGCTACTTTTCAATGGATAGTATAAATGACTGCAACTGGCATGAATAAATAAATAAAATATGTTTTCCACAAAACTGTGAAGAACCAAAGTTGTGAATATGAGATTAACACTGTTCTCTATCCTCAATCCTCAAATGAATAATACTAATCCTCCTTCCAGTCAAAATCACATAACATAACTCGCCATCGCTCACAAAAATTTTGCCTTGGATAGAAAGAGTAATGGAGAAGGGGAAAAGAGCACAGATGGAAGGAGAGACCTGGGAGAGAGGGGAAGAGATGGTAGCTTTTAGCTCACCTCCATAAAGTGCTTTCCGTTACACTGCCAAGGTGAAAGTCATACAGCTTGGTAAGAATCAGAATCACCTGTGGAGAGAAAACCAAAAGTCAAATAAATCTATATGTACTGACTTATTTATTACTCTTAGTCCTTTCAATAGCATTCATATTCATTGCAGACAGTTTTTATTTAGAGCCAAAAGCGAGCTACAGCAGATTTCACATATTACAGACTGCAAAATTCATTAATAACAGTGCTATAGCTTTTAAGGTCTTTGCTCACAGTCCGGCATTCCTTTTTTACATTTTTGCATGTTAAAAAATAAAAACAACCTCATGTTGTGTCAATCACGTTTACACTGAATCAGGTTTTAATGCGTTTTTGTATCTTTAGCAAACATCTTGAAAGAAAATGATGAAACATACAAAAAAGGACATTTAATTAAGTTGAATTAATTAAATTACATGATCTTTAATATTATTTAAAAAATGTATATATATATGACTTTGACCTTTTAAATGATGTATGGTTTGTCATGACTAAATAAACATTTATTACTTCACAAAATAAAGATAAATTTGAATGCTTTAGCAAAATAAATCAATAAAAATATTAGCAATATTAAACAGCAGAAGGTAAATTAGATTACACTTGTTTACACTGCAAGCAAAGCTACTGAGGCGATACAAATAATGTTTGTACTGTCTGTTTACATTCACAGAAGATAAACTTACCATGTTTACATCAATGCATTGCCAAGTTGGGTATTTTATTTTGATTTAATTTTAACTTAATGCCAAAATGCCAGTAATTTTAACATCTACTCCTCAGAAAACTTCTTTAAAGCTCTATTTAGAAACCTCGGGGCTGCCCAAGGGCTGGTGGATATAGCTATGCTCATTTTTCCCAAAGCCCTTCAATTGTTTGTCTTCCCGACCCCCGTGATGTTGTGTTTACTTCTCTTTTGTGTCAACAAGCAGGACTCAATCGGCCTCCGAGGCTTTAAGCCGGGTGGGATTGAGCTTGATAGTTTTCAACCCTGACCTTGGGCTCTATGATCTGTGAGAGCTTTTAGCCTGAGGGTCAGTGAGAAGACAGCGGGAGCTGCTGAACTAGCCATCCAGAACGTCAGACACTCATGCATGCACGAGCATCACACGTTCACAGCTCCGACCCCATCAAACGCCTCGGCATGCTTCACTGCACAAACAACTGAAGATGATAAAGGCTTAAAAAAACTTTCTTTACGTTTTTTTCTTCATTTTATGGTGGCACCGTAAAGGAGAGTGGGTTTAGATGTGTCACCCTCTTAATCAAGCAATTACACATACATTTAAAGCAGCATGGGCTTATCTAAGTGTAAAGACTCGTTGACACCAACAATGATAACTGTAAACATAACTATAATAACATCATAAACCACAACAACAGGTATTATAAGCAAGTGATTCAGTCTTGTATGGATTCTTGATTGGCAATCAATGATTTTATCGTTCTTCAAAAAAAAATAAAAAAATCTGTAAGTGATTTTGATTCCTCTGTTTGAAAATATATTCTTATATTTTCTTGTATTGTTGTTGTATTTATAATAGTGTTACAAAATGTTAAAAATACTCACTGTGTTCGAACATTTGATTTTTGATTTTCAAACACTTTATGATTTTGTTTTAGAAAAAATACATTTAGTACACATTTTAATTTAATTTATTCTTATGTTTTACTTTTTTATTTATTTGATTCCATTTTATTATTTATTTTTTAAATAAATAAATAAATATATATATATATATGCAAATTAATTCAATATCTTACCAACTAATTCGGTACACCTTTCCTTTAAAGGGATAGTTCACCCACAAAATAAAATATTTTTACTATAGTCAGTGGTTACAATTTTTCTAAATAAATTATTTTGTGAAAAAACAGAATTTTTTAAGCACTAATTTTGTGGCGATTGGTAGATTTCATTTAAAGCAGTGTTTGTATGCTTTTAACGCTGCCAAAGCAGCACCTAGTGGTAAAGAATAAATTTGCATTTTCATTCAGACCAACTCAAAAATCAAGTTTTTCCATGTCTGTTTGCAAGAAAATGTGGGCCGGCAATATGCTAATGTTTAAATCAGGATTCTCAATTCCAGTCCTCGGACACTAAATTATCCACGTTTTTCCTGACGTAAAAATGGATGTTGCCATTTGTAAATTCTATGGGTATAGCTTCCAGTCTCATCCAAGTCCGGCTATTCTTAGCTGTAAACAGTTTGTAACAGTTTGTTTTGCTGCTGGATACTGAAAATCGGTGTGTCTGATCGTTATCTTAATTATGAGCACACTGTTTTGTAAATGGTTTTACTTACTGCATGCTGCGATTCTCCTCGTTATTTACCTATAGCATCTAACGAACCGGAAACCTCACCAGTAGGCTTACTTTTGCGTTGAGGAAAAAGGTGAATAGACAAATCAGCGCTCTAATAAACAAATCTCTGAATTGAAAAAAGGAAAATTGACTTCCACCATGACTTAATTACCTTTAAAACATACATGGGCAGCATCACATTAGGTGAAAGGCAGTCATATAATTAAAAAAAAAAGGCTCAGTGCATACATTTGCTTCACAATCGCAAGGCGGAAGACAGCAACTGACAGAGGGCAGCCATGATTATAAGTCACTGTTGCAGCACATGGTCCCTCACATTGACGTTTTACATAATTACGGCCATTTCCTTCTGTCAGATGCTGCTGTGTTTCCTGTACAGGTCTAGGTAGGTTTGAGATGATGGGTTTCATTTGCATATTCATATTCATTTTCCTTTGATAGCTTTGCCTAGTGTAAAACAGGCCTCTTCCCTGAAGCAGGGCGACAAACAAGCTGTCACTTTGAGTCATGTTGGTAGTACCGGCTACTCTGTGTCTGTTTCAGAAGATAAAAGTCATGAGACGTGAAAAAAGAGAGAGAGGGGAAAACATAGCTTAAACTCTGTTTAAACCCCTTCTCTTCATAAAATGATTCTACTGCATAACGAAGTGGCTTCAGCAAAAGGCAAAGCCAGTCTTGCAGACAGACTCTGATATCTGGGACTGAGTCTAGGCTAATGACCTGCACTCTAAATATGGACAATGGATTGTTCAAACCAAGAATGGTCATTCCACCACAGAGTTGCAAGTTATTTGAGAAATTTGGCGACTTGCCACACTGATCAGAGACCCCAAGGCCATTTTAATATAGATTAACTTTTAACAATTTAACAAGTGAAAAATCCTCAGAAGCATCTAGAAATTGAGAGAGAAACATCAATCTTGGAGATATGCAGACGCTGCAATATAAACCATGAGAAGATAAGATATTCACTTTTTTTTTCCTTTTTACGAGTGCTATGCGTACTATACTATATTTATCTTTTTTAAAAATGTCTTTTTTATTAATTATTCTTTCAAATTTGATTGCAATGAAACTCCCAGATGTATTTGGAGTGGATGAAAGCCACACAACCAAAAGCAAAAAAAACCTTGCCAATAGCTACAGTATATAATGTAAGAATTATTCACACAAGAAAGAAAGAAAGAAAGAAAGAAAGAAAGAAAGAAAATGAATATGGGGTGGGAGAGAGACACAGAGATTTCTTGTCCCTAAGGGCTTCTATTCTGTATTGTGTGAAAGCACAGAGGACTCAGCTGCAGTGGCATTTTACACAAACACAATGTGGAGGCTCCAACCTCTTGATGCCATTCTGCATTGTATTTTCCGGCTGATCAGCAGAACTCTTGCTGACAAATAAAGCACAGATCTACCTTTGATGACTGGTGACTACGATACAGAGACCATATGTGCCATTTTCCCAGTACATGTCCTAGCAACGAATGTATGGTCACCCTAGACTACGAGGAATCATAACATCTAATTCGGCCGCTTTGTCTGCATCTCAATAAATGCAGTGTTGCATAAAGTACTTTCCAAACTCTATTTTGTAGACATGAAACTATGGCATTATCTTTGCAAAATACAGCTATTATGCGATTTTTAATAAACTGGCGCTGCTAATGATGGAAGTGTTCATTTTGGATTTCTGATTATTCTACTAGAACCAGGTCCACTTGGGTATGATGTCATCTGACTTTTGAGGTAATTGGAATGCAGCATTAGCCCTGTTTGTCATGTTTGTTGTGTATTAATGTATGTTACACTGTTCCATGTATCATCTCATTGTTTATAGTCAAGTCAAGTTCCTAGTTTATGACGTGTTTCATGTCTTGGAAATAATTCACAGTATGTTTTGAGATTGCATGGGTTTTCAAACTGGATCATTTTACTGACTCTCTCGCTTGATCTATTTCTTCAAAATAAACAAATCCTTATTCAAGTCAATTTGTCAATTTGAGCATTGTTAAATGTTATATTTTCAGCAGTCAAATTACCCAAACACCACCTACGCAAATTTGGCCATATTCAAATTATTAGAAAAATAGAAAACCATACAGTATTTACATTAATTACATATACTGCAAGATATTTTCAGCCAAATCTTAGAGCCCTAATCATGAGCCTCTGCAGAAAAGGAAATTCTCACAAGCCATGTTCAGTCACTGATAAATCGTTTCTAAGCATTTCATTAGATTTACGTTTGTGAAACAACCATAATCCATTTAGCTTCCAGTCTGTTGGTTTCAATCTTTCAGGCTCGGAGTCCCATTCAAGAAACTCACCCACTAGTTAATTCATTTAAGTCGTCACATGGTTACCATGTGTACTAGTAAGAAGACGATGCATGTAGACACTACTCATTCCATGATGCTGCTCTCCACAAAACCCCAATTGACCTGCAATTAATCAAAGAAATGTCAATTATCCATGACTTAGTTTATCATCATTGGACTTTAATTAAAGCAACCGCGACAAACAGAAATATTATTAGCATAACTAAATGTTCCATGTCCACAAAGACCAATTTAAAGTGTCAAACTTAATTTCGAAGTGGCGCGGTTTGCCCCACCACTAATGAAGGGACTAATGGCTTCTTTAGAAAAATGCCTCTGTTTCTCTCAAACTCTCTCTCCATCTCTTTTGAAGCATCTTGAATTCTTTTATCTCCTGTTAGCCGGAAGCTACCGCAGGGTCAACTACATGCTGACCCATGTGGCCATAAATTAAGCATTGCATTTTAAGCAGAAGAGTGTGAGGCCTGTTTATGAATCAGTTGAATTAAATCAGCCTGTGAAGTCGAAAAGCTCAGCCAAGATGCAATTTTTACGATTAAGTCATCAACACAAGAGGTTTTTAACAAATGCACCTGCAGTTAATGATGGCTGCCAGACAAATGTTTGAAAATGTCATCACTGCCTTCTGGCTGACACTTTTACAATGTTCACCGAGATATAACGGACGTTGAACAGATTGCGTCTTCCTCTGCGGCAGAAGACAGATTAAATGATTCTGTGCCAAATCATGTCAAAATAGCACTGCAGGTGGGGACTGAATTGCTCCCTATGGATTAGCGCAAAGAATTAGCCTTGATGCGTCAACATGTTTGATTTAGATGTTGCAACAGGAGTAGAGGACATGTGCACACGATGGCCCACAAACACAAAATCAGACCTTCAGAAAACAGCAGTGGTTGATTTATCTATCCACAGGGGCTTGCGCACCTTGTAGGAAGCCAAATAGAAACTTGGTTACAGGAACTATCCACTGGGGCGGTCCCCCGACAAATACATTTTCCCTTATGGCCATTTTCCTGGTTGCATTAGCTTCACCAGTAAAAACTCTGAAATGATGTCTATCTATATCTATCTCTTTACCTCTCTATCAACCATTCATCCGTCCTTTATCTATATCTATCTAAATCATCCATCAACTATCTCTCTACCATCCATCCATCTTTCCATCCATTCAATCATTTATTTATTTACACCCATCTCTCCCTCTATCAATCATCCAGCTATCCACTGTCTCTATCTATCTAACCTCCCAATCATCTATCATATATCTCTCTACCATCCATCCGTCCCATTTATTTACACCCATCTCTCTCTCTATCAGTCATCCAACCATCCATCCATAATTTGTTTCTATCTATTCATCAGCATCTATCTATCTATCTATCTATATATGTATATATATATATCTGTCTATCATCTAGCTCTCTACCTACCTACCATCCGTCCATCCATCCATCCATCCATCCTTCATCTTTATCTATCTCACTATATTCTATCAATCATCTATCTATCAATACTTAATCTATTTCTATCCCTCTATGTTATTTCAATCATCTATCCATTCATCCACCCATTGTTTATCATCTATCCATCTGCCCAGCCATCCATCATTTATCTATATCCATCTCTTTATCTCAATCATATATCTACCATCCATCCTGTAGGGTTGTTCTGAATTTCAATTCTACATCCTTACGTTTAAATCTGAACCATTGAAATCTGAATGAAAAGATTAATTTTGACTGGATCACACTGGTTAAGACATTCTATACAATCCCAGTGAAGTATGCCACCGCTAGTCTGCTACAGCCTCCACAACCAACATGGGGAATTGCACTGTGCAAATGCATTTAGCAGTGAAGCAACAAAAACATTGCAGGGAAATAAATGACGCTATATGTGGGCCCAATTCATTCTTAGTGAATTCCTCTTTTAGTGTTCTCAAATATCCAAAAAAGAAGCGATGATTCAGCCTCAGGGTATTGGCATTATAACATATAGAACAAACATGTCAACGATTAGATGTAGTAGCAGAGTGATGCCATATAACTCAATTATATGGCGGAAAAAAAATCCATATAGTGACATATGACATGCAGTGATGTTAGATTGCTATTCATAACATTGTATAGTTATGTCAGTATTGCTGTTAACACAATATGAGGAGGATTTCTCATTAAAATGAACATGGAATACGGTATGCTGTCTCTCTCTCACAGGCACATAATCTGTCTATCTCTCAGTGTAATTTATGGCATTTATAACTCAGTGAGGAATCAAATTCTTGCCAGCTCGTGTCATTTCACACAACCTTAAAATGAAACATAGATACTGGGATCTATTTTAAATGAGTCAAGATATCTCCAGGAAAAATATTTTTATAGACTGCAATTATAGAGAACACAGTTGGAAAAGAAACAAGACCCTCCAAGAACCAAACCTGATTCCAAGAGCCTCAGATATGTTTTTATTCTCTCTCTCTCTCTCTCTCTCTCTCTCTCTCTTATTAATTTATCCATTAATAAACCTAAGGAAGACAAATAAAAATAAATAAAAAGGAAAAAAATAAAAACATTAAAATAGCTAAAAGAAAAAAAAAACCTGCTGGTCTCTGAATCTTCAAAATTAAAGCAGAAAGCAGAAACCACATACACCACTACATAAGGATTACCTCAACACAGTTATTAATTAGCACGTTAAGTGTTCATTAGGTGCTAATCAGAGCAACAGGCCATAGTAAAACAGAAATCTGAGTTTGCTGCCCTGTGACAATTTGACTGGAGGGCTCCTATCACTGTCTAATTAAGCTACTGCAGTCCAGTGCCACGAGTTGTCATATGACATTCTGGGGCATAAAAAAGTGTTCAGTAGGATGCTGTTCTCATTGCTCAGATCCTGTTTTCATTAAATTTAAGAGAAACCAAACAGATGTTCCTAGATCACCACAAAAGGTGTCACAACCGATAGAGGAACTACATGTAGCTCAGGATAATCAATGCAACTGTGATGAATGCTCATTAGAAGGAAACAGGGAGGGCTTATCTGCAAACATTTTAATTAAGTAGATTTTTAAAAATATGGACTTCATCCCATCTGTCAGTGTATCTAGGTGTAACTCTAGTCTTGTAATACCGTAACTGGAAATCTAGTGAGGAGTAAAATGTGAACCTGATCTAAATGCATTTATTAAATGTGTACTTCTACTTACAGTACGCTCCAACCTGTCCAACTAATAATAGGTTGTTTGTACAGTAGTGGTGAAATATGATCCATCAGAGCGTATATTTAAACTGCACCCCCATCGCCCCTGTGATTCAGGATTGGTGTAGCTCAGTTTGCAGAGAGACGCATTTTAAGATGATTTTGCCCCATTTTTGTAACGGGTAGGTTTAGTGGTGGGTTAGTGTGGTCACTCGTACAAATTAAACCTAGTAAATATATTTTAATCACTGTGAGATCGCTGCAAAAATTCTAAGCACTGCATTTAAACAAAACATGCATTTTGATTGGTAATCACAGTCATACATCATTTAATTACATCAGACGCAATACGACACTGTCAATTTTTTACGCCCGCTAGAGGGTGCTTACCTTTAAAACGTAAATATAGATCGCAATAAGGTACTTGCACAAACAACCTATAGAGTCGTTTTTTGTTGGAGGACAGCTAAGAGCAACATAACAAAAAGTGAAGCAAAGCAAAAGAAACCCAAAGACAAAAAAATGAAACAAAACACAATAACCAAGCAAAACAAAACAAATGAAAATACAACAAACAAACAAAACAAACAACAAATGAGAAAGCTTACACCATGTGTTTGATTTCCAGGGACAGAATGAACAGATAAAATATATACCTTGAATCTAATGTAAACATTTTGGAATTTAAAAGTTTGGACAAAGCACAGTTATGCTAATAAAAAATGTAGTTTAGTTACTCCTCACCACTGATAAACACTTTATTGAAAAATAATGTTTACTTTCAATTCTTCAAATGCTATTTGCTTTGAAATCTATTTCCATCAGAACCTTTGGGGCATGATAATGATGAAGTAATACATCTAGTGTCAGAGTTTTAATCTTTTCAAACATCTTTACCCTAAAGTGGTCCCGATACTTATGCACGTCTTTACTTTTAATCAAACAAAGTAATTAAACACTTTAATGGCTGCCATTGATTCCCATTTTCTGCCATAGATATCAACAACACAGATTCATACGTAATATGCATCGCTGACTCCACTTCTTTCCCACTTCAGTTCTTTAAGGAGCACGTTACCATGGCAACAAGGCCCCCCACAAAAATCGGTTTTTGTGCTTTAAAGACTGGCTGACAACCATCAGGCATCCATTTTGTGCATAAGAAAACATCTTTTTAAATGCATCGGAATGCGAGTGTAAGCCAAAAGTAAACAGAAAACGTTAAGGTCAGATGAACTATGTTAACTCGCAAAGTGTTTGAATCCCAAGCTGTCACTTTAGATATGATCAACAGCACTGAAAGCATTTATTTGCTCAAATATTCTGTACGAAAAAAAAACACTGACATGGCTGCTTTAAGCTTTTCCTTGGAGCAAAATAAAAAGATGTAGGAACTCGCTTTAGTGCTGATCTATTGTATTCACAAACCTACAAGCCTGCTGATGTCCCCTTGCAGAAAAAAGGTAAAATAAACTGCAAAAACATGCACAGAGCAGTGTTTCCTCTCCCTTGTACGCCCACTTCCCTTTTCCCAGGGTGCATCTGCTTCTCCCTGGCCGACTCTCGAGCAAGTCGAGCGAATCAAACACTATTTGACTGCCTTGAGTAAGGGCAGCAGGCCCTTAGTGTGAGACAAAAGTTAAAACCCTTTTGTGTAAACCTTCATCCGCTCTCTCTCTCTCTCTCTCTCTCTCTCTCTCTCTCTGTCTTCAACAGCTCTGTATCGCCAGTGCCCAGAAATCAAAGCAGAAGCCCATAGTCTTACTCATTATGTTAAACACTGTGCTAATTCTCTTCATTTCTAGAGACGTGTGATGTGCAACCTTGAAATATTAAAGTTTAGATTGTTTTTTTTCTGTAGTAATGTAATCTTTTGTTGTGGATCACTCACTCCTTGTGACTGAAAGGTACAATAAACAATTAGCAAAAGTACAGTGGTTTGGAAATGTCAAAGTGGAAATACCTCGAATTTTTACACTAAGTGTATATTTACACTTAACATAACACATAATATTAACAATAAATGTTGGCAGAGGCCATTTACACTAACTCCGCCCACCAATGTGTGATTGGTCTAGTCAGCATTACAAAACATGGCTGATGTAGATGGTAAAGTGTGTATTGTAGTCTTTTTTTCTTTAAATCCACCTTTTTCTGAACTCCCTCCTCCCTTTTCAAATCTCATATCACTTCGGAAAGTTATTTACTTTCAATAAAAATTAAGTAAATTATCAAAAAGTTGAATCATGTAGGGTTACAATGGGGCTATATTGTTCCAATAAGGTGGCATCCATTTGAATAATTTGATACACTTAATTTAATATTACTGCATACTGCACTGTTTTAGAAAACTGCCACTATTTGCAAGTGGTATGAAAAGTATAAACTTAGTATAAACAGAATCGATAGTTATTTGCTCTTAGTCTAAATAGCATGTCGCTAAAAAACGCTACTATTCTTTATAGCTACCCCCAATAGTCGACCAATCATTAGTCTCTATATTCATTTGTGTGCACTGACAATAACAAAAACATTTATTTTGTAAAATAATGAAAGCAAACTGGATGCACTTTCGCCATCTCGGGCTGTGAACTTGAGGGTATATATTTGCCTTACAGATATTAAAAATATACAATCATACAGATCATCATATCAATCATATGTCTACTTTCGAATGAACCAACTCAAATGGAACTCAAATATTCTCAGATTATGTAATCTGTGTCACACATGCATACAGGCGCGTCACTAGTGCGAGGGTGACAAGTCAGTGTCGTTGACGTCATCTCAAACAGAGAATAAAAAAAGCATTTGCCTATAAGTGAATTATTAAAATTGTAACGCAGCCTCCTTACTGTTTTTACACATTCATAATCATTACTTCTGCACTGTGGCAAATTTTATGAGTTATTATTAGGCTTTGTAAACAAATGAAGGCTCATCATAATGATTTAAATGATTTATTATTAAATGTGCAATTAGTTGACTAATGTTTAAAATGAAACACCAATACTAGTCAACCAGAACAATCCTTAGTCGAGGGCAGCCCTACTAGTTTTACATGTAAACAAAATCCATTGCTATTTGTACTAAGTGTAAATACCATCTATCACAAAAATATGCTATTTTCAACAGCTAAAGGCTGTTTACACATAAGTGCATTAAGCCTCTATCAGTATTTACACAGAGCTCAATGCCTTTTACTGATCCTTCACAGGGAGCTTGATTGACAGGCGATCTGACCAATCTGCAGAATCCTCCATTTTGCAAATCAGACAAGATAATACTTTAAATAACAACAATTAAAAAAACATGCCAGCTAGACATGAACTGTGGGACCTGCTTTCAATCCTGTGTACTGGTGACATAAGAGAATAAAACCACTAACTTGAGTGTTAATGTCATCTACCACCCAATTACTGCTGTTTCTTTGCACAAAGGACTTAACCCCGTGACTCCAGGTGGACCGACCCTTCAATTACAGCATCGCAAGGCTCTTTAGATAAAAAAAAATCCTCTGATAGATGATTATGGATATTTGTAAATCTGCCAGGTGGACCATGTTGAATGTTCGGTTAAAATATACAAAGAGGTTGGTCTCCTGGATGATGGCTTTTGTTTTGGGGGGTTTTTTCGGCTCCCACACAAGCACATGAGTGTTCTTCTGGTAAACAGCCACCTGATAATGTGAGCACTTGAGAGCTACAGAAAAAGGCCAGCGCCGTAGTGCGTCCTCACTGAACTCTCTCTCTCTGTCTCTCACTCGCTCGCTCTCGTCCTCTTGCCTCTCTGCACTCATTTCCTCCTTCCTCTCAAATTCAAGTGTTCTTATTAACATGCACAATTGAATTGCAAAGCATTAGCTCTGTTGGTCAAATTTAAACTAAGGACCAATCTACTTTGATGTTTTTTTTTTTTTTTACCACATCTAAGCCTTTGACCTTTACAGTGCTAATTGGTTTTAACGAAATCACCCAAAGGAACATGGTATTCTAAATGGATTAGGAGCCCTTTTGTAAGTTGTTTTATGAGTCTTGGTTTTCACAGTGATTTCTTTCTCTCTCTTTTTCATTACTTTGTAGAGATCTTTATCACAACGTTTAAACTTTAACTGACGGCTATTTGCTTGAACATGCTGCACATGTAGATTTGATATGGATGGCCATAGAAATAAAACCTGATTTCACGGTAGGAGTAATATTAAAGCAAAGTCACGGTACTGTATATATTGGTGTATAGTTGCATGCAAATATGTATACATATATGCACTGAGAAGCTTAGAGTACTTATATAAATAGTTTCTTAGTCATCAACCCAAAGTACCTATTGGATTAGTTGTTCACCTTTCTTCTCGTGTAATGTTCTCTGCGTCTGCGGTCGAGTCCGAGGGGTAAAGTTCAGTGCACTGGAGCTGAAGCAGTGACTCATGGGTACGGACCTCACAAGGGCTCTCTGTGCATGTCAGACTGAATCACTGCAGACCAAACACGGCAAACCTGTTTTCGTACGTTTGCTCAGAGGAGAGAAGAATTTTTAGGAAGTCTAACCTCATGTGAAAGAGTTGAGTCATTGTGTTTTACATTTGTTCATTCCACATGGGCAATTTCAGTTTCTATTTTTTGTTACTTTTTGTTGGTTTTTAGCACAATTTAATTGGTTTCAATGAGGACAGTTTACAGATCGGACTAATTTATAGTTTATATTATATATAGAAGAATTGCATTTTTTTTGTATTGTTTAGACACTGTATAGTTTATTAATTTTTAGATATGTTTTAATTAGCATTTTTGATAGTTCAGTCTTTGTTTTTGCCATTTGAGTTACAGTAGCTTTCGTTCTGTCCCGATATTTTAGAATGAACAAAAAATATGTAATCTGTTAATCATTATTATACTTAATTTTATTTTACACTGGACCAAAAGACTGATTAAGAAAAAAACAAAACTGAATAAAACGTAATGCATACTTTTTCTTTAATTACAGTTTTAATTTAGTATCATGACACTATTATCGTTTTTATTTAGAATGTTTTAATTTTTATGATTTACTTTTTGTGTTTTTACCTTATGTCTATATATTTTTTGGATTCTAATTTGAGCAATGCAAAGAAGTGCATCAGTCACAGTTCCTGAAAGAACACCATCATTTAGCTCTCACATCACTCTGTCCTTGACAGTTGGAGCTTTGCTAAGTTGCCATGCATCGCCCATCAGGTAATATCCCATAATCCTCAAGGATTCACTGCTTGATGGATGACTTCAAGCAGTCTCCGTGGTAACACCTACTGGGCAGAAGTCATATCTCACGGCTGTAAAACAGACAACATATTCCCTTTCTAATTTCGTCTGATTGATGCCTAGACGTAAGGTTACGCTATTAGTTACTTGTCTCCATTTCTCAAATGTCTAGGATTTTTTTGTTTTTTTTTTACCCCCTGTCTTGCACTAAGGTAAAAATGTTTCCTATTAGCTGACAGGAGCTCGATGTGGAAAAAAAAGAGGGATAATTAAGAGAGGAAGATGTAGCAAGGCGTTAATCAAGAAGACACGCTGTGTGTGTGTGTATACAGTATATATATATATATATATATATATATATATATAAATTTATATATGTATAGGATTCATGTAAGCATGTGTGGCTCATAACAAAAATGCAATGACACATGGGAAACCTTAAGTGATGCTTTCCTTCTTTGGGGAAATGGAGATAATTGCTTGAAAGATAAGACTGAAAAAAGCAAGGACTAAGCAAAGCTAATTGCTCTGATTCCATCTGAAGGGTAACGAGATTTGAATGAAGGCACACAAGGTTTCTGCGCTTGAGAGATGAGTGTTTGTGTTTCTTGATGAGTGTTTAATCATTGCTGTGGTTCAGCTGATAAGGTCATGTAACTGTTAAACTAATTTTAGTTGTGTGATCACATTGCAGAGCTACTGTTTCCTTCACATTGTGTAATCACAACTATGGGCAAATTCATATTTCTTCAAGCACAAACTTAAGCACTCTTGGCAATTTTGTCATGGTAAGTGAGAAAGACAAGGCGAATCTGATCTAAATGCACCACAGCACTTTATTTAATAATGAATACAAAGAAGATAATACCACAACAGAGATAACACAGAACAAAACCGAAGGACAAAACAAACAACGTGAATAACAGAAAAGGAAACACAAGAAAACCAAGTGGAAACAGCTAAAAGTACCTTGAAAGAATTCATAGTTTAGAATAGTTTTTCTTTTGCATTTGTGAAAACCTTATTGTCGAAATTGAAGAAAACAGTAAAAAAAAACCTGTATGTGCTGTATCATGCACGATATGTCAGATGGCAATAGATGTACTTGTCTGTGGTGTTTACTTTTGCACTAAAACAGACGTGTGACAACTGAACATACAATGTTGTGTTTTATTAATACCATATAATAGTTCTGTAGGTAAATATACACTTCACACCGAAATTTATAATCTGTCAAACTATTGAAATAAATTGAATATAAATAGATTAGAATAGTAATAGTGCGGAATGAAAGAAAATACAGAAATCGTATAAAATACATTTTAAAACATTCTATTGTATCAGTATTCGAGTAAAGACTAAATAGTAAATTTCACATCACATCGCATCTTTTCTCCACCCCTTCTCCACCTAATATCATGCTTCACACCTTCTTTCGGGGGGGCAGATGGAGACAAAGGCGGACACCAAACTCTAGAATTCGTAGTCCGCCGTTCTCCCGGCTCGCTACCCGGTCAGCACAACAAATTCACTATTTATTCTAGGTTAAACCCTTTATTTATTCTAGGAGGAAGCGTGAACTTGTGAAATACTGTTTTGGGGATCTTTAATGTGCCATGACATATTGCTGCAAAACGCTGTTTAAATGTTCTCAATATTGTTGTCATTGTCAAGTGTGGCAAAAATGTACTTTGGACAGATGCCTAAACAGGTAGAACTGAACAATTTAGTAAAGAAATAAATTAAAGTCAGTGTACCAGAAACTGCAAAAAAAAAAAAAGTCTGTTAGCACACACACATAAAACACAGGTGTGAAAATGCTCGTTTGTATCACACAAGTCGTGACAAAATTCTGCAACTCTAGAACTCTCCGAATCTTTGCATTAATCTATTTCTGAAGTTTTGACGAGAAGTGGAAAAGAAAGCAGCCTATATCACAGCAATTTATTACAACCATTAAAGCTTATTAGCTAGAACTTAAGCCTAATCAAGTTTCTCCTTGATACTCTATGCACTTTGAAGATAGCAAACACTAAACAAACACGCACAAATTCCCCGATCGGTATCATGTGTTGCACATTTATTTTGTCTGTCAATATCCTGAACACAGTCAATGCATCTCATGAATTTCTAATGCCTTTAGGCCACATAGATGCCAAATATTCCACAGAACAGTGACACGCTTGGAGAAAGGCCTTCAACTAAACGCTTCTTATTCTACAATCGCCTTCCTTTTCAAAAGCTATTTGATTTGATACATTATTTCATTATTTTCCCTTTTAGCAAAGAACAAGCAAACCAGTGTAGTAGACTCATTTACTGTATGCCACATGTTGTTAGTTACAGCAAAGTCCCTTCTATTGACAAAGAACACAGCTGGGGAACTAGCTCTAAACATACTGAGAAGAGCACACAGTAAGTCTCTTTAATTTCTCAGAAGTTTCTTTTAGATTCAGCAAAATGTGACTCTAGAGACTCATGATCTCAGGCGTTTAAGGAGAGATCTCAACAATAGCTCATCAGGATCTTCCAAGACCAAATTCCGACAATAATTATGGGTGGTGAAAGCCACCCATATTACAATCGCTCTAAAACAGGTTTATCGGGCGCAACCGGCACTAGCTCGTACAGATCTCCGAGCCGCACGATTCGACATATGGATTGTGCCGATGCGACCTACGGTGGCCGAAAAAACCCCAAAAAACGATTTTCGGAACGCGGTTATTACTTTTGTATTTTTTCGGTTTTTTTGGCCGTGGTTTAGCCGCCGAAGGCCGTGTTAACGTTAACTGATTACCCCTTATATATTTGACACGTGTCCATGAATGAATAGAATTTTCTTTTACACACACACACACACACATATATGATGACCCACATAACTAACATGGTTAACCCACATAATTGTAACCGATTGACGTTGCCACGGTTCACCACCCATTTCAAAATTTCTTCAGGAATTTTGTGCATCGCTTCTAGTTATGTTTATTATTCTGTTTTTGTTTCTCTTAAGGAACTTTGGTTCATAGTTTGAAACAAAACTGAGCTTTCCAAGAACTTGAAATCCCCTAAGAGGAGAAATCTTGGGAAAAAAATCAAATGTTCTTCCATGGTATTCCTAATATATGCTGATTTGCTGCTTAAGAAACATTTCTTATTATTATCAATGTCTATTTGATTCTTAAAGGAACCATTTGTGAGAAATGTATTGTAATAATCATAAAATGTCTCGGTTATGTTCAACAGGCATCAAGAAAACATGTTAATTAAAAGTACTCATATCGCCGGCAGTAGTAGTACAGCCTGGATATTCTCATTTAAAAAGCCCAGTTTCAGCCCTCAACTGATGTTTATGTTGTCATGTTTGTTTTGGTCTGAAGCGCCACCCTCCATCTATCTCCCAATCACGAAGTCAGTAGTGTTTCGTCATCCAGGTTGCCTGCTTGGCAGAAAATACAGTGCATTTCATTTACATCATTGTCATGTGCGTTCATTCCTGTTGGTGTCTTCAATCATGGCAACCTGAGTGTGCGTCAGTCTGAGAAGGAGGGGCCGGGTGAAAAACCCCTCTCCAGTATTTTGAATTTGGACTGCAATACCTAATTCAACCACAAGATGTCAATTCTACATACGGTTCCTTTAACAATATTTACAATATCTTTTGTTTTATATATATATATATATATTCTTGATGAATATAGTACAGATTCATATTTTAGAATACTGAAAATGTCATTAATGTATACTTTCTTTCTGAACTGAACGGTTCCATGCAAACCCCAAAACTCTGAACAATGTTTTTTACAAACCTTCAGAAAATAGCACACAAACACTGCAAACCTACTTTAACAACAGTGAAGCTTTTATGTTACAGCAGCAACAGAGTCTCTTACGTTAGATGTTTTCGAATACTCTTTCAGCACTTTCAGATGTATTACAGGCTTCCAAAACTTCTTATCAGGAGATAAGTAAACAGCACGTTCTTTCTATTTCTATCATCACTGTGTTCGTCTCCACAGGGTGTTTTTTTTTTTTTTTTTTTTTAGATCAGAGTTTGTTGGTGTCAATGTCTGCCTGTAGTTTTTGTCCATTCGATCTCAGACCATAAGAACAAACACAAAGCATAAGCAAACATAGTTTGTCGCAAACAAGGTTTTTGAATATAAAAAAAGAGGTGGGTTGGAGCTGCTGAGATTCTCGTGTATCAACATTTCATCATGCTAAACAGGAGGAAAAAAGTATAAAAGTAGATTTCCATATCTATGGTATAATTGGGAAATTTTGGCAGAGACTTAAGACCGTCTCTGCACATCCCTGAATGATGTGTTGAACCCCTATTGTTTTATTGTGGAGGAAACTGCCGCTTGGTTGAACGGTGAATAAAAGATGGATTTTAAATGGTGTTTTTTGTTTCTTGTGCTCTCTGACTTCCTATTTAAGCAGCCGGAGGCTAAGAGCATATAGCACGTATTAAGATGGAATACAAATTACTTCCTGTTATTTTTTTACCTTGCTGTGTCCAGACAGGTCAAGAAGATTATGCCCTCTGAGTTCATTTGTATTCACGGGTATTCATATGTTACAGTGGAATATTAATATATTCATTTCTCACTCTTTTACTGTTTTGTGCATCAATAAATGTCGCATTAAAATTTCATTAATTTTCAGAACATTTTCAGAATTCAAAAAATTATTTGTCATCCAATCTTTTACATTTTTAACACATTCTGTTAAATTATCGAAGTTAACAAAATGTGTTAAAAACGTAAAAGATTGGATGACAAATAAATTTCTGCTATTAAACTCCGACAAGACAGAGATATTACTTATTGGACCAAAAAACAACGCACACAATCTTTTGACTTACAATTTAGATCTAGACGGATATCCTGTTACTTCCACTACAGTCAAAAGTCTGGGTGTTATATTAGACAGCAACTTGTCTTTTGAAAGTCATATTTCTCATGTTACAAAAACAGCGTTCTTCCATCTTAGAAACACTGCAAAGCTACGAAGCATGTTACCCGTCTCTGATGCAGAAAAGCTAATTCATGCTACAATCCATCACGATCCCTAAGACCTCAAAACTCTGGACTGTTGGTAGTACCAAGGATAGCAAAGTCCACTAAAGGAGGTAGAGATTTTTCAAATTTGGCTCCTAAACTCTGGAACAGCCTTCCTGATAACGTTCGGGGTTCAGACACACTGTCTCTGTTTAAATCTAGATTAAAGACACATCTTTTTAGTCAATAATAATACATCTCAACTTTTCCTGCAGTTATATCTGATCAGATGTGATTATTTATCTTCTAGCTCTGGTTTAACAAATCTTCATTTTCTTAATTTGAACAGCAGCTACGCTAATTTTGTTCCTATTTTGTTCTGTTTCTGCCATGGGATTGTCATCCCGTGGTAACTAGGATTTCACAAGCTCCAGACGGATCCAGAACACTTAAGAAGAGATGATGCCAACCCCACAGAGGACTTCAGATGATGCCAACCCTGGAACAACACACAGCACAACCTACAACCTACTACTACATATACTGTAAAACATTACTTTGGTGTAAAGCTGCTTTGAAATGATATGTGTCATGAAAAGCGCTATACAAATAAATTTGAATTGAATTGAAAAATTGAATTAATATTACATACATTCTCTGAACCTCATACATAGTGTGTCACAAATGAGCAGTATGCTATTATTGTACATTTCATCATCTATCCAAAAATATGAAAATGTTTGCATGCTAGAATTACTGTACCATCACCTTTTATGCCAGTGAATTCTAATAAGGTAATGTTGATCATTTTTGATGCAAGTGATTTCTCTGTGGAAGGACAAACAGGTAACTTTCAAAAGCGCTTTATGCATAAAAGAGGACAAATTGAATATTGCATGCAATAAAATTTAAAGGTCTGATTAGATTTTTCTATTTTTCTTTTCATTGTAAAAAAAAAAAAAAAAAAACACCTTGGGATGTAAATTAAATCAATCAATTAAATTTATCTAGTGAAGCATGGAATAAACAAATAGTTGGGTGGACGTATTGCAGACAGAGACAGGGACCATGGTTCCACGAGCAGATGATGTGCGCAGCGGCCACGCATCTTAATTAATATGCCAAATGTAAATTTGGTTTACTTGTACTTGACTGGGTTTTCCATTTTGCTTGTGTAGAGCATTACAGAAAGATGTTTAACAAATGTTTCCGGGGATCTTATGAATGTTTTGAACATTCCCTTAACACATTTGCCTTATACATTATACCCATTTAAAGATTAGCCTTGTTAAAGACTGGATAAAACAAAAAGAAAAGGTAGAAGATATGACAAACATTCTCATTAAAACTTCATTTAAGCAATATTACACAAGCAGAATCTTGTGGCTGCAGGTAACGTAACGAATATTAAAATAATACAGCAATAAATGTTTCATTTCTGTCTAACCATCTGCTGTGTTAAGCATTCAGAATATCCCCACAGGACAGAATAAGTGAACAATTTGTCCTTTTTTAATCAAATACTTAAAACTAGTAGCCAAACACTTTAATCTTACATAAAGCAAACTGAAGTCCTTCAGAAAACAGCAGAACAGAACAGAAAACAAATATGCTGATTATTTTAATTCTTCCAGTCGACACTGGATGTGGTTCTCAAATGTTATTGTATATTAAAGTGACACAAACTGCAGCCTGCCTGCAGAGAGAAAAGATGAGTCCTAAAATACAGTACAGCATAACTCTACAGAGTCAGTGTGCTACTAAATATTGTTCTATTTCACCACACTCTGCAGAATTACATTTGACCTCAGGCGTTCTCGAACAGACCTAAAATAGCATCTAACTTAGAAGTATTGAAAAATATATATTTCCAAGTTAGATATGCTGGAGACCCCCACAGCCAGTTATATTATGGTTATGTGATTTTTCTCTACGTGATTTACTTAGCTATGGGAGTCGATCTGTTTACAAAGGCCTTTAGATGCATAGTTGTATTTACACAGTAAATGAAAAAAATTCAATAAAAACTTTTCCCAAATACTATTACATGGGGGGTGGGGGTGCATAAACAGCTCAAAGTAACATGTCTTTATCTTCAGTCAATTGTGAATCATGCTAAATTAAATTATTGGAGTATTACTGGAACTGGAAGGTCCATTTACAACATTGACCCATTCAACATGTACTTCTATCTACTGTTTTTATTCCAAAAAACAACAAAAACAGCTGAAATAAAGACATCAATTATTTTGAAAGTAGAAGATTGTAATTAATGAAAACACAAAATTTGTTATGACCTCAACACACTTTTACCACATTGCATTAACTGTAAAAATAACACTTTAGCTTTTTTTAATAGTAAACTTGCTCTGTAGCTCGTGCAGGTAAGAGTTCTGTGAGACATAAGTCAAAAAGCTTAAAGATGCGTGAAAACAAGATACAAAGGCATGGTTGTGTTAGAAAACGTAAAAAAAATAATATTTGCTTTTTTTGATAGCATCTGTTTAGAGTAGGATTTAGTACATCGTTTGCTTTAAACATGGTGGAGCATTAACCTTTTAGCGTCACTCACTGGACATTTTATTTCCAGATTACCACAAAACCAGCGTAATAATAAAATCCCAGATTCACATTCATCTGTTTAGCATAAAACTGAACGCACTTTTAGTGCCTCTCGCTGGAAACACATTGAAATTGTCACAAACCATGCAAGAAGCAACAGTCTGAACAAATGCATGTATTTCCAGTGAACCTGGATTGTCCATTTCAGCCTAGGCAGGAAGCAGCAAGAAAATGTTGCATTTAAGCAATTTTGAATTTGGACGAAAATCATTTACCTACTTGTATGTTTTGGTCCTTACAATGACAGTTCACGTTCATTGCATAGACAATTAGCATAAAAATCAAAATAAATCATTTATCTTACTCAAAAAGAAAGTCAAATTTGGTTTGAAATGACATGAGGAACAGTAAATGACGACAGCATTTTTAGTTTTTTTTGTAAACCTGCACACAACACATGCTCTACTGTCACGTCTTCATTTCTTTATGTTTCCCCTGCTGTTCCTCTCCGGGTGGGTGTGCATCTATCTGTCACTTCCTCTATCTCTCCCTGCCTCCCTTTCCCCCGAGGCCGCCGCCAGATCAATGTTCGTGAATGGCTAGCCTCCAGCACTTCCGCTGAGTCAGAAAGGTGGGAAACTGCGAGGAAGAAACCGCCCCCTGCTCCAAAGAAGCTGTCCAAGCGTCTATCCCTCCCCACCTGCAATCTCTGTCAGCGCCCCGTGATGGCTCCCAGGATACCGCCCGTATAAACACAAACCGGGACAAGCGTCTGAGGCAATTTGTGTCATGGTGGGATGTTCCAGTCTGTTCGGAGTAAATCTGCACGCGCGCACTCACTTGGCGAAGGCTAAAGTCAGCCGATTCGTCTTCATTCATAACAATCTGTCATAACTTGGCCATGTTAAGATTTTCGGGAGAAAGAGTCTTTACCTCGTCTCCCTTCCCGCTGCTTTGGGCTAAATGAAAAGCAAACAGAGCATAGCGGCATGTGCACGTGTGGGCTAGCGACTACATCCACAGTGTTACGTCTCTGCATGCTTTGGAATTTCCATATGTCTCTGTGGTTACTCCTGCCATCCATCACAATTGTTCTCTAGGCAAGACAGCTGTCCTCGCCTCGGGAATATTCACAGCCCACCAGCCCATCAAATTACATCTAATTCTCTTTCAGTCAAGCCCGAGACTCCAAAGAGAAGTTCAAAACGGTTTCTGACGGTCGCTGCGAGGAAATTCGGGGGCAGAGTTGTTGTTGTCGTCGGCACAACGTGACTCCAGCGGCGCTGCAGCCTTTTGGGGAAGGTGAAAAAGTGTGGGAGTTAGAGGGAGTCAGTGACATTTAAGAATATTTGACGGAATCAAATTTTCTTTGTGTCTTTTCGTGTGTATGTATGAGAAAGAGACAGAAGAGAGAAGGTCAACAAAAATGTGAGACATCATTAGCTCTTCGGTTTGGGAGGCAAGGAAAAGGTAGCAAGCAAACATTTGTCTTCTTTCTTCGGATTCTGTTTTTTTTTCTTTCACTCTCTGGTTCTGTTCTAAAATGCACCCTGCTGCCTTGTTGTCTAATGTCTGCTTATACATTAACCATGTCTATATATCATTAAGGCACTAGTATTTTCAAGGTACAGTTCACCCAAAAATAAAGATTTATCTGCTTACTCCCTGGGCATCTAAGATGTAGGTGACTTTGTTTTTTTAGTAAAACACAAACCATTGCTGTCAGTGTGTCAGTCATATAATGTAAGTCAACGGGCACACAATTTTTTTTTACCTCTGATACACCACACTGTCCGGCTCATTCACAAGATCTGATGGAGGACGGATCCATGTGGTCTGGCACATATATATATATATATATATATATATACAGTATATTAAGAGTTTTTGTCAGCCTCCTATGCTTATGTTTAGTAATTTTATTTTAACTGCATAAAAAAGCACCTATACATTGCTATTATAGTAAAATTACAGAACCTGTAGATAGAATGCTGATAAAAATGCTCATTTTAGAAGAAAATTTCATATGGCATTAAGAGGCCTTTGCATCTGAACTCTTCATATATACGTAGACCTTACATATCGCGGCTCATAGAACGACTAACGAGAAGTCACTAACGACACTAAATCCAAATGAATTGTGGCAACATCTCGTATCAAGAGACCTAGCAGCAAAGCTACAATGTTGTTTTAGGCATTTGTGTAAAAATGAGTGCTGTCAAATCATTAATCGCGATTAATCGCATCCAAAATAAAAGTTTTTCTTTACATAGTATATTTGTATGTACTGTGTATATTTATT
>JAUYWG010000031.1:23049626-23069274 GCA_034779775.1 Enteromius afrohamiltoni | reverse complement strand
ATGTATATATAAAAAACAAATTACAATTATTGTTTATTAAGCAATATCATATTTAATTAATAGAATTCATATAAAATACATTTTATAATATATGTAAATTATGCTATGCATTTAAAGCAAATTACTATGAAATTATAATATAAATTATATATATCTGTCAATTAATATTCATTATTCACAATGGTAATCAGCTTTGGTTAAAATACACTATAATTACTGTAATTATTTTAAAATCATAATAAATTAATATGGCATTTCTGTGTTCAATATTTGATTGCAATAACTGCTTTAATTGTGATATTTGGTGTGTGCAGGTAAATGTGTGCAGGGGTTTAGCTGAAGTTTCTATGTAGTTTCATCTCTTCAGCTGGTGTTTATCTCTCCTCTCCCTTGTGTAGCATCTCACGTCAGCCTCTAACTGTCGTATATGTTTGTCATTCAGGCCTTGTTAGGAGAAGAAAAAACCCACTGTTGACTTCTTCCCTCCCCGAGCGGAGAATTCCCTGTGGTAAAATTATTCCATTTAGATGGAAACTTTTTGTCACTCCTGTCTAAATTGGCATTTCTGGCTCTTTCACTGAAACCAGTAAACTGTGAACCTGGATGCAGCTGTCAATCAAACGGAGCGTTACTTCAGCGTGCCAGATGACAGCATTCAGGGAGGGGAGAGAGACAGACAGAGGGAGAGAGCCGCCAGCTGATTGGCTCTCATCAGTACAGCAAAAAAAGCACCTGCCACTGTTAAAGCTTTTCAAATGCTGCACACACACACACACACACAACATCATATAGACTGTTTGAAACATGCAAAGCCATACACTTTTGACAACTAGTCTAGATTTTAAAAATAAAATGTGTCATTAACTTACAGGGTTTATAAACTCGGTTTAATGATCTGAGCACCTGCTGCGTTAACACCAGCCTCCATTTTCTGACCGCTAATGAGTGGATCTGTTAGCGCTGTGGTCAGTTACTTACAAGCATGTGACCGTTAATGCTCAATAGCGTTACAACACAACACTGTCAGACACTGGTTTTGCAAAAAAAAAACAAATCAAGCTGCATTCATTTTACCTTCAACGTTTAAATACATGGCTGAAATGAAATACTTAGTGTAATAAAAAATACCTAGACTTAATCATAAACATAATCCTTTTTTATCTTTTTTTTTATATATATATATAGCATTCTCTCATTTGTGTTGTAAATTTTTTATTTGTCACAAAATCTCTATTTTTGTAAAGTAAAGGTTAATTCCAAATTATCTCTAAATTTAAATGTTTGTTTGATTGGAAAAAAAAAATAAAAATTAACAACCAAATTAAAATTCTATACAAATGAGAAATAAATAAATAATACAGAATAAGAAACGGTTTGAAGCTACAATAACCATAATATAAAAACCTAACAAAAAAACACAATTTCATTAATTCCAGAGACTAGAAACGTTCCCATAACTGTAGAATCTCTCACCAAAAATAAGATACATTTAATCTTGATTTATTATCTGATTTATCTCTATTACTCAAACATATTGTTTACAAAATGCAAAATCATAATGAATGTCCGTACTTTTCTCAGAATGAAGCAGTCTAAACAAAGGTGTTGTTGTGATGAATTAACAAGCCCTGCGTGATTCAAACATTGTCATTTTAGCAGCATTAGTTTCTCATCAGGTCATAAACGCGTCGCAGTTTCACAACCCAGTGCACACCGAACGTCAGCTAGCAACGTCTGTCCACAGCTTGTTTAAAATAAACCACCGTTACGACATAATTGCAGATTTGGTTATCACTTCATCCTCTCAGTGAATCTCATGCGCTTGTTTATATTGCGAGACGGTGGCAAAGAAAATCAGACATGTTTCATGTCTTCAGCATAACCCCAGAACCCCAGAAGCAAAGCTGTCACTTTAATACTGAGAATCTAATTGGATTTGGCAATAAATAATGGGACTCTTAAAGAAGCATCATGGCCAGTCGCGGCGCCGGGTGTGAGCAGGCCATCCCAGGAGCCTGCCCGATGCACAACTATTAGAAATGATTTTTCACTGAAGAGACGCAAGGTTTTTCAGCAGAAACTTTCTAAAGCAATGCATGCAAAATGTATTGAAGGTGTTAAAAATGGAACAAGTGAACGGGGGAAATCATCAGATGTGAAAGAGAAGGAGAAGGATAGTGTGAGAGAGAGCTCTGCCCGGTCCATCCAGAGCCAAGCACTTCTCCCTCACCACTCAATAATTAGCCCTAATGGCTATTGTGTGATACATGATGCAATTAAAAGCTAATGTTATGCACGTATGTGATTACCACGGGCAGAATGACAGGCAGTCAGGGGTCCTGAGTGTCAAAACACGCACTGCCTTAATCGTCCAAACACGTGCGGATCTCTCCGGAGCGCAAACTCTCATGGTGATCCATCACGTCTGTCGCTCTAAAAAGGACAAAAAAGCAATAAAGAATCATCTATTCATGACTTTATGAAATTTACATTGGATACATTTGTCATTGCATAATGATTCATGATATTCCAGCAATATACTGAGGTGCCAATATTCTCTTGGAGCAAATAAATAAATATATTAAGACTTGGGTAAATGTACATTTTCTGACAAAAAAAAAAAAATCCTAATATTTGTATTGCAATATTTGTGCTGTAAATGTATTATATATTCAGAACATTTTATTTAGGATATTTTTACTCTATGACATAACCTACTACTTTCACTGTAGCCCTCAAATATCATTCTCCATATCTCATATTTATCCTGACACATTGTGTTTGCTTAAAACATCTGCTGTCAATGATGTGAAACCTGCCATAATGCATCAAGGCATTGTTTTTCAATTTGTCCATGATTGCAAATGAGATTTCAGTCTTTTTGAAAGGAATGAGGGGGGGGCAGCTACTTTTTGCACTTTTCTGGAGCTTTACAACATTATGAAGGTAAGTAAATAATGACAGAATGTTAATTTGGTGTGAATTATTCCTTTAACAGCAGGAGAAAGAGTCACATTATCAACCTCCATCCTCTCAGTTCTCCTGTATATCTCCTCTCCTCCCCCTCTCTGTCAGAGTAAACTCATGATGAATTACCCTGTCAACCGAATTCATTCAGGGACCAATTAATCCAGCAGAAATAAACTAGAGCCATCAGACACAGAAAAACCCTGAGCAGAGAACCAGGAGCTGCGCTCTTTAAGAAAGAAAAAGGGTGAAAAGGAAGAGAGAACTAAACTAGTAAGGGCTCCTCTTCCAGGAGAGAACCCGAAGAAAATAAAAGGCAAAAAAGCGAGTGGTCTCCAGGGACTGCGGTGGAAGTTAGCCTGACAGGGGTTGGTCATTTAATGCTTTAGTGCACCGGAGACACGTCCTGTCATAGCGGACAGTATTACAGGAGTCCCCTGGCACTGCTTTTATTAATTAAACTGAGCAGAGCAGGGGCGTCCCGCAGACAAACGCCAACTCTGTCACTTTAAGACCCATAAAGACTTCCTGCTGGAAATACTCCGAACACTTTGCTTGAAGCATTTATGTATAATGCATTATATAGGCATTCATAATTTAAATTGTAATGCATTTTATATTTACAAAACGAACTGAAGTCAAAGTTAAAATGCATTATATTTGCAGATTGATGGTTACATTTGAAATAATCTAAATGAATAGATACATATTATAATGATTTATATATGTGGTTTTATTTATTCATGATATTGCTTTTAAGGTACACTACAAATAGTTTACCCAAAAATGAAAACAAAAATTGCTAAAATTGTCCTTACCCTCAGGTCATCCAAGATGTAGATGAGATTGTTGAGGAAAGTAGAGGAAATGTAGCATTCCATCAGTGTCTCATCAATGTGAATGGGTGCCGTCAGAATGAGAGTCCAAACAGCTGACAAAAACATCACAATAACCCACTCCAGTCGGTTAACATCTTGAGAAGACAAAAACTACCGCTTCTGGCATAAAATACAAGTTCATAATCCATGACAACTTTGGCAGTGAAAAGTCCATCTCCTGTTGTCTCTCACATCAAAATCCACCTGCATCTTTTTATATCGGTTTTGGACTGGCTTGATCTGTGCAGATTAATCTCCTTATATTATAGATATTTTACCCAGAAGCAATGGTTTTAAGGTGTAATGTTAGATTTGTTTTTTGATTTTTCTATATTTGGTGATCTATTCAATGCATTAAAATCACCCAAACTTTCTTCTTTCAGACTAACGCAGTCAACAGAGCTTTTTGTTTTCAGAATGTATCCTGGCTCTGTCAAGCTCTGTAATGCTGGTTGATAGTGGCCATTACTTTGAAGCTCCTTGAATCGTATAAATCTAACCTATACTCTTCAGGGTTTTTTCCTTAAAAAAAAGCAGATTGGTGAGGTTTTGTAACAAAAATGTTACAAATTATAAGTCACTGACTTCATGTTCACGAGAGAGTCGAGTTCTGGCTTCTTGACTTGATGTATGACCCAAACTGCACTCATTCTTATAGTGAAGTCCTCTGACATTTTCTGTTCGTTTTTTGACTTTTAATTTGTTATCGGTGTTGAGGCTTGCTCTACCTTTGTTCATCAATTCTCTGGTGAGCTTAAGAAAGTCATGTACACCTAGGATGGCTTGGGGGTGAGTAATGGGCTAATTTTCATTTGCTTTAACTATTGCAAAACCTACTCTAGCTAGTCTTTTTTAAGAATTTCAGGCTTCATTGGGGTGAGATGACCTCAGACAGGGTCACGATCAGGGTGTGATAACCCAGGCCGTGTAGCATGAGCTTCCGTCCTCCATATGGCTGATGCCAGAGAGCAGGAAACTCAATAGGTTGTTGTCCAACACTGCTGCCTGAAGTCAGTTCTCCTCTATTGTGCCGAGGCTGATCAGGCAGTGAATATTTCATGGCTCTTTTTTCTGCTCCTGCAGATTAAGGGGGGATCGGACAGCTGGAAGGCAGCTGAGTGCGACAGGTGTCCTTTACCTGGAGCAGGTGGGTGGAGACGACGCACCTGATTACAGACGCCTCCACCTCTTTATAGGTTCTATCGCTTAGAGGAAGAACACTTTACAGGTTCATTTTACACTGAACAAAGTCATCTGGGAGGCTATCAGAGTGAGGGATATTCTGTTTGTTAAATAACTTAATGTTTAATATCTGTCATAAAAATATGCATGTGATTTGCATTTAGAGTAAACATAACTAACCTAGTGCACAGAATGCAGCGAACATGTGGAATATGTTAAATATAACACACTTTTAAGTATAAAGCATAGCCATACCCTGAAAAGTCAACATAAAATGAAAAAGAGACCCCATTTAACTTATTAATATGCATTCCTGGTTGCTTGATGTGATTGATTCATCAGTGCACATCACTCATGTTTCAGTTCACAATATTAAATATAATAACTTACCTTGCCTCTGAAATTAGATGATGGAATAATTTAAATTAATAGCTACTTGAATATTATTTTAGCATCCATCCATTTTGCGTCCAACAACCACTTTTCAAAATGCAATCAATTCCTAATGGATAAAATTGAGTCTGATCATACAGTAAAGAAGTTAATATCACATGATGCTAAAAATTCAGCATTGCATCACAGAAATAAATTATATTTTACAATAGAAAGAGTTTTTTTTTCATTGTCGTAATATTTATTAATGTAGCTGATTTTACTGTCACTTACAAAAAATAAACGCAGCATTGGTTAGCATCAAAAAAAAAAAGTTAGTATGAGCCTGGTGTGACAGAATTGCTTACCAATTTTCTTTTTAATTATATCTAATCAACTACAAATAAAAAAAGACTGCTGAAAGTGCCATTTTACTTCATATAACCAGGAAAAGTAACATTACTGATTGCATTCATGCATTTGGTAGACACCTCTTGAAATGATTTACAGTGCATTCATAATATATGCTTTACCATTATACTCAAACCCACAACCTTGATGTTGTCAACTTCGAGTTCTAGCATGAAAAGAGTATTTAAACACTAGTATTCCCTACAGTAGGCCTACGTTAACTGTTACAATCTGCAAAGCCTCTGAGCAGAGGAAGACAACGAGAGAGCACATATAGGTTGCTCTGCTGCTGAATATAATTAATTAAACGAGTCTAATTAGGAATGTGAGAGCAGGTGCAGACTGTGGGTTGACAGCGCAGACAGCGACTGAGGATGGGAAAAAAAAAAGACGTATAAAGGTACAGCGTGACAAAACTACTTTCTGCAGTTTGTCATGTGAACCCCCAGAGGAATAAAGCATGACAGAAAGAGAAGACCTCGGCAGCACACGGGTCAGACGCAGACGCTTCTTCAACGCCTTAAACACACGCCTGCGCTAGTGAGGTGCTGCTCAAATCATTACGCACACATATGCTAAACATCGCCATGGCTGCTAGAGCTCGACTGATAGCGTGATGCAACACTTTCTCAAGAGGTTTGCGTTCCAACATCCAACCTGCTGCTAGAGGCTGTGATGCTTCGTCAAAATCACTTTCAAGTTTCTGGTGCAGGTGAATTCTAACGGAAAAGTGAGAATGTTAAGAAACTGACTTTAATTGCATTTGCAAAGTTATGTTTTGGTCACATGTTTTAGGATTTGATAGTCATTACTAATGAAATTCAACAAGAAGCAACTTTTGTTTGTAACTTGTGTTGTGGCAAAAATTCAAGAAGAGCAATTGCGTTTTTAATTTAATTTAATTTAATTCTTGCAAGAATGGTGTACAGTCATACAGAAAGAAAAGGCTCCCTGCAGAGTGTCACAAAGGAGGGGGTTGTTCTTCCCCACTTTTACCTCTTTGCACACCCAAGGTCACAAACTAAAGACAGCTGGCATTTTCCTTAAAAAGACAGAACGCTTGAAAAGCGCATCGGTCACAAGCACTTTCATAAAGGTATACCCAGAGCTCATATAGAAATCATTTCTTAAGAATCAAATGGATTAAAATGAATTAATATGACAAATATGAATTTTCCGCAACAAGTTTAACTTTGCAACTAAATGCAATACTTGAATATTGTTTTGGGGGCAGGGGATTTTATGCCGGTAGAGAATGTGAATCAATATCAATTTCTCAGATATTATATGTAATTAAACAAATGAGGATGTTAAAAAGCTACCTTAATTTGCATTCGCAAAATGCAAAAACTTAAAATGCATTTGGTCTAGTTTGGGTCTAATTTTTTTCAACAAAGAAAGAGCATGAATTAAGCTTGTCGTGTCATTAAATGTCAATTTCTCTGATATTATTTGAGATGTACTAACCTGATGAAGGTCCAGAGAGAGACTCTACACTGATCTTCTGATATCAAATTCTATATCGTTGCGTTTTAGTTTGTCAACAAATATGACAAAAAGTCAACTGACAGACTTCCCTCACGTCACTGATTAAACTCAAATCAGCATCTTTCAGTGAAAGAGATCTTGTCATTTGAAATCCTGTCAGTGTTAATGGGTCTCAAAGCTAACATGCAATCAAAACTTATTTCACAGTTAATATTGCTAAAGTGTGCTCAGTTCATTATGCATTTTAATCTAAGGGGAACAAAGAATGAAGTCACAGGATATGTAATATTCCCAAATATACATGTTGCCCTTTCATGTTGATTGTTAGAAGTTTGTTTCTCTCTCTGCTGCAGTAGAGCAGTAAAAACAAGAGCTGGAGACAGAGTGCAGTGTGTGTGTGTGTGTGTGTTCAGAGACAGTCCAGTTTGTTTAAGTGCACCTAAGAGAGAGGCCACGCTCCATTTTATCACCATTTGCTCCCTAACAGAGTACAAATGTGGCATGTGATGACAATAATGAGGCCTGATATCTCAGAATGAGAGTGGCTTGAGCAGAATAGCAAAGCAGAATGTCTGTGTGTGTGAGAGAGAGAAAGAGAGAAAGAAAGAAGTTCTGTAGTTCTGCAGAGGGAACAGACTGTTATAGTAAGAAAGCATCTTGTCCACATCTTATATATATATATATATATATATATATATATATATATATATAAATAAACTATAACAAAAACATGCAAAAATCACAAATACTTATGCCACTAGCAACTACCCAGTACACCCTAGCAACTTCATAACAACACCACTGACAACAATCCAGAGCACCGACCCTAGCAACTAAATAGAAACACTCAGATCACCATAACATCCTGATAACAACAGAACATCCCAGCGAACAATTTTACATTCTAAAAACGTTCTCGTGGCGTTCCCATTAAGTTCTAAAAACTTTATTGTTTGAACGTTTTAGAGTATTTTTTAGACGTTGTATTGACGTTCTTGTTTGGTTGCTAGAACGTTATTCTAAAAGTCTCTTGTCATATTAATGTATATAGTTATTTAAAATGTTATTGAAATGTTCCATTCCCTATTTTATTAATGTTCTAAAAACATTTTCCTAACGTTCCCATTAAGTTCTAAAAACATTATGTTTGAAGGTTTTTTAGACGTTGTATTACCGTTCTTGTTTGGTTATAAGAACATTATTATTCAAAAACATATTTACAACGTTCCACTAACAACTTAATCGTAATGTTTTTAAAACATTCCACTAACAACACAATGATAATGATTTTATGCTAACGTTTTTAAAACGTTTATCAGTTGCAGGTAACGTTAAGGAAGTGTTCCACAAGCGTTATGCAAGAACAGTTTTTGATAACTTTGAGAAAACCTTTAGCCAAAGTTACGAGAATGTTCCCTGTTAGCTGGGATCCTAGTAACATTTTAACACCCTGACAACCACCTAGAACTCCCTGGCAAGTACATAGTAACACTCCAAAACCCACCCACAACAACCTAGCAACTCCCTGACAACTACTCAAAACAATGTAGCAGAAACACAGTGACTCCCTGACAACCACCCAGAACAACCCAGAACACCATAGCAACCACCTAACAACTCTCCAAAACAACAGGATTGTTGTAGTGACTTTTGATTAATACACTGTAAGGTGTGTTTCCATGCAAAATGTGTAAAACAAATGTGATTAGACTACAGTCACACTGAGAGAGCGCTCAACGTGTTTTGAATGTGTTAGTCTGTCAGTTGTGGTTGGTATATCACACAAGGTTTTAGTTTTTTTTCCTTTTAATTATCAAGGGAGGTTTGACACCGTGAATCATCGTTAGCTTGTCTACACGGCCGCAGTCAGAGGCTTTCACTGAGGTAAACGGCACAATTAGCAGCGCACCGAGAGAGAGGAGGATTCAATTTGACATCCATCTGTCTTGATCCATCTCTTCTGATCAGATGAAACGCTGAACCAGGGGCTTTAACATTCAATTACACTCCTCGGGTTAATCCTGAGTAAAGTGTCAATGTTTTAATCATGAATTAGCAAACTATGGTGAAAATAGCTGCTCTCAGGTGCTGGGGGAGCTTTGTCCTGAATAGAACTGACTGATCAACATCTACATGGCTATCTATATATTATATATTTTTTTACTCAGAAAATCTATTTTCCTGGCAAATCCAGATAATAGAAATTGAAATTATAACAGTAACATTCCAATAAATAAAGAAAATGATACCCAATCATTCTTACAGCAATACGCAGTAAATGTTGCAATTATATAAGCTCTTTCTGTTTTATAGAAAATCTACATATTATCTGTCTTTTTAAATATGTCATTTATTGAAATTTATGAATACAACTACTATATCTTAAACCAAATATAGAATATGGAAATCTGAATTTATTTATTTTCTAACACACATTTAACACCAACATATTTTGCCACTCTTGACTTTATCTTGTTCACTCCAAAACGATAATACTGGAATTGTACTTTAAAGGCCAGAATGCACACACAAACACACAAATATGCTTGAAAAAAAACTACTACTACAAGAAAGGAATTGGGCTACCTTAAAATCTCATAGTTGCACTCAAAGCTTGGGACAAATCCCTGAAGTGACAACTAGCCCCAGCCTTCTCTCATAAGATACATTCAGAATGTCTTACATGAACACCCTGGATGTTGCAAACAATTCACACGTAATAATGGAGCAACAACATGCACGTGGTGTATGCGCTCTAAAGTCAGGGTGAGGGTGCACATCATGCACACAAAAAAACGTAGAGGCAACAGAAAACCAGAGCATGGCTTCTGCTTAAGCCCAAGCGATCTGCGTGTTTGACCTCCACAGGTGCAGCAGAGTCATAAACACAGCTGGTGTGATTCAGACTTAAACTCACACAACCTTTCTAACCTCCTTTATCAAGCCCCGCACACACACCAGCCAGACCGTCATTAGTCTGTGTGGACAATATCAATGTGCTCTAATGCTTTACAGCTCAGACCTGATCCACCACTGAATTAAAATGCCAGTTATTGTTATAGTTCAATTTTCTGCTCTTGTTAATCTTGAATAGACTGTGTTAAGCCAGAGAGTTACTGTATACAATACAAAGAGCATTTTCATGCTGCATTACAGGAACACGAGAGCTGAAACTGAGACAGACGCAGGTTGCAGCGGTTTGCTAATGGCATCCGTAAAACAAAACATTTATCCTGCTCTGGTGCTGTTTTCACTTCCACTTTGCTTGGACAAGTCTTGGTTATCTTAAGGTATTATCACATTTGCATGGAAATCATTTTTCAATATTATATGGGTTGTGTTTGACCAAAAGAAAATAAATGTACACACTTGCTTTTTGTATAGAGGGCACAAAAAGCTAAAACTTATATATATATATAAACTTTATAAAAATATATTTTTAGCATACTAAAAGTATATTTTGTCTAATTGCATTTATTTATTTGTTTTATTTCTATACTTGTTGAGAGTATATAAATAAAAATTTGTTGAAAACATATCTTAATTTCTAAAAAAAAATATATATATTATATATATATATATATTAGGGGTGGGCATAACATTTTTTTTTTTTTAAATCTAGATTAAATGGCTAATTTGAATTCTGCCAAAGTGAAATTGGGGCCCTACATTTACTTTAATCAATCTTGAGGTTCCTATTTTTGTTGCTACTGCACATTGGTGCCCCTTAGTTATGTCCAGTGTTTCTACAGTTTTCATGTACATATTATAATTCTTTCATTAACATTTACATTTAGGCTACACATAAGATAATGACAACAGTGGTGTTTGCATGTGAAATTAGGCACAATTAGTAGAAATGTGTACTTCGTTTAGTACTGAGATGTAAATTTGCAGACGCTCCCTAAAGCAGCGTAGGCGAATACCGCGCTCTGTTTACACCAGTGCGTAGCGGGAAAGACGCAGCGGGAAAGATCGGAAAACCTCGCGCTCGTGCGGCAGTCAGCTTCAGAAACCTAATATTTTGGTTTGCTAGGCGCAGGATACACACGAAGCACGTTCAACTCCGACACACAGACGGTGCTGTTAATAAACACGTTACTATTCGCGTGTCCGTGCTTAATGCGCATCTCGTGAAAAGCATTTTGGGGGCCCAAGGCAGTTGCCTACCATTGCCTAATGGGTAAGTCCGCCCCTTCAATTCTTCAATTTGGCTAGGTATACATCCGCGCTAAAATATCATGGTCAAAGTCAACTTTTTGAATAGATTAACTATATTAGCTATATTTTTTATATCGCGCGATAAGAGTCTCGTTAACATCACGCTAACGCCGATAACGGCTCAACACTAATATATATATATATATATATATATATATATATGTGTGTGTGTGTGTGTGTGTGTGTGTGTATGTATTATGACTTTGCAATTAAATGTAGGGCTACTGAATTTTTTTTTTTAGAAAAGCGGAATCTCTTTTACAACAAGTTTAACATAGCCGAACCCCAAACAACAGTTACAGTAAATCAAAGGGCAATATCGCTGATAAATTGTTTATCATCAACGCTGTAAATGCCAGTGAGTTTTTTGACCAGATACACCACGGACATATTCACTGGTACTGTCATGATATTTCAGAAGGCCTGTGTTCCACATCTGCACTGTAACCTAGAAAGAATAATGGAAGCGTGTAGGACAAAATTTAAAATGCCACTTAATTCAAAGTCCCAGCTGGGGGATACGGCACACATGCAGACAAGCATCGTTTCACCTCTATTGAAACACACCAAAGTCGGCTGCGTGCACTAGTCCCGGGAGCTAACTGGGATTAGTTACGCTGCAGTTAATCCATAATTGTTTTTTGTCTTATTCAAACACAGATCTTTTGTGTTGCAAACAGGCTTTTGTTTCTTCCAGAAAATGTAATTGCATATCTCTGATCACCTAATTTCCGAACGGTGTTGACTTTGGCATTGTGCTAACTTGTACAAACTAAATGATGGCACTAATCACAGAACCTGTTTCTGATAAAACTCGCAGCTAGAATACATATCTCCCACATATTTTATTCTTTGCACTGTTTTGTTTCACCTTTATTCAGGTCGATACGATTATGTAAATCAGTGGTTCTCAGGTACTATTATTTCTTTATGCTTTGAGCAGTGGTTTCTGAATGCTCCTTGATTTTGGATGCATCTGGCAGCCAATAAAAACAATATACAAATATTGGCACAAACATCACTATAAGTGAACCTGTCAATCCTTATAATCTTGTAGTTTTCTTCATAGTTTTAAAGGATAGAAAAAGTTTTCAAAACATTGAACGCTAGAGGCGGTAAAACATTTTATTCCTTTTCACGCAAATTTACAGTTTCAATTAAGTGTTATTTTCACACAGTTATAGTACTTGAATATCATGTTTTAACTTTTAAACATTTAATAGTTCTAAACAATTAATATACTTGGTTATTTGAAAATTGATAGCTGTGAATCGATAGCTCACTGAGTACAGAGATGTACTTGGAGTTCTGATTTGAATCCTTGTAACTACGATAAAAAAAAAAAAAAACTGTTCAAATCTGCATAAAGGAAGCTAAAGTGACACGTTTGCATCAACAAATGCCTTTTATTATATGAGTTGTGCATTTGTTAACACTATAGGGTAGGTTTAGGATTGGGTTTGGTGTAGGGCATATTTCTAACATGATAGAGCATTGACTTTTAGCGACAGCCCACGGATATTCAACGTAATAAAAGCACAGCAACACGTACCTATATAAATGCAAACGTACCAGGGTTCACATATTGAACCTGTGTTTTAGCGCTACTCAGTGGACAATTATTTTTGAAACTGGTGTGATACATGAAGTAACGCCACAAAAACGAGGTACATTTTGTCTTAGACCAAGTTGCAAATAATGTATAAGATATCACAATATCACATTTTGGCATGGACCTAAGACTTTGACATTAACAACAAATTATATAGCAAGCATTTAATCCTCGCTTTACAATAAACACACTTAAATGTGTTATCAAAACTTGTGGATTTCATAATTTGCATTCAGCCTTGTTTTCCCTGTTGTCCACATGACCCCATGAAAACAGACAACCATAACCCACATGTTGAGAACCACTTATGTACAGTAAGCATTAATGTGAAAGAGAGGATTTTAGTTTACTCCTCTTAAAGTCAAATAAAGGACAAATAAACAAAGTAAACTTAAGCAGCTCATTAAAACAGGGATGTTTCGTTTAAACAGGGACTAGCCACATGCCTTTGCCATCCCCCAGTAAACAAGTAGAAAAATCTCAAATCAAATTAGCTCAGTCTCTTTAGAGGGCAGGAAAACCTTCCTTCCAGACTTCTGCACTCAAAACAACATACTCTAGAGTAGCTTAAACAACTGAAAGTAAACCATTGCAGACATACTGATGACAAAGGTTGAATCTTCCCTTTGGCTAAACTGGTCCCTTTTTCTCATATTACTTCAACCATTCATTAACAACTAGTTTTTGGCAAACATAAACAATCGACATCTACAGTATAAGGTTCAGAATGTTTTTGGCCTTGCTTCCTTCTGCCCAGTTTTTTATCTGGTTTCCATTGCAATCCGTTTATTTTCCAATCATCTCAATTGCAGTAGCTTGAGTGGCATATGCAGCCCTGGAAGCAGCTTCACAACTGGCAATGAAATGAATGGACATCTTTCTCAAAGTGTCATACACATCCTTGATTAAAACTCCTAGCAGACAAAGAAAAGAAAAGCAGATTCATTTTTTACATAGAAATACTACAAAATGCTAGCGAAATTGAATTGGCTTTTTTTTTAATTAACTGTAGGTTAAGTGAAGTGACTTGTGGCCAGGTATGGTGAACCATACTTGGAATTAGTGCTCTGTATTTAACCCATCCAACGTGCACACACACAGCAGTGAGAAGTGATCAACCACACACACACACACACACACTGTAAACACACCCGGTGCATTGGGAAGCCATTGCTGCAGCACCCGGGGAGCAGTTGGGGGAACTAGTGCCTTGCTCAAGGTTCTCACCTTAGTCGTGGTATTGAAGGTGGAGGGAGTGCTGGGAATTCACTCCCACCACCCACAATTCCTGCCAAACCTGGCACTTGAACCCACAACCTTTGGGATACAAGTCCAACTCCCTATCCATTAGGCCACGACTGCCCCCAAAAAAGTAACCTTTTGTGAGTTAAAATGTAAAAATAAACCAAAACTACTTTGATTATTTAGTTATTTGTTCCTTGCATTATTTTCAATTTGATCTCATAAAAAAATATGTACCTCTGTGCACTTTTTGTGCAGCACTGTTTAATGTACCTTACTGCATGTTTTGGTGCAGTTTTAAATAGAATGTGAATAGAGTGTTGCTAAAACACAGGTTTAAAGTGTGACCCTGGCACATTTTTATTACACTGATTTAGCAACATATTGCTGTGTTTTTATTACGTTGTTTCAGTTAAATACTACAAGGGTTCAGAATTCAAATATACGGGACTGTTGCTAAAAGTTCATGCTCTATCATGTTTCAAATATACCCTTCACCAAATCCAAAGCTAAACCCACCTAATAGCGTTAACAAATGCAAAACTACAACCTTGTCATTTCAACTGTGTTACCTAGATAGTGTTTTTGTATTTATGTTTAGGACCGTGTGCAGCTTTTATACCATAAATTGAACAGGATTTTGACACGATTTGGCAAATGACAAACACTTATATGTATGGGAAAAACTGCAATAAATCTTTCAGAGCATGCCCCAAGAGAAGATTAATACCATTTGACGTTGGATTAATTTAGTCGCATATTTTCTGGCAAAGCCCATTATTGGAAGCCTGCGGAGAGAGATGATGAAGACAACATCTGACCAAAGGCTTTAAATGAGCTTCTAATATTCCAATAATTGTTTCTAATACCTTTATGGTGGACAGCATTTTTTCTACATAGATTAATTAAAGCTACAAGTCTTTTCCGTGTTAAAAATGTAGATTAAAAAAATGGAAACACACTCGAATAGCAATGTCTACTGTATGTAAAACTCCCTAGTGTGCATTTCCTCAACTCAATTCGTCACAACCCACCTCTATAATTCCACCCAACCCTATATTTATTCTTCCATTGATGAATTTCACTATGCCTAACAGAGCAGGTCTTCCATCCTCATTAACCTCTTAGTGCTGGCATACCTCAGGGCTATATTCAGGGCCCTATATCGTTCACTCAGTACACCCACTCTATGGTACATCTCCACATCTCTCTCTCCTCCACCTACCCATATGACCTTTACTTACCACAGGATAACCACAGATGGTCCTAACTACAGGCTGTCAATTAAACATTGCTCCCTCCTCTGAGCCTCAGTATGCTGAATTAATGTTTTCTAGCCTTTTTTCTACACATTCCGAGTCTGATGGTGGAGTCTCGAACATTTTTTTAACTCATAAGCCCACATTGTTTGAAATGTGTGTACAGTGTAATTTACTTAAACTCAATTAACAAACTGCCAAGCCAAGTAAACCAAGCAAACAAATAAAACTATACAGTTGATCCCAGAAATAACGTTTGACTTTCAACCAACTTGTTTGCCAAAAAGTGTCAAGATATATACAAATGCACTTTTGCTATTTTCCTTCAAAATAAACAAAGATACTGTATCTAATGCCATGACATTCATTTATTTTAAATGCACATAGATTTTGGAGCCACTGTTGTCCATAGGTAGGTAATTAAGATAAAGCACATAAATTCAAATATCTGAATCCATTCTCAAGCTGGAAAATGGATGCAGCGTTAATGTGCTTTGCTTTGATTCGTAGCACAACGCTTTTTATGTAGTAAAACATAAGCTACATTTATGCTTTCAGAAACTTCACAAGATCAGCAGAATTACATGCTATTGCATGTCTAGCCATGCATTTAAGATAATCTCAAATGTTTTTCCTATAGTCTTTGAGTTGGTATTCCAGGGAGAAAATTTGTAAAACTGTTCATCTGCAACCTGCAATGCTTGGGATTTAGAGCTCCAAGCTGGCTTTCTGTAACCAGTTTCCTGCAATCCATGCCAGGAATGTGAGGAGGAAAAGCCCTGGAAGCTGCTGCTCAGAGCAGATGGAAGTGACAGCATTACACTGTGCATTTCTTCAAAGGTAAAGCAACTGGACAGATGGTAAGAGGACAAACCAACCTCAAGTCTCGCAAATAAATAAGTCATTAGTGAATACAAAATTACTAGGGAATTTGGTAATGTCCACATTTCTTTCGACCTCACAACACATTAGAACAATAAATAAAAAGACAATTTTGTGGTTTCTATGGTGTGCACCCAGGGTCACCGTGATTTTGCCAAGACAGACATCTTCCTGGATCAACATCTTTTGTTATTCCTCACGCTCACCGATTTCACCAAGTACAAGATGTTCTTGGATCAACATCCTTGTTGATCCTGGAACAAAATTCTAATAACCAATCAAAATTGAGGAATAACTTTTCTGGAAATATCTGTTTTAGATTTATAATCATAGTTAGGTGCTTCTACACCCTTGTTAATCAGCTATCATTTCTCACTGATTTTAGGCATACATTTTGGGTAGGGGTAGGTTTAAGGGTAAGGATTGGGATACGATTATATTTTTGGTCAGTAATGTTGATCCAGGATCATGTCTTACCTGCAACCAAGTAGCACCCTACCCTTTACATCTGTCAGTGTTTTCTTTATAAATAAAAATTCCAGTTGCATGTCAGTGGATAACAGCAGCATATCTGAAGCAGGGAAACAAAAATGCTATTGATTGAGTACACTGCATGTCTGGGAGCCACGCACACTGTTTTCTGTTGTCGCTTTCCACTACTAATGACAGCCGCAGTGACCACTCAGTAAAAGCAAAAATTGTCAATGCCCAATCTTCACTCACACAAAACAAAATGAAAATCCCATATTTACCCCAATTTAATTATTATTTACTCACCCATGAAGTTCTAAACCTTACAATTTGTCAAACATTCTAAAAAATATCAAACATTGTTTTGGACCCCATTGACTTTCATTATATACTCTACACACTGTCTCCTGTATGCTCTGATTTAACAGCTGGAGATTAGCTATGGTTTTATTGATGGTCCCACTAAATCAAAGGTTAAAATCTATCTGAACATCCCCTTGGTGATTTTCCTCATTCTTATTACCAAATACATTTGGAATTAGCTGTAAGGTGTAACATTTAAGGTTGTGCGAGTAGCATGTTCTCAGACTCAAACTCAAATGAAGCAGAAATTATAGAGGCGTCCATTTGTATCCTATTTAATGAAGTGACTAAACACTGCCTCAGGCTTGGATCTGAAGAGAACAGTAATGAAACCATTACATGAAGAGAAAGAGATGGGGGAAAAATACTTTACAGAGTGCAATGTGACCTAGTGCCTTTTCATGCCTGAATGCACTTCAGGTCTTGCTTGCTGGATAAGGAGTTTGTGAGCAATGTTTTTTTTATGAAAACACATTCTTGATACATGATGGATAGTTGTTATATTCCAAATAGTTAGCGAGAGAGTTTACAATTAAAAATTAACGCCAGCAAAAAATGTAAATCAAATAAAAAAACACCACATAAAAAGATGTTTTAGAAATAAAAAATTAATTAAAATTGCCATGAGTGTTTTGCATGTTGTAAAATATATTTGACCGCTATTTTCATCAAATGCCATCAATTGTGAATTCTGATAAGCATGAGATATCTTGCACCCATATTATTAAAGATGTTATTCAGATATTTTCCATTCCCATTGATAAAGTAATAGCAACTACCTCTTTTTTAACTATTTACTATTTAACTGCTTGTCGCCCTGATGGGAAACAAAACCTGTTCTTCTAAAGTAGAACTAATCTGAATAGTCTATTTAAACTTACACATCTTTCTTCAGTTTGCCTTTTACCAACTGTCCTCATATAAACAAAACTACCCTTTTAATACTACATTAAACAGCATTTTATCACGAATTAAAGCTGTTTCAATAGAACCACAGAACTAACAAAAATTCCAATTTTGAAAGGGAAAAATTCTGGCCACTTAAAAAATGCAAATGTTACAGGAACATTTTTATTATGCCTGGCTCATTAGAGAACGCTCAGGGAGTTTTTCACTGAAACAAAACACAGATGGCTTTAGAAATTGATGTGCTTACAAACAAATGGGCCATGAACATTGTGGTCATTAAAAAAAAACTGTATATATCTATTATTCTCAAAAGAGTTTAAGAAAAAAAATATGCAACAACCCATAAATCTCATGTGTGATGTTTCCACAAGTGCTCAGCCATTTTATCCTTTCTGTGTAAGACTGTAAAAAGCATTACATTTTCAAACTGGTGTTGATTGGTTTATACAGGTTTGTGCTGGTTAATAGGAAAAGCTTCCAAAACACAATATATACCAGCAATTATGGCGCCTCATTTATCCTAAATTGCAAAAAAAGCAGGTTGCATTTAGAAACTTGTTTGTGTATTTTGTTTTATATGGACATTGTTGCACTTTTGCATCACATGCACATCTTTATAAATGAGGTCTCTGATGTTTTTCTTAAAAATAATCAAAATCTTTAGTAAAAATCACTCAAAAGTGTGTAAGAACTAATGAGTTTTTGCACAAAAGTCACACTGGGGTAGAGCTGAAACCTGTCATGTCTGCTGACACAACTCTTATCTATCTACCCCAACTGAGACTCACAAGCATTCATTTTCACGGAGTTCCAAATGAAAAGTATGATGATGAGAACAAAATGGAATTGAAAATGTGACTTTGCATTTATAATGATAACCATAAAAAAGACAGATTGACATGCGCTCGATACATACTACCAAAACTGAAATTTAACTACCCCAATGTAATATTAATGGCAAATATACATGCATACATACGCTTTTTAATGATAGCCTTCCCTTTTATTGCGTCAAAGCACCTTGTGTTCTTACTTTCAGTGAATACATATTTGATAAGGTAGACGGTTTGAATAAACTCAATTAGCATGAGCTGCTAGCCACTAATGATCACAGGGACATGCAGTGGATTCACTGCGGTGCCCGGCTCGATTGGCACATTATTGCTAGCGGAAAGGGAACATAAAGTTCACTCACCGCTAATCAAGTGTCTTGATGCATTGGGTTGAAGCGCCATGATAATTAGCATAATTTGTCACAGTGCCGTTAGATTGCTCCACATGGGTATGCTGTGTGGAAAGGCAATACAAGTACTTGTTCAAATCGGCCCTATTTTTATTTGTTTATTGTGTTTATACAATTGAGGTTGTGGGCAGTTGGAGAGAAAAAGGTG
>JAUYWG010000031.1:23019570-23049526 GCA_034779775.1 Enteromius afrohamiltoni | reverse complement strand
GTTCAAATCGGCCCTATTTTTATTTGTTTATTGTGTTTATACAATTGAGGTTGTGGGCAGTTGGAGAGAAAAAGGTGCTGTAAGGGGTTTTTTTTAAAAACGAAAATGAATCCCTGGTGATCTGAAAAGGGCATATACTGTCAAGTGATGCTTAGCAAGCTGCAAACCAAATATTATTGTACTGACAGCATAATTTTTTTTATACCGATTCACTTAACGTACTAACTGCATATCCCCTTCTCACACTGACTGGTTGAGATACTATATGCCTCAAACTAAATGCAATGTCTTTTAATGATCTAAAGCCACCCTAGTAAAAAAGTATTATATTTAAAATGATATACAAGCATAGTTCAAATCTATTGACATATTTACTGACATTTCGTTCAAGACATACACAAATTATAAATATATTTTATTTAGAGTACTACTAGTGCACAATGCACATTTCTTAATATTTAGCCTAAAATGTGTTTTAATGTCACTATTGCCAAAGATTGCATGATCTTTAAATAATATCATTCTTAAATGGAAGAGGCAATTGTACCCGAAGTATACTTGCAATAATTCCACTTTAGCACAACCAGATATACTTAGCATTTATCTTTAGTTGGATTTCAGAACTATTTTGCCCAAAATGAGTTGTTCCAATTTTAGACCTAAAGTATACCAGTTTAATATACAAAAAGTACAATTGCAGGGTATTTCAGTAAGTACATAAACCTGTAAATGTTGCATACTTAGAAAAATAATGCATTTTAGTGCATTTATTTTTTTTATTATGGCACACACCTGGCAAAGTTCAAATTAGATTAGTTCTTTCTTAAAGTGTTTGTTCACCCAAAAACGAAAATTCTGCTATAATTTATTTACCTTCATGTTGTTCCAAACACTTTTGTTCATCTTCAGAACACTAATTAAGACATTTTTGATCTCTCTTATAGACAAAAAGAGTCCTGACACCATCAAGACCCCAAAATGTATTGGTAGAATAGTCCATGTGACATCAGGGGTTCAATTGCAATTTTAGGATGCTACAAAAATACTTTTTGTGCACAAAGAAAACAAACAGAATGATTTTTTGCCACTATTGTGAAGAATATGCATTGTTTACATGATGCAGAAGCAGACATGTGTTATATTTTTTTGTCTATACCTTTAAGCCTTTGTAATGTTAATCAAAGCAATTTACATACAGGACTATGACTCCCAAGGTTGTATTGCAGTTTCTATTTTCAAATATTCTTTTTAGTTTTGCAAGCAGTATACATCAGATGGTCAGCAAACAGTCTGTGTATGTGGCTGTGGCTGTGCCATCTGAGGCTGAGACCGAAACAGGGTGCAGACTGTGCAGTTTTCATCTTGTCAGATTGTATGAAGTGACCCCAGTAAGTTTTTGGGTAAAAGCCATAACAGATTGGGACATAAACTGTCATTTAAGCCAGACTGGCCTATACACATTTTTGCTAAGAGTTTGGCCATGATTTGTCAACACTGACTGTGCTTTTTAAGCCACCGATTTATGCTAAAACTAAGTAAAGATACAAATTTAGTGTAAAATGTAAAGGTTTGTCAATGGTGACCTACCAAGGACTGCAGACGCAAATGAGATTTTGGCTTAATCTGATAAAATTTATTAAATGGAAAGATTTGTGTTGATTTAATATTTTTTTGCACAACACAATCTTTAGTGAGCTCTGCCAGTCTCTCTCTCTGTCATTGTTTCTGTATTGCTCATAACACCGCGTTCTCTCTCTGTCTCGTCTTGCTCTTTGCTGCCGCTCCCTCTGCAAGTGTCCCAAGCATCGGGGTTTGAATGAATAGAATGTTGTCCTTCCTACAATACGTCAGTGATGCAAACACACTCACATATACAGATACACAAAGAACACTAGCCCTAGGAGAATACTTTTTAAAAATTCTGAAATACAAGCTGAGGTCAAAGTCTGTATAATTCAAGAGGACAGACTGTCTGCTCTTGAAACTTGAACCAAAATAAAAACACGACTACACACACACACACAGTATACACAATGGGAGTTAGTTATGTTATCTCCCACAACAGAACACACATCACAAAAATGTGTTACTGTAGCTTTAAATTGTGCCTAGGCATTAGATGTAGTAATCTGCTAGGTTGAGACATACATTACAACGGCTAATCAGAAAAAAATTAGGTTCCACCAGCACTCAACCGATACCGCTGAGGCTTCCTGTGCAGTGAGTTGATCAGTTTTACATTTTTTGTCGGTTCACTCCAAGGGCAAGTGTCAGTAAAATGAAGCATGGCACATGGTATCGTGTTTTGGGGTAAATGATCCATGTAATAGCTGAGAGGGATAAAAGAGTCTGTTCTCAAACCCAGGTTTAGGGCTGCGTTATACACCCTCAGGTGTCCATACGTATAAGAGCACTTAATGCACACTGTCTGACACAACCACATGCTCTCTAAAAATGACAGTCACATATTTTAGTTCAAATATGAATTATTCAATGAGCTATTTCGAACATATTTCCAGCAGCAGCAGAATTGAGACTGATTCAGTGGTCTGACAGTGAAGAGTGAACTCATTTGTTTTTAATACCTATATTTATTTTATATCCACATGTCACCTGTTAAAGTAAGCAATGATTTTGGCTTTCCAAGCATTTTCCTATGGGGAAGATGAAGCCCAAGAAATTGGGAATGACATGTTACTAAAAATAACAACCCACCCACAGTTTGATCTGGATGGCGTTTGAAGACGAGCTACACAGAAGTTTGAGTTAGTAAAACCTAGATTCTAAGGCGATGAAGTTACAAATACAATAAGTAAGCAATTTGTAACCAATAAAAAAAATCTTATTGAAAGGATGAATTACGTTTAATTGTGTTTGCAACCTAGGCTCATTGGAAATTAGAGGATGGATACCCGACCCGAGCCCGACGGTACCCGACGGGCCGGGTTCAGACAGATATTTAGAAAGGATGCTCGGGTTCGGGTCGGGCTCGGTCACACCAGTGCGATTGTGCGCCTGTGTTATAATGGTGCTTTTTGCCCCGTGTGCGCTGATGCTCTCATCTCTTGACATTTTCGAAGGCCTTCCTACAGTTACTTAATAAAAGCGGGCTTTCCACGCAAAAAGATGCATGTGTCATTAGTATGAGAAAAAAATTTGATCGGGCTCGGACATAAATATCTTAATGCCTGTCAGGCTCGGGTCGGGTTCGGTTACTGCTCTGTCGGACACGGGCCGGGCTCAGACAGAAAAATGCAGCACGACCCGCACAAAACCGAAAAATGTACCTATACATACGAATCGCTACAGTTTCTAGAATGAAATTGAAAAAGTTAAAATAAACATTAACTTCTAATCCTTTTCACACAAAAGTATGATTTACAGGTACATTTTTGATTAATAAAGGCTAATTTCCATACATTAGTTGCAAAATGTTATGTTATGAACTTTTCAAATTCACTAGGTTTACTCAGTAGCTCACATGATACGGCGTTGCACTTTGGCAATGAAAAGCACCGGTTTGAATAGCGAATAGGCTTTTAGATTACTTTTACATTTGTTAACACTATTGGGTAGGTTTAGGTTTGGGTTTGGTGTAGGGGATATTTCCAACATGATAGAGTAATAATCTTTAGCGACACTCACTGGATATTTGAATTCTGAACGGCCACAAAACGTACTTCAAGCAGCATTATCAAAAAACGGCAATATTTACCTGTACCAACATAATTCAAACATTTCACAGTTATGTATTAAACGTGCGTTTTAGCACCACTGTCTGGACATTTCGCTTTCACTTTCACAAACTGCGGTAAGGTGCATAATTACGGGGTTGCAGAAATTGATGCAGAGGCACGTATTACCAATGAGCCTGGGTTAAGTGTTTCAGTTAGTTTCAGAACTATGATAGATAGATAGATGGATGGATGGATGGATAGATAGATAGTCTTGGAATAATTGAAATAAAAATATTAATATATTCTTTTAATTCATTCTTCATTTCCTCTCTCCGGGGGGGGAGCATACAGGGATCGGGTCGGAAGCAGAGCTCTGTCCTCTTCTTGCAGACAAGAAGGATTAAAAACCCTATAGTCTGCCAAGCATATGTATATGCATATGTAATTTAATTCATTATTAAAAAATGTATTATGTATAATAAAAATAATAATAATATTTAAAATGCATTTAAACCCCAAATTTAGTACAATGTCTTTAAAGCATATTTTGTACTCATTTTTAAATCTTTTTGAAAAATTTTGAATCCTGTTCTTGGAAAGTACCATGCATATCTTTTTTTTTTTTTTTTATAGTGACTTTTAAAAAAGTCCATCTGATCGCTAATTGAAAATCCACTTTATAAAGTAGTTTTCAAACAGCGCTGACTGATTATGGCCTATCAGTCGCCCTCAATCACACAGTTCAAAATGACCCACAGGAATAAGGCTGGTGAAAAGAGATAAAACAAAAGCCCAAATCCCTCTCTATCCCCTGAAAGCTCCAGCTGTTGAGCTGTCCTCACTATGTGGGGTAGACCTTATCCGAACTGCCAATTAACCAGCAGTGCTCGGAAATTTGTGCACGCAGAGCCCTGAAACTCTCAACACTTTTGACAGAGTGTATCAGAAGCCATATGTGAGAAATGCTGGAACACAAAAACAGCTCTTCCACTTGTCTCTCACTTTTCGTCTATATTTGATGGCTGATGTTGGAACATGACTTCAGTTTCTCTTGACTGCAGTCAGCCTGCAAAGGCGTCTTTGAAGGTTTTCTGTGACAATGTAGGTGCCAGGTTTTAAGGGCTGAGGTACAAGCTTGCATCTTAAGTGACGTTTTGCAAGAGGAAAAGTTTGCTAATGGCGAATGTATGTGGATAGCTTAAAACAATCCACAAATAAGCAATCCGACAGAGGAAAGTTTGAAAAGAACCACTTAAGTTGACTAAATACTCCAGTGCAATCAGTTCAGCGTTTCTTTAGGTGGCAAGAAAACTGTAATTGGAACACGTGAAGATCGCAGGTCCCACCAGAGCATTTCCTCAGAGCAAAGTCACATTTAACAATGGCCTTTTATCAACACTGCGCTTCAGAATCAGCAAATATAACTGCTAATAGGTTTTCATTTCAAGGGGCGATGTCTCTAGAACACACTAAATGAAACCAGCAGCAGAATTTAGATTCAGAATCAGACAAGACCTACTTTGGCGTTGTCAAATTCTCAGTTTGTTATTTAATGAGGGGTCTTGTCAGAGGCGATCTAACAAAGCTCCAGCTCGGTTAAATATTTAGGTTCAGCCTATTTAAATGCCACCACTCATGCTGCTCCTCTAGCATTTGAACTTTGGGGAGATGAGGCTCTGAAAGTTTTGACATTAATAGTCGACTATGATCTGACACTAGTTGAGTTCCAAAGAAGAAGAAAAGAAACTCGAGAGATTACTAAATGCTTTAAACCTGCATTCAGCACATCCTGCGACTCAGATTCACATTCTAATAAGAGAGAAACTTTATCGTATGAGGTTTTTTTTTTTCTTTCCTTCTCATTATTACTATAGTTTGTCCTTACGAAAACAGCCACTAGGAACTAATTGTTGGAAATAAGGTTGCATAGGCACAAGTGGGCAGAGAATATGCCCTCTGAACACAGAATCAAAGCTTTGGCACAAATTGAGCAGACACGCATGTTCAGCTGCGGGCACATATATTATACTTTGCTCAAGACTGGTGAAGAAATTAAAGTCTGAGAAAAAACTGAGAGAAGCCAAAATGTCCCTGAATAGGGGGCAGGTCACTTAATAAAAAAGGGCTGAAAAGTGCAAAAGGTTTAGAGGACACAAAGATCAGAAAGGCTCAGTGCAATGTGACATTTTCCTGGTAATCTAGCCATTGATTGTTTTTGAAGTCCCTGTAATTTACAGGTTTACTGTACAAGACATGATGGAATTTATATATAAAATAATAACAGTACACAAAGTTCATCAGTGCAAACTAGTGCTTGTGCTCAATTTCCAAATAGTTTGTGAACTTTATTTTAAATTTTGGATTAATGAAGAACATTTAATAACCACACAATATTTTAAGTGACAAAAAATGTCTTTAGATTAATAAAAAAAAAAGTTTTTTTTAAAAGTGATGGTTTGCTAAAATGTTCTTTAGAGAACCAAAAATGGTTCTTCTATGGCAATGCAGCATATTATTCTTTCTTTTTTTTTCGCTGCAGTTCCATACAAGAACCATTTTTGGTTATATTAAAAAATCCAAGTTTGTCAATCCTAATTTTTTGTCTAACGAGCGGATACTTGCTAACGACCAGATACTTGCTGTCGTTTTCACTGCTTGTCTGCAGTGTCGCTAAAGCTAACATAACTACTCTAAATTAAATGTCCATCAATAGAAATAAAAATTAATGGGTTTGGTCTTGGTGAAAAAGATCTGCTGCTCTCTGCGTCGGAGCAAGTAACATACATGAACATTAAACACATATAAAATGACCCTGTAGCAGAATTATACAGGTGGAGCTGGGGAAGTTGGAGGGTTTCTGAAGCGTAATGCATCAGCTACAGCAAACACTAGCCAAGAATTTGAATTGTGATTATAATAGTGATTCAGTCTGTGTCATCAAAGGTTTCATCACAGAACTAAAACAAAATTAAATTAAATTAATAACAGGCACTATTTTCTCACATTTCTGATATTTATTTTGGCTATTCTGAGAAAAATAGATCAGACTTAATAAAAATAAACAGTCACAATTGCATAAAAAAGCTTTTATAAAAGCTAAATTGTAAAGTCCAACCTATAATGACTCTGTCTCCTCCTTTACACTTTATTTACCTGCAAAAATATGTTCAATAGAGCCACTTAAGGACCCAAGGATGGGCTAAAATGACAGCCACAGGCACTCTGTGGAGGAGCGGAGGAAGGTAGAGGTTTTGTTTGAGGAGCCTTAATAAATCATCTGATGGACTGCAGTTTGCCATGTCTGAGTAACTGTAAATTGTGACTGTCATTCAGGATAATATTGCTGTGCAAAGGGTACTGGAAGGCCTCTCGGACACGCCTTGGGAGGAAGACGAGTCTGACAAGGAAGATGAAGAGCAAGATGATGTTCACCAGGCAGAACTGAGCAGAACACATTCACAACAATTTCTGCAATAACCATTTCACTGCCTACACACTGTGTGTCTTAAACAAAGACTTTTCTACCACATATATTTCTTCATTTATACTGAAATTGATGTAAGAAAGCCAGGATAGTTGCAAATGTATTTTTTATGAGGTGGAATTGTGGGAAGATCTATTTACGTTGCATTTTGCAGTCTAAGGAGTGCTCTGGGGGTCTTGTAGAAGGTATCAGCTTGTAGCAGAACTGCTGATCTCTGGTTTAGCATTTCATTACATCTTTTGGATACATTTTCCCAATTCCATCTTTTAGGATTTCCAATAGACCGGCCACACACACAGGTGGCCAAATCTCTATGTAGAACATCAATATAAACTCCCAACCATATTGTACCTCTGTGAAAACAAACAAGATGTCGGTCTCAACTCTGACTCCTACCTTGAAAATCAAAATCTTGCGGCCACCCCTGGTCACGTATAACATTCGATACTTCATCAAACAAGTCCACCCCCATCTGGCCTCGACGATCAATCTCAACTGGACACCTTGCCCCTTTTTCTTCAAATGAAGAGCTTGTGCAACATCTTAATGTTTACTTCTCAGTGGTAGAAACCACAGGAACCTCTGTGAGTACAGCTCACACAAGTTATATTAAGACTAGCATATGTAACACTTTTTGTGCAACACTGTTCTTATGTACCTTACTGCATCGCCACAGTTTCAAAGAGAAACATCCACTGAGGTATATTTCTGTGTTTTTATTATCTTGCTTTAGGTTCTGAATTGAAATACCCGTGGACTGTTGCTAAAAGTTAATGCTCTATCATGTTGGAAATAGGCCCTACACCAAGTCTAAACTTAAACCTACCTGTTATTGTTAACAAATCAAAACTAATGTAAAAATGCATTTGTTGATGCAATCGTGTCATTTCAACCTCCTTTTAAACAGATTTGAACTGTTTTGTTGAACCGTAGTTACACGGGATTCAAACCAGAGCTCCTCATCCCTTAAATACTTATCTGAACTTCGTGAGCTACCAAACTTACCTACCATCTATACAAACCCATAGATATCAAACTGGATATGAGCGATACTAACATTCAAAAGCACCAGTTTTTCAATATCCTAGCATAATAATACGCTTTATAAAACTGTGTGAAAATGAATAAAAGGTGTCAGACTTTTGCTGCCTATAGTGTTGATTTCTTTGGAAACTGCAGTGATATGTACTTGTTGGTACGTATTTCGTGTCTTGCTAAAAAGTGCACGTTTATGTCATGAAACCAGGTAGAAATTGCTACATCATACAATAGCTTTGTTTTTTTATGTTTTTTTATGAGTTTTTTATTTGAACTGCTTTTTCTGACCTTCTCCTTTATGTTATAAAAGTTTCTATGACAACAAACATTTCCTAAAATCACATAAATATAAAAAATGCTCAGAGTCAACACACTGCATAGTAAATAAATGAGGCATTTGCTTTAGACTGTGACTGGTTTTACGCTATATTTCAGCTCAGAGGTAATTATACGAGGTGATTAAATTGGAAATGGTTTGCCTTATTATAAAATTAAGTTATTAAATAATTTTATGACAATGTTTTGGCCTGGTTCATTCACCAGCAGACACACATTTATGGAATTACCCCTCACACATATGCTTCAAGCTTTATTAGCGGCTATAACCGAGGTGATGCTAACATGATTTTAGTACACCTCAAATGCTGACATTAATAAAATAGCATTTTTTTATATAAACAAGGCACAGAAAGAAAAATGTGGCCATTAGGGGGTCTGACCTGCACTATACTAACCAGGGTAGAGAGTAAACAGCCTAGATGAGAAACACGGCATGTGGGTGGATGCTTTGAAAGAGAAAAAATTGTGGTTTTCTTTCACCATAATGTCTGCTGTGTTGCCTCCCTTCAGCAACAGCTTCAAACACGCTCAGTTTCACTTGCGTTCACTTTGTAGCTCACTCTCATTCCTTTCTGTGGGCTGTGAGAATAATTTAGCCAATACATTAGCGCCACAGCTAGCCGGCCCTGCGCATAAGGTCCTGTTAAAGCCGTGAGCAATATTAGCCAATATCGATGCAGCCCAGCAGTCTTCGGAGAGCCAGAGTTAATGACCAATAACCTGCAGGTGGTCTCACACCACTTTTTTTCTATTTATTTTTTCCCCTCGTTTTCGACGTGTATTGAATTTCCTTAAAAGGACCCATTTAATTAACTCGACAAATTAACTATCCTCTTTAAATCGCATCCGAGTTTGATATTCCAATGCGGCATATCCTAACAGGAATATGTGAATGTAGCGGTTGACTTTGCTGCACACCTACATTAAATATCAAATGAAAATAACTGTGATTTATCTGTGATTTCTGAGACCCCAAACATAACCCCACTGAAATGTAAAATATTTAAAATGCATATATTACATTTTTACTGATATATCAATTGAGACTTACAGTAGGCCTACTGAATTACAAGTAATAATTCAACCCTAAAATGTGTTTTAATGTCACTACTGATGATGATTGCATGATCTTTGAATAATATGAGTCTTTAAAAGCAAGATATTTAAAGTGTACCTAAAGTATACCTTGAATAGTTGTACTTTAGCACAATCAAATATACTTCAGAATATTTTTAGTTGGACTTCCTCACTAATTCTGCTCAATTAAAGTGCATTACGCTCAAAATTAGTTCCAATTTAGCAGACTGCAAGTATACCTGTTTAGTATACCAAAAGAACAACTGCAGGGTATTTTTATCAAGCACAGAAATATGTAAATGTATTTCTAGTATACTTAGCATGAAATAAATGTATTTTAAATATAGTAGTCAACATTTGAAGTGAATCAAAAAAGTTTATCAAAGACAAGAAAGTATCTTGATTTTAGGTTTCAGACAACTAGGTTTTGATCCACTTCAGATCGACTACTGTATTTTACAGTATATTTATTTTTCACTAGGGAAGTAATTCATCTTTTTAAGGAATGTTTTATATTTTTATTTATTTTAAGTTTTGTAATCAATTCACAAAATGAGTCAAATCCAGACTGGTAGTGTCTATACTTTGTCCTTTTATTTACAGATATTCAGAGGAATTTTTTGAACTACGCAACGCATATTTGCTACATGGAAACTATAAAAGAAAAAAACGACATTTAAAATGTGCTTCCAATATAAGCTCCACTTATTCATATGAATGAATGAATGAATGAATGTCCATTGGCTTTGCTGCACACCTCCATAGCTTAGCAAATGAAACTTAATTTGTTTGTTTTATTCGCAATTTCTGAGGCCCCAAACATAAGTAATGCAATACTTCTCACACAAAACATTTAATGCAAAGGTTTCAAGTTGAATTTTTGTATATCCTTTTCATAAGATTAGTAAAACTCCCAGAAGCAGAATGAAAGCACTTCAGGGATTCTCATATCTTAAACAGAACACGAGGGTTGAAGACACTAAATGTTTAAGGATACTAAAGTAACATCTTTAAATATCAGAGTTTGTGGATAAGAACCATTTGCATTTGGTACGTGATTTGAAAGTTGCGTATGCGGAAATTGAAAATGCTTGATTCTGCCTGTGTATTGATCCTCAGTACAGCTTCCCACAGTCGGCCTGAGGATGGGCCTGAAATGAAAGACTTTAGACACTCGGTCAGATCCAGTGCCAAGTGTTCCCAGCCTTGTCCTGTGCCAAGCCAGGAATACTAATTGGCCTCTTTTGCCCGCTAATAGAAAGAGGGAACGTCTAGGCGTTGAGAACGCTGATTAGTTTGACTCTGGGCTTCACGCTTTGTCTGATGTTGTTCCTACCTACACTTTGCACTTTTGTGGAGTTCACAAGATGCACAATGAATACCTAACAATGGTATCGACAAAGAATACGCAGGAAACCCTGTGCAATGAACTCATTTGTAGTGTTCCATAAAGTTCATGAAATCTGACAGCTTAGTAGTTCATATCCAGGTATTACGGTGAATTATTATACTTATTCGTTTTTTCTTTCTGTATGCATTTATTGCATCCATCCCTGAGAGAAATATTAACTGGAATGTTTCTTCTTATATTACATACTCGCACTTGACATGCATTATATCAACATATCTTGCTGACTGATGCCTGTCTCACACTCACACACGGGAGTAGAGTAATATTTGATTGCCATCTTTGTTATAGGGAAAAACAAATAATCAAACACAATTTCAAGAACCTGCAGTGTCTACCCTACTGGTGAATCTTGAGCTAAATGAATCATAGCACAGCGAGAAGAGAGGATGATGGTGCCGCAGAGGCGGGCTTCATCTCTGTGGGGTCTCTGGTGCAATTAATGATGTGCTGATATATTTATTTAGGTCTCATTAGAATCCAACCCCTGAGGGGCACATCCTGTCTCTGAGAACCCTCCCACTGGAGAGTACATTTTGTTTGGGCAACATAACAGGATAAATTAAGCAGAACCAGTGTCGAGCGTGCTGTGTTCAGAACGTTCTGTAAATATGAATTGTAATACGTATAAAAAAATATGTATAAAAAATGGTATTTCCGCAAACCCGCATGCATTCTTATCTTATATGTTATGTTCATGCTGATTCAGTGGGTTTGCTTAAATTGTGTTCAGTTCTCTGAAGTGGACAAATGTGAACTAAAAGTGAAAGACAGAACACTTTTCAGTGTAATTCTTCATACAGATTGAATGCCAAACAGGTTTTATCAAATTAAATATAAGACAAAAAAATAACTACATAAATTACACTGTAAAAAGTGCTGTAATTATGCATCTGATGACAGTAACTTACTGTAAATTTATCAAATATAATGGCAACAGTTTGTTCAAAGATACATGAACATTAAACATTAATACATTTTTGATTAAAAACAGCCTCGTGCAAAGCATTCTGGGAACCTCATCAACCATTTTCGGTGTTTTTTCTGGTTCCCAGAAATGCTTTGCATGAGGCTGTTATTTTATTATTTTTTTCTTGTAAAGAAAAAGACCTTTTAACCCAACTTCCAGTAATACTGTAATTTCTACAGGGATTTTTTACAGTGTATGATTATTAATTTTAAGGTTTTAAATTAATGTTATGGCAAAATGTTTGTCACACAAAATCATGTTATTAGAATGATTTCTGAAAGATCATGTGACATGTAAGACAGATAGATAGATCTATCTATCTTGATAGGGTGTTGTTGTTTTTCTTTACATTTAGAATACATCCAGATGAAATTCATTAATTCAGAAAAGAAAAATATATGTCTTTGCATCACTGATTATGTTACCCCATTATAAATATTGTAAAAAATAAAATGTCAGTGCTAATGTAGAACTAGTCAGATCAAAGTGAGCTGAACAGTTCTATAGTGGCTAGATGTTTTTTTAGCAGAAGATAATAAAGCATGCCGGCATCACTGTTATTTAAACTCAAAACCTTTTGAATCTATCTCATGCATTATAAAACAAACAAAACAACATTCATTTAGCTTTTCAAAGTATGAGGGGAAAATCATATGCAGATAATAATGTTGAAGCCTTTTCTCAAGCCTACGCTGATGCATTTAAATAAGCCTAACAAATTCAACTAATATATCATATTACAGCTAAAGCATAATACTAATGTAATATTTCACTGGAATATGTCAGAAACATTTTCTCGTCTTTGAATCATCTGATTTGTCAACATTTTATTAAGAGTTTAAAACAACAGAACTTGATTAAAGGGATTTGAAACACAATAACTCTGATTTCCACAGAGGCATCACAGTCATTACAGTTGTCCCAAGCATAATAAGTCCTCTATTAACAAGAAGTCAAATGTATGAGCACAAATAATTTCTCCCAAAATCTCTCTTCATAATGAGTTTCAAACTTGCTGTTATGAGAAATGCCTCTAGGGGAGATTCTTCAAAGTGCTGTGAACTACATTAACGGTGTTGTGTTTTACTGGTTCTTGTGACCTCCATTATAATTATACTTAAGAAATTACAGCATGATTTCAAGCAAGTGTAAAATAAAATAATATAAAATATGATAAATAAAAAAAAACATTCATGTATATTAATTTAGATCTATGAATCACTAATTTGTGAACAACAAAATCAAATCAAATAAATAAAAATAAATTAATAATTTATCTTTTTTATTACTTAATTACCATAAGTTTTGCATTTCATTATAGAATAATGTGCTACAAATGGTTTCATTTGAAATTACTACCTTTTATTTTAATGATAGCATTGGTCTTAATTTACTTTAGAAGTGGCATTTATATTCTTAAAAAAAAAAAATTCTCTTTTATCCTAAAACTTTGCTTTCCACTTTTCAATTAGATTTTGGTCTCATATGTTTGAATTTTAAAGTGCTAGCACTGATGTTTACTTAAAATGCCTGTATAACAAATCACAGACCTGAATGTAATCAAATCCTTGTTATATTAGATTTCACTAAACAGATTTGAACTAATCAATGATCTTTAAAATGAAGAAAACGATTAGGAGCCCAAACACTTGAACGGCCGTTCTACGCTTCTTTAATCGCTGTGATATTTTTGTGTTCTCTTTGAAAAATCACAGGACCTTTAGCTAGAGAGGTGGAGAGCCTTCACAGTTTCATCTTCCTCATCTCTCCAGGGACACCCTGGCCTTTATATCACCCACAATAACCTCCGAGAGTCAACAGATAAGCATGTCATCAAAGCCTTGCTAACATGGCCCAGCCGCAAAGATCTTAGCGCAGCTATCCGCTTGATCACATTCACAGAGCTAATGCGGGGCTATCAGCAGAGGAGCAAAGAAACCTACTATTTTAAAGAACTAAGCGTTTCTGATAACAGAATATGACCTACAGAGTTAAAGCAAAGATTCAAATTCAAAGCAGACGTTATGTTAACAATGAAAGTGCACATGCTTTTGAAGGACTTCTGATTAAAGGAACTGCGCTTGTTGGTTCACTTGACCCCTGTGCATGATGCTATTTCGCCATCCATAGTGATACTGTATAATGAAAACATACAACATATCTCTCCAAACATTGGCTAATATTGGAACTGGAAATACATGCATTTAGATACATTCCTGTGAAACTGTTATTCCTGTATGTATTCTTGATGCGTGTTTTGCAGCAGTTTCGAAATGAAACCAGTGAGAGGCGATAAAATGGGGGGGGTTAATATGTAACCTGGAACATATTTGTTGTGTCGTAATAGTTACATATTGCTATGTTTGTATTATGGCTGTTCAGAATTAAAAAATAAAAATAAAAAAAATCGCAGACAAGGCAAGTCAACGCTCTATCGTGTTTAAAATATTCCCTACTCCAAACCCAACCCTAAACCTACCCAATAGTGTTAACAAATGCAAAAGTGATAAAATGAAAAATAAAAAATAAAAATGTTGTATGCAGTCCATGTACGAATTTGAGCTCTTTGGGTCCATACTTCAGCTCTCCATGTTTCAAGTGAAACGCTGTATCATGTGAGCTACCAAGTAAACCTATTGAATTATAAAACTGATGCATATGAAACTGGATATGTGACCACAGTATCAGTTTTCGAATCTTGAAGCATGTTGAAAGTGTTGCATTCATAACATAATATTTCCCAAATAATTATGCAAAACTTAAGCTTTATTAATCAGAACTGTGGATCTGAAAATCATACTTTGTGGGAAAAGCAATGAAAGTTTGTTTATTTCAACTGGAAACTGCAGCGATTCGTATGTATTGGTACGTAGTTGGTTTTTTTTTTAGTTTTGCAGAAATGTACTGCAGGTAAAGACATGTATGAACCTCTTAGCTTAGGTTTAGGGGAATATATAAGTAATGAAAATACTAATTTAAAATGTAATGTTAATTTCACAATCTAATGTTCTGAAATGTAGCAAATCAAAATACAGACAATTAAGTACATTTTCCATTAGATATCTTTTTCAATGATTAAAACAACACATCTTAAATTAAATTTGTACCCTTTATCCCTTTCCCATGCTGGGCAATATATGTTGTATGTATATTTAAGGTGCACGCACAAATATATGAGTTATTTGGTCTGATTCTTTCATTCAGTAATAATGGTTTATTATTTTTATTTATGTTTTTATGATTTTTTAAAAGCAAGTAGTATATGCTATATATGTCAATGTTTGCATATACAGTATATATTTACAGACACACACACACACGTTGGTTTTTGTGATTTATGAGTACTTTCCATAAGCGTAATGGTTTTTATACTGCACAGACTGTATGTGGTATTGCCCTACACTGTAATACCTATGTCATACCACATGAACACGCAAACATACAAAATGTTTATCATTTACTTCTAATTTTTAACATTAAGTTATCATTTATTTGAAGTACTTAAATATGCACTTATTCATTAGTTTTCATTTATGTATTTTAATTAACTTTACAATCAGATTAGAGAGAATAAGATGTATTATCGGTTGCAAAGATCAGCACATCTCTCTCCACATGAATTAGACCTCCTTTGCTTTTCTCATTTAATGTCCCTCACCTTCCTAGTTCTTTTTTTTTCTCTCGTGTGTCCTCATCCTATCCTACATTACCCAGAATCTCCCCTATCACCCTACGTTCTTTTCTCACTCATAAGGGAAAACTTTCTTTCTATGACCCATTTCAAGGAACCTTTTTTTTCGTTCTTCCCCATTTTTGAGTGGATAAGTGCCTGAGGAGGATTTGAGAGTGACCGGCCAGCCTCTAAGAGGGTGCGTATGGCATGACTGACTTTTAATGCAGCGTTATAATTGATGTGTGCATATCTCTCCAAGGGACTAGATCTGGTCTGGCAGGGGAGAAAGTGAGAGAGAGAATGAAAGAAATTTGCCGCACTTTTAAATGCGCAACAGAATATCATGCATTCACATTAAATCCACTGACTCAAAATGTCTTTCTCATTTTATTTAATGAAATCTGAATTAAATGAGCTATTTGTATTCTCATTTTAGTCTTAATGAAAACATGTCTAAAGGCTCAAACGGTTCATCGGACCATCTTTGCTCACTTAAATAAAGCAAAAGAGGGAATCATGCTTGTAATCATAAAGTCCTGATTGAGACATAAAATATTAAAAAATATTTTTGATGAAGTTGGTAATAGTGCCAAGCATTCCAAGTGGGGTTATAAACTGAGCAGGGGGGAAGAATTCTAACACAATTGACTGAATTTATCACTATCTTCATATCTGAAAGATGAGGCATCTGCGCATCTGAGAACTAGAACCTGTCAAGTGCAGTCAAGAGCTTTGGTGGGGTGTACGAGCATTTCACCCGCTCTGTGATAAAGGAGAGAAAAAGAGATGTTCCTTCTCAAGGTCACTAACAGAAGTGAAATAGCCTGATGTTTAGAACAGGTTAAGTTTTTTGGTGCCATTTACTTTCTTAACAGACTTTTTGTGTTTTATTATGAATGACTGGTGCATGCTACTCCAACGAAAATAATTAATTCAATCTGAAACAACTTTCTTCTTCAGCTGGTAAAACCAATCCCTTCCCATTAATCACATGTTGAAACTAGGTTTTACTATACAGTCAATTAAAGCAGGATATAAGGTCAAGTCTGCCCCACATTTTCTTTTTCCTAATTGAATATCCTATTTCTCTCAAAAGAATGTCACACTGCAGAAATAAAATGGGTTGTGAACATAATTTCATGTTGACTTGAGATGTGAGAAAACAATGAAAGTCAACCGGAGTTTAACCAACAAACTCTTAAAAATAACTTTTTCTTATTGGCATTGGTGGTTCCATGAAAAACTTAACAACTACTGTTACGGTGGTTTCATTACAGTGGTTCAGGCTGCAAGACTGCAGAAGGACTAAAGAAAGATTATTAGCAGTACAATGGTATATAACTGTACTTTTCTTGTCTATTACCACCCACTGCAATTATAACAACAACAGAAATAAGCACAGTTACTGTAGAATAGAAAAACATTAGAGAGCATTGTTATTGTGTGACTACATAGTATTGTTGTATTGTGTATCAATTTCATATGTAATGTCAAATTAAGACTAGTTGTACAACAATGTTCTTATGGTTTCAAAAATAGATTTTATATATATATATATATATATATAGTTAAAGGTTAGTGATAGAGAAAGAGACCCCTAGAAAAGAGCACCAGCAAAGAAAATAGACAGAGCAACTGTTACAATCTTCTTATTACAGCTTCACTACTGTTCTGAAGTTGTGACAATTAGCAGACCGCCAATGTATACACATCTTGGTCTACAGGTCCTGATCTCAGTCAGCACCTCTGTGCCTGTAGGAACTCCAAATGGCCTCTTACTGAAGATAAGTTGGAGAAAGGACAACAAATGCCTTGTTTATTTTCAACCTTACAACACTAACAAACAAAGGGTCAAGCCTTTGGGAGTTAAAGTGCCCTTATCATGGATTTTTGAAAGTGATCTTTCATGCAGTGTATAACACAGCTCTAAATGAATGGTAACTGCCTGCAAAGGTTTAAATCTAAAAGAGCACTGTGTGTAAAGTTATTGTCTCTCAAAAGAAAGAGTCTCTGAATCACTGAAGTGAGTTGTTTTTACGAATCCCAAGCTGTCCCCAACCCGTTTCATGTTGACATCAACATGAAACATCATATTGGTCGCCCACTTTTTGCGTTTACAGACCTGTGAAAAACAAATGTTGGTCTGTATGAAAATGCAAATTCATTCTTTGCCACTAGGTGTCACTTCCGGAGTGTTAAAACATCACAAACGCTGCTTTAAATGAAATTAGCATCACACAATGTTTGGAAAAATGAATTGAAAATGAGTTTCAGAAACTGTCACAGAGGGTGATGCAGCAACAGACCCCTCATCATCTGATACTTTAGACTTAAGACAAGGTAAGCCTATACTGTAGTTTAAAATGTGTCACATTCTCAGCCTTTTTGTCTGTCTCTGTCTCCCCATTTCATTTTCAAACAACAGACGCTGACATAGCAGCTGGCCGATTTAGTATTGTGTTCGATTCTCCACAATTGCTTGTGGGTGTTAAAAAGAGAGAGATATGATTCAAACAGATGTTTACTGCGAGCGTCTCATCTGGATTTTCTATCTGACTGACTGTTGCATGCCGCTCTGTTGTTGTGGGGACATTTCCACGCCTCGAAACGTGATGCTGAACAAAACGAACTGTGATTGGTCAGTCTGAAGCTGGGGGCCCGTGGCCACTGCTTGTGCATAGAGCCCAGAATTTGGTGCTACGCCCCTGGTGTTGGCCATTACAAAACGAGATGTTACGTCTGTGTTCATTTGCACATTGTCAGTAAATCACCTGCAGAAATGTCCACGCCCATAATGTTTAGGAATTTTCAAAAGGGAAATAGTAGCACAAAGTTGTCAGACAGCAGTATTATGTGATTTGTTTAGGGAGGCCCGACCCTTGATCAGCATAAAGAGCACAACTTAACACTCTCATCTTATAGTCTATATAGTGTCGCCTGAGCGATCCGCATAACTGAGATTTCCTATCTTACACTTTATCCTTCACAAATCCTCAGACATAACACTCTACTCTCTTATGAAGCCTGTCAAGAATATCCCTGAGTCGTATTTCACCACAAAATCAAAAGAGAAATAAGACATATTTTGCTTAAAGAAAACAGGCTATTTTAGACATTTATGACACTTCTCATTAATGTATAACATAAAATAAATGATATTATTTCCATTTTATCATGGTTTGTTGTACTTGCATAAATTGATGATGAAAGACATGGGAAACTAATGTGAATCATATTTTTTGGGGGGGGTTTACTCTTAAAATGTCTGTATGCTTTACATTAATGAGATCTATTAGGTATATGTTCCTAATAGGCCTAATTTACTTCTCTTTCTTCTTTTTGTTTTTTGGGATGAAATGTGACTCAAACAATTTTTAGCCTATGGTTTGAACAGCCAGAAAAGAGGAATGAAGGAATATCTTTCCTGTCGTGCCCCTTGAGTCAAGGGAGAAGTATTCCAACTAAAGCAGAAAAAAGGAAATTGTAAAACCTTCCATGCCTTGTATATGTAATTATAGATATATCAGATGTGCAGATAGTGCACATGGAAAGGGGGGAAAAAAACAGATTAGCTGGATGAAAAAAATATTGATTTTCCACCCGAGTTGCATCTAGAGGCAAAAAGGAGCTTATTATCTAGATGTTGGGGCAAGCACAGAAACCTGGGAGACAGAAGGAGAGATAGGTATGTCCATTGAGTGGTCACTTCAGTAGTTGCACGCACACTGAACACACTGTGACTGTATCTGCATGTGCTAATATGTAAACACAGACTCACACGTGCACAAACACGGAGTATGCAGATCGGAGCTTTTCCGGCTGGCTGCATCAGCTCTCCCATGCTGCCTGTGTGCATCGATGCTGGAAATGATAGCTCCATTGCTCTTGTGTATTCGCAAAATCTCCATATGTTCGTCAGGAACTCTCTTACATGGCTCGGCAAAGCCGTTCATTTCCCTTCAGATACAGATCACGTTATCAGCCGGCAGATCTGGGCATTGGGCTGATGTTACAGGAGATTTCGGAAGATATTTGTTTGTCCTTGAGTTGCAGCAACCAAATATCGCTTATACCTTTTTGTTGTTGTTTTTTTTTAGGCCACAGTCAATAATTTGATGCTATTAAAAATAGCAGGGCAATCCCATGAAAACATGTCCAGGTGATATTTAACCCTGAAAAGTAAACCAAGCTTAGTAAATATATATGGTATAAAATAAATGATATATTAATTAACTTTCATATTTTTACAACAGTCCATTTACTACCATTTATGCAAATTCACATAGAAAAACATAGAAAATGTTTTACATTAACCTTCTACATGAGAACTGGAGCAGAAAAAGAAGTGTCATAAAATGGAGGAGGGCAGGGGAGGTAATAAAATAATAAAATAAAACAGAAAAGTTATTGATTTTTCGGGCCATTTTCATTAACTGTGAAACACCGCTAAATGAAATGATAACACACACACACACAAAATACAGAAAATGTATTCATTATTAATACAGTAAATTGTGCCCTATTTTTACAGATGTGTCTTACAGTGTAGGCTTTCATTTTGCAGGTAACGTTTTTATATTAAATTTATGCTTCTGGCAGATGCTTTTATTTAGCACAAAAAAAAAGAGATTGCATTCTCTGGTACTCAAACTCTCTGATCTACTGTTGAGCTGTTACAGTAAGGGTTAGGGTTAGAACAAAAAAAAAGAAAATAACTATTGATTTTGTAGTTAAACGTAGTTATAAGACTAAACGTTTTTGCATTATTCAAGATACTTGAACTAAACTTTTCCATGATCTATGTTGGGGAAGCATTACTGATGATTTGGGTGTACATATTTGATTATAAACAAAGAAAAAAGCAGAATAAGAAAGAAAATATATCTATAATTTCAATAAAAATTCATTATAAGTGAACTGTCACCCACAATTTAGTGAATGGCCATATGTGGTTTTCTTCATTTGTCTTAAGATTTTTCTTCATTTGTCTTAAGATTTTGCTAAATCTTCATGATTACATTATTTAAATTAGTCTCTGCCCACACTCAGTGACACCAGCTCAGACTACCTGCTCTGCATTCATTTATTCAACTGTTGTCAAAGTGTAAATACTACTCAATGCCAAGTGGCAATTTGGAATTAATGCAGCAATATATGTTTGAACCAGAGTCTGATTCAGAAGAAGAGGTAGAGTGAATTATACAGGGTCGTCTACAGGGGGATGTTTCGGAATGGTAATGCATTTTATGCATCACTCTTCTCAACACAGTACATGTTACAGTAATTGATGTCATTAGCCTTTGGCTTGACATTATCAAACAGCTAATGAGTGGGTTATGTATACATGGTCCCATTCACCATCTTTTTTTTTTGGTAGAAACGCATTGAATATAATCTAAGAATATGAAAATGACCACCTCACAAGTTGATATTATGACAAGGAGATATAAACTTGCAATTCTGAGAACCCAGTCTCCTCCCCCACCCCCCTACTAGAAATAAAGAAAATCAATCAGCACAAGGTGAGTCTATAAGCATTCTAGAAACACCAGAAAGACAGAACACTATTAAAACTTGATCTTCAGCACAGTGGGTCTTTAAAATGACTATAATTTCACAGTACATCTCTGTGTAAAAGACTAGTTTTTCTGGACATCAACATACGTGGTGTTTCGGATGCTGGGCCCCAGCAGCAAACCAACACTAACCATTGAAATTCATCCAGGGATTCTGCAGGGGTACCTCTCAAAGCAGAGTGATACCAGTCAGTTGTGCCGCTGAAGCACTTTCCGAGGGTCAGGAATTGGTTAACCTGTCTTTTTCTAGCCCTTAAGTCTGTCATATCCCACGCCGTGGGAGGGAGGGAGGGAGGGGGATCAAACAGCCCAGTGGCCTTTGAGCCCATGTTGACAACTCAGGACTCTTCGAGTGCCGGAGAAGCTCATGAATATTGCATTTGTTGCATCAGCGCCCACAGTGACACAGAAGAACTGACATTTCTGAAACAAACGTCTCGCTGTGTCTTGTCTAGGTTAGATTTTTTATCGAGCCACTCGTCTTGACTGGCCGGCATGAAATAGAGCCGCTGTGGAAAAACGCGGTGACACTCAACTCAATTTGTGCATTAAATTCTAATGAAGCATATTACAATGTACCAATTGAAGACAGCGAAAGAACCTCAAGCCATGAGCGTCACCGCTTAAGAGCCGAAATTGCCATGCACTCCCAGAATGCTTTGCTGTGGTTATTGTTTTGTTGCCATTTCTGGTGTATGTGGTGCTAGACCTAAAGGCTTTGAACAGACTAAATCTGTAGTAGTTGTATGCATTCTGAGTCTTGCCACATGCTGCTTCTTTCTCTCTCCATTTCCTATAAACCTTGTGATTATGGGAAGCTCAGCTAAATGTCTTTCTTCTTCTGAAAGCACAGAACTCAAACTTTTACTCCAGCAGCACCGGCTGACTTTTTACTTGCCTTGAAAACCGGTCTCAGGAGCATGTAAGAGAAAAGCAGCCCGAGCGACGCCATCAGAAAACGAGCCATTTTAACAGCTCAGTGGGTGTAGAAAATGGGACTCACGCAAAAAAAGGACCATCACAACTCTTAATGAGATATGAGAACACAGACGCCGCCACACAATGCGTCTAGCTGTTCAGCTCCAAGCTGCACACTCCCCCTAGTGAGCATGTAAGCTAATGCCTCAGGATGTGTCTGTGGGCTAACACAAAAAAAAATCCTCCCAGGAAGACTGGACGAGAGGGCTTGTTAGAGCACAGGCCGCGGGAAGCATTCTGAATAGGTGGATAAATAATAACGACTTCCTTTCCCATCGTAGGTTTAACAAGCGCTTTGTGAGCAACAACTTGTCATTTCTCTCACTTACAGTTCTGTTCTTTGACAATGTGGGAAAACTTAGGCAAATAAAATGAGAAATACTGCAGCATGCTGTACTCTAACCAATTCTAGTTATATCATGCACAAACTATAATAAATATATTATATATATTATTGTTTTTGATATGTTTTTTTTGTATCATACAAAATTTAAATTTCTTCTTTTAGACAAACTGTCAGCAAATAAATAAATACATTAAGAATATCTTAAAAACACCAAAGCTGTATTTATTTGATCAAAAATACAATAAAATCCTTTTTTGTGTGTGTGTATTATCACACTTTTACATTAGTGTTTTATTTTCATACAAAAATTTATAAATTCCTGTGATGTGCAAAGGTGTTTTTATTTAATTATTTGTTTATTTATTTATTGAGTTACTTATTTAGTTAATCAATGAATGTTGAAAAAAGTTGCACTGTTTGAAGAATTGATTTTAATCAATTGCAGTAAATCAAAAACAGTAATCTTTAATCAAATTGTAAATGTCTTTACAGTCACTTTTAATCAATTTAATTTATTCTTACTGCAAAAATTAAATACAAATAAAATAAAACAATAAAACTGTTACTGGCCTTGAACTTTGCATATTAGTGGAAATAGATTGTAAAAGAAAAAAAAAATGAATAAATCAAGAAGTTGAGTACGTATAATAGGTTGGAAATGAAGAACTGTTTGTGTGTGTGTGTTTGTGTTTGTGTGTGTATGTGCACACCAATGAGCCATGAGAGCTCAAGAGGTCATCTTTTGGCTCATTGGTGTGTACATAACACAGAGAAACACACAAATGTCCAAACCGAGAAGAGAAAAAAAAAAAAAACAGATCTGACCTCTTGTGTCCGTCACAATCACATAATATAAACCCTTCACCGCTGGAGATACAGAGACGCTTCTTTTCTGAGACTCGACCTCTGCTCAATAGCGAAATATTTATTGTCCCTCTCACATAAAGAAAGGTCTAAATGTCTGGCGAAGTTCTGATTCACACAAAACCAACATGTATTAAATTTATGGAAAACAGCAGTTTTGCCCTTTTTGATATCTCCTTTCCTGCTCTTATACTAAAAAAGTTTCAATAACATTTTGTTTTTAATTCACATTTCACTAGCGAAGCAAACAGCTGTTTATATATAATTGCCATTGAGATTGCAGATATTATATAAATATGCTTATGTGTTAAAGTTTCTCAAACTTTAGCTCAGTATCTAATGTTTTCTTTTAAATGAAGTCAGCTACACTGCGAACAGCAAAAAAAGGCCTATTGTTCAGTAATATGCTCACATTAAAATGAACGAGAAGGGAGGGTGAAAAAACATGAAATAATTTCCAGTGAAATCAAAGGCGGTATCCTCAGCACTGAATAATAAGTGGTAATATGAACTTTAAACTAGAAAAGCGGAAAATTATGCGCTTTAAAAGATTTATAAAGCCGGCTATTTGCATACTTGCACACTTCCATTGTATGCTAATAAGACGGGCCATCTAAGCATTTATATTAAAACATATTAAATCTTGAGGTGAAAGAGGTCAGGTTCTGCTATAGCAGTAAATATTAATTGACCTCTAACCTTGAAAATACATGTACTGAAAAGAATAGTACTCCCAAAATATTAATTTTGTTATCAAAACTTGCCTATGTTGTTCCTAATCTGTGCAACTTTCTTCTGTGCAAGAAACAAATCAGTCAAAGTCAATAGAAACCAAAACTGTTAGTCACCCAATAAATCCATTTAATCTTGGCCTTGACAGGCTAACAGTGAGGTAAGGGTTAAATAAAACATGCTCTTAAGAGAATTAATATCACAGCAGTTCCAAGCATGCTTCAGAAATGCAAATGGGCCAGCATGTGTTTTAAATTTACCACTTTTCTTCAACCTTTTAACTTGAAATCTAGTTCACTACCGAACAATAACTGAAGTGCAAAGCTCTCCCAAACTGATCTGACCTGCTGTGTCTTTTAGACAAGATTGTTGTAAGAACCGCAAATCTCTCTTCAAGCCACAGTAGCCATCTCATTTGGACAAGATGACACACATGGAAGCAGGCAGGGGGGATTCAAAGGATTGGGCACATATAAAATCTATTTTAAATGCTTGTTATGAACTTTTAATGGCATTCTGAGAGGTCTGAACTCAAATGATGGATTGTAGAGAACTGAGACTAACAGTGTGATGGTAAAGAGACAAAAATGTGTCAGCCAGCCAGGGAATAGTACAGCCTACTGGTACAATCCCGTTCACACTCATATGGATATATTGATACATTCATAGAATTTTAGCTGCCGGTCAAACAAAGCTCTCGCTGTTCATTTTCTCACATGATGCAGTGCAATGTGCTTTTGGACAGAGCTCAGTAAATATGGATCAGACACTTTTAATTCACTCTTTCACAGGCCTTGCTTTGGCAAACGTGCTCAGGATCGTCATAGCAACAACCATGGTGAACAATCATAGCACTATTCAGCAACTGTGTTAAACAATCAAGCACACCTACACATGCATCTAAACATGCTTGCGTGTTTCTATCTTTGGCCTTTTGAGAGCCTAGGTAAACACACGTTCTTTCTTCTCCCTTGTTCTTGTTATCTCACACTACCATCTTTGTTTTGGCACCTCTTTCATTCGTGGATGTATTCCTGTTTCACGCTCTCCCGCCGTATCACTGTCTTTCTGTCTCTCTTCTTTGAATTTGGAGGCTCAGAGTTTAGATGAGATTGGAAACTTCCAGGTGCACATGGACAGTCAGACAAGTAATAAGGGCTGAAAGCAATTTCCTCCCTGCTTTATCGAACTCTGAGAGATAGGCAATAACCACATATAGCAAGCCCTGATTCTCTTGTTTATTATTTATATGGGGTTGAATAGGATCCGCGAGTCACACAATGTGTCGGACAGACGCCATTGTTTGCAGAGAGAAACATTCTTGTTGTGTACGAGAACTTATTTACTTATCCATGCTTGAATGCAAAATTGTTTTGATGAAGACCTGGCTGCTTCTGTTAGGTTGTTGAAATTATGCCCACAAATAAGCTTAATGAGTGGTTGCTGAACCTTCATGCACATCATCATTATGAAATGAAACTAATAGCAAATTAATTGTTGTGTAAGCAACACAAAAAGACACCTGTGCACCATTTTCCTTACATATATATCTGTGTGATAGACAATGAATGCATGGTGGGACTTGATTTTATCCACCTGAAGTGATCGTAGTGGTTGACCGATGCAAGGTGGTCGATATAAAAATGATATGCAGTATATGATATTATACAAATTAATTTAAAGATACTAAACGCACATGCATAACAATTGCTGAAATTAAATTACACTTATTTAACATATTATTTACTAGATCACTAGATAAATAGATTACTAGATAAACATAATAATAGAAAGGGGTGCACATAAGCAGTACGCATGCATGATAAATAAAAAAAAAAATTAAATGTATAAGTTAGTTCATATCGCTAACACACTTTATGTACTGACAACTGTTAGTGCATAATCCCCAAAAAATTGTAGATTGACTAACTGTATACTGTATTTGCCAAATCCACTTCACGTGTTCGCACTTCCTCATTAGTCGTAATAAAATAGGATGTTTGGCGTGCTGTCGGGGGCGAGCCCTAGTAGCGAGAGCCCCAAGAAGGGCGTGGCTCGGAGTCCGGCTCGAACCCTGCGTGACCCCCGGGAAAGGAGCGAACGGAGGAAAAGAAGAAGGTGGCGGGAATGCAAAAACGAGATATGGAAGGAAAGGAAACTGGACCATTTATAGTGACGAGGTGAGGATCGGATTAGTTTACGAAGGAAGCGGGAAAACGGTGCCAGCTGAGATTAATCGTCAGCCCTTCCACCCGAAATTAGTTTGAAATACTTCATTTAGAGTAGACTCTCAGAGTAGGTTTAGGGTTAGTAGAATACATTTCTCATAGTCAGTAAGTTGCATGTGGACCCATCAAAATAACTTTATGCTGTAATGACTGATTCGGACGTTCACATGTTTCAAAGTTTTTTAGCAGAATGGACATTCGAAATAAAGTGTTTTTGCTCTTACTGGAAAACAAATGAAAATATTGATGACATAAATTTAGTTGAACTTGTGGCCAATTAAATGCTCTCTATAACTAGAGGCACTCTTCACCTTAATTAAAACTCCCACCTGCCACTTATCTAACTCTTTAACATCTAATTCACATGATCGTGAGTCATCAACCTCCGATGTATTCAAATCTAGAAATGTTTATATCTACACCACATGAAAACTCTTATCAAGCTCTGAACTGCAAAATGTGGGCGCTTAGGCATTAAGGTATAAAAAAATGTATTAACATGTATTAATTTCTCTATATAGCTGCTTTGATTTAAAGTGTGCTTTGAAAAGCGCTATATACTGTATACGTATGACTTGACTATTCAAGGGTACCATTCTATTCAAGCCAAAATCATTCAGATGAACCCTGCTGTAATCCATTGCCTGGCCTATCTCCAAAACCTCCAAAAAGCTGTCAACTGTTACATTTCCAGGCTGAGATAAAAACCTTTCTGGCTGTTAAAAGCCTTGCTGTATCACACACAACTTTCCGCTTCGAAAGGAGCTACATTACTACAGAGAAGAAAGTGATTCAGAATTTTAATTTCAGTGTCAGTGTTAAAATGAGGTTTTTCTGTTGCACCGTAATGACCTAGAGCTTTAAATCAGCATTAAAACGTGAGATAAACGCTGTGAGAGTACCGTAACACCTACTGGTCTTTTTTAGTGTAAGACATAACAGAGAGGCTAAATAAGCCAGAGTGGGCGACACCATAAACACAAGCATATAGACAAGCTAATTAGATGTACAGTATAGGTCAAAGACAGAATAAAATTAATTAAGAGATATCGATTCTTAGTTGGAAAATCTACAGAGGCCAGTGTTGCCATAGTGATACCATCACTCAGCAATCTTTGACACAGTTCTAGAATCTTTACCAAATGCATTTTATAAAATACAGAAGGACCACACTACAGTATACAGTGCTCTTCTTTTAGACCCTGACACGGCTCAAAACACAGATAAGTGCCTGAACCCTGCCGCAAGATTCTGCTCTGCTGAACTCTTAAACTCAGCCTGTTTTCACTGGCATCTGCAGACACCTAAGCCCACATATACAGAGACTTTTAAAGAACAAGAGCCTTTAAAAATTCATCTGCATTTTCTATTCAGCTCCTCTTCGGTCTCCATTAGGACTTTCAAATCGGTTACAAAAGCATTAAATGTTAAAACGACGTTCAACACCAAGGAATATTGACAGATAAACACTTTTATGCTTCACACTTCAATACATCTAGATGGAGTTGTTTTACCGAGATCAAACAGGTCATTCTATGAAACAAGGGCCTTTTACACTTTGAAAAACTTTTGTATCTTGTATAATTTAGTCTTCCTATGTATATTTAGCACATGTATGAAATAGCTTCAAATTTTTCAAGTTTGAGACCTTTTTTCAGCAAGGATGCATATGCACTGATATTTACTGATTTTTTATAAAAAATAAATGCAGAATCCCCAACAGATCAATTCCCAAGAGAATAGCAACGATTCATTTTTCCAAACCCCTCCCGTGATTGGTTGATTTGAAGCAATGTTTTGAGCTTTCACCACTCCAAATTCCAGAATGAATTAGCATTTTCATTAGTAGGTGGGCAATATGCTAATATTTCATTCTGACTTCAGCATAAAGCGGCATGGGACTCTTTTTAAAAAATGACTAGTTTCAGTGATTCAGAGTCGACTCTTTCTTTTGAGAGACAAAAATTTTATATATGGTGCACTTTCAGATTTAAAACTTTGCGGGACGTTTTCATTCACTTAGTCGTTACAAACGTATTTATGCATTTTTAAATCAAATAAATAAAGCCTTGGTGTGCAATCAGATACTTATTTAATTGCAACGCACTACTCTAATGCACTGTAAAAGTTGGTACTGGATATCATTCTTCATCAAATATTATATTTACAGAGCATATGTAAGAGGCAAACTACTTTTGTAGAATCACCCAAAGGCTGTACTAGCAGAAGCACCCGAGTTTGAGTATAATTTATTTAAAAACAAAATTCGATATTCCTTGGCAAAGCATCTTTTATTTCTCTCTATGTATACAAAGAAAACACTGGCCAGATCCAGTAAACTATCACATCAGCCAATGATACGCATAATCCTTCTGAATAAGAGAAACCATACACTCAACTTGTTTTGTATGCAGTGTTTTGGTCCAGCAAAGAATCGGACTTGCCAGGGAGTCAACAGTGAAGCTGTCAAAAACAGTAATAATGTTAATGTAGCATATTTAGATTTTAGCCAGTGAAGATAAGATAGCAGATTAGTTTTAATAAGGCAGTGTGCGGATAGACTGCTGGTTCTAGGGAGGAATCTGTCAGCATTAGTCTACATCACGCGAAGCTGCAAATGAACATGAAACACACACACATACTCACAACTCGTGAAGACTCTCTCGAGTAGGCTGTGAGTGTGTAACACATCTACGGTCATGTCTTATTCATCCGTCTTTTCCCCTGATTAAAAGTGTGTGGGAAAGACCAAGGTCGGATAAACTCTTTGGTCACATTTACATTCTCAACCAGATCCAATTTCTTTATCAGGCGTCTGGCTCTGCCCAGATCTTGTTGTTATGCTGTTTACAAGCATGCATTTGTGAGATTGAATGATTCTGCAAAACTTTCAAATGGTTCTAAACGTGATATGTACTGTATCTGACCTACATTTTTACACTTTATCCAATTCTCGTCTTAATCTGGGATTTTTCCATCGTCGACACATGACAGACAGGCTACAAGAAAACACATGCACGTACATAGGGGAAAAAATAAATAAACAAGCAACCCCAAACAATTCAAATTAACTGATTAATCAATAATAATAATAATAATAATTAGGCAGTGGCTATTTGAACCAAGTGTAAATCTCAATATATGCTATTTACACTAAGTGCAAACAGTAATAGATTATTTACATAATGGTAAAACAGTAGAATTTTCTGCTATTTATGCTACTTATTGCAAAGACTGACGATTACAGTACATTATAACAGTATGCAGTGATGACTTATTGAGTGTGATTTATCAAAATTTAAATTACTAAATGGATGTCACCTTATTGGGATAATGAAGCCCTCCCTAATCATCTACACCACTGGAGTTGATGTTTACCAAATGTATTTTGAAGAGTTAACTACCCCAATCACAGGCACTAGTGTAACTAGCCTCTGTCAACAAGACAGGCTATTTGCACTATGCCTAAATGCAGAACCTGATTTTGCCGAGTTCGACGTGTCCCTGGGTCAACATCTTTGTTGACCCTGGAACAACATTGTGATTAGCCAATCAGATTTGAAGAA
>JAUYWG010000031.1:23007669-23019395 GCA_034779775.1 Enteromius afrohamiltoni | reverse complement strand
AACCCTGGAACAACACACAGCACTACTTGAACTATTCGAATGTTCCTTGTCTGTTTGATTATGTCAAATTGATCTTTGGTGTAAAGCTGCTTTGCAATGATATGTATGATGAAAAGTGCTTTACAAATACTTTTGAATTGAATTGAATTGAATTTTTTAGAATACACAGAAAGAGAGACACACACAAACACACACACAGAAATATAGAAATACATAAATAAATAACCCAAACATGAATGTACTGTATATGTGTGTGCATATGACACTAAGATCTTTTTCATCATTTTGTCTCTGTATGCCACCAGAATAGAATTAAAAGGAACCAATCAAGATGAAAGTGAAGCACAACTTTTAAGCTTTAATTTTGGCATCATTCTGGTACATGTTTATCTTAATTTCAACAGTCCAAAGAATTCTTTTTCAGAAGTGGTCTGTCTTTTTTTAGATGCTTTTTTGCCAATGTCTAATCTTTCCTTGTTCGCAGCTTGTGGTGCAGCCTCTGTATTTGCTCTGGTGAAGTCTTCACTTGATTGTAGACTTTGACAGTGACAAACTTGCCTCCTGCAGAGTGTTCTCTGTGCAGGATGTTGTGAAAATGATTTTTTTTTTTTTTTTTTACAATGTAGAGGATCCTCCACCAATGCTGTCCTCCATAGACGTCCAGGTCTGTTTATGTTGCTGAGGTCACCAATTCATTTTTTTTTTTCTTAGAATGTACCATACTGTTGATATGGCTACTCAAAATGTCCCTGCTATAACTCTGATGGATCTGGGGGGTTTTTCCAGAAGCAATTGTTTGTTTCACTTGTATGGAGAGCTCTTTTGACCGCATGGGTCACAGTGCCAAGTACGACATGATTATAGATCAACATTACTGTCCTAAAATATAGACTAATCCCAATCCCTGCCCCTAAACCTAACCCTACCCAAAAATCATGCCTAAAATCAGTGGGAAATAATAGCTGATGAACAAGGGTGTAGGGGCACCAAAAATTATCCCTGATATCTGATTGGTTGATTGAAATGTAGTGCATCTGTCCATGAAATTGCTTTTGAGTATTAAAAGTATTACATATTAAAGATCTTTAATTCCTAACCTTCCTCCAGTTTCGAGCTCCCTGCATTATAACCCATTTTCCAGAGCACCAATTCCTTCCACATGTATCTGATAGCACCACATTTTAAAGTGATTTCAAATAGATGTGTATTTGATATCAAAGCACAGTTTTTTTTTAATCTACCTCGAAGCGTACACTGTCACTGCCAGTCTGTGTGTGAGAGAGAGACTGTTGACTAGCCCGTTGGGGAAAAAAAGTGTTTAACGCAACAAAGATGAAACCAAATCACATCTGACACTCTGTTATATCAGTGTAATTAACATAGGGGGACAGATAGATGCTGAGACACCCTTGTTGCTTGCTCTGGTTCAGCGGCCAAGCGTGTGATTATGGCGGAGTGTTCTCGTCTCTAGCGTGCCCAGCCCTTCCACTATACTCCCCAACAATGGAGATAATGGCTACATTTAGACGGCTTGTAAACTGCGATTCTGATCCAGCAAATGATGCTTTTTGTGATGAGGAAGAGCAAGTGGCTGATATGTTGATGTGGTATGCGGCACACAAGCTCTGAGTGCAGAATATTAGGGAGATAAATGACATAAACGAAGAGATAAATGAAAGGAAATTAAATAGTTGCAGTTCAGAATATATGGTGACACTAAGTGCTTAGACATATTCATGCCAAACATTCATAAATGAGCAGCTTTGAATATGTAAAAGTGAAGAAGAAGACATTTGTTATGACTGAATCAACACTGCCAACAGCACACTTCACCTTTATACTTCCCTACTTGTTTTCAATGTGTATTCTAAAAGAAAATGATTCTGCTTTTGCTTGGATGTACTGTGATTTTGCAGTGTGATTTTCTTCACAGATCATGAAAAGTCAGCCAAGACGTAGTCTCCAAAGTCCTGGAAATAAATCCCCTGAGTGTACCACCAGCTCTCACCAGGAAGACCTCAGCTGCATAAAAAAGGGCTGGAAAACAAATGTGTAAACACTAATTGGCAGTTGGAGGGCATACTACATTAGGATGACTAAATTATTTATGACATTCCATAGCCTCCTTTACTAGTAATTTGCATCCACACTAAATAAACGAAGCGCTTTACAATGCATTAGTGCCACTAGATCATGTCGTAGAGTGCGCAAGGTTGTTTAAGATATATCTTGCAATTCTTAAGGTACTGGAGACTAAAAGTTTTGGCTGGCTTAAGAGTACTTAAAATATTCAAGCGTTCTTGAAAATCAAGTGTCGAGGTAGCAAGCCACTTAATATGCATCTTGCCATCTTTATAAACATTACATTTATTAATAAAACATAATACAATCCAATATACACTACTGTTAATGTTTTTGAAACAAATCTCTTTTCGCTTACCAAGGGTGCACTAATTTGATCGAAAATCCAGGAAAAATGTAATATTGTGAAATATTATTAAAATGGTACAATTTATTTTATTTCTATAATGGCAACACTGTATAACATGATTCTTCATAAATCATTTTTAATATGCTGATTTGATGTTCAAGAAACATTTAATTAAAATACAGGAAAAAAACTGCTTCATGTTTATCACCATTTATGAATACAAACAAACTGCATTTATTTGAAATAGACATTTTTTTGTAACATTATAAACATTTCATGCATCATTTTTTATATTCTTAATCAGTAGAGCACAGAAGTCATATGGGCAACATTCAATACCATAAGCAAAATATTAGGGCCAGGACTTTAACGCATTTTAATCGCACTTATTTTTGCACCGGGCAACGTTTCTCACTGGATGAGTTTTGAGCGAACCGATTATACTGGAGCACCAACTAGCATTTCTAATGTTCTGAATGTACTTAAAAGTAGGGATGCACCGATCCAGATTGGCTGATTTGTCATCAGGTGCGTGATTTCACATTGAGCCGTATATACTACACCTAGCCGTTGTTCACTGACGGGCTGCGCAAATCCACGCTGATAATGAACATGGTTTTGCGCAGCTCGTCAGTGAACAGTGAGTATTATATATATGGCTCAATGTGAAATCACGCACCTGATGCCATTTAAACAAATAAAAGAGCAATCAAAGACAAGCAGCATGCCCAACAAGTGAAGCCTCCCAACAAACTAAGACGGAAACCTGAAGGATGTGTTTCGAAAAATGTAAATAACTCCTTTATGAGCCAACATCATTCAACGCAGGAGGGAAAATACCTCCAGGCAGGACTTCTGGAGCACATGTTCAGTTAAATAAAGACTGTATACAAGGAGAACAGATGGTTTGACAGAGGAGTGAAGGAGGCCTTAGATGCGAAACTAGAACAGTCATCAGCTACTCACAACGCTGTTTTCCCAATTCACACAGCAATCGAGATTCACACCAGGAGAGAAGCAATTCCCTGAGGTTACGTATCAGAGAACCTCCGCTGTCCTTCAAACATCAGATGTAAAAGCAACCAGATGGTCCTAAATACATCCTAACTAGATATTGTGATAAATGCAGAATACTGCTAAGCACTAAACTGGATTACTGGTTTAAAACAGTCTCTTTTAAACCAACAAACCAATGGCAAAGCCCAGCTGACCACCGTGTTTAGTCAATCGCATGAAAGCGCAAAAGAAACAGCACACCTCTTCAGGGTAACGCTATTTGACAAAGCTCATTTTAACGCATGTATTTTATACTTAGACTTTCAGTGAGGTGTTTCAAAGAGATCCTTGGTGCATATGACAACAGGGTCTATAAGAATGACCCAATCTCAGTGAAGCAGGACTACATCAGAAGCCATTGATGCGTGCCAGGCTTACAACTTGAATCTTATGCAAATCGGTTGCTTTATTTTCCTTCTGAATGCATGGCATCAAAAGCATGATGGGATATGTAAATCATAAAATAAACAAATGACATTGAGCTTAAACCCTTAAAACACCAACGATACGCTTAAGTGGACTGGACCCTTCTCTCCACCTAGTCAGAATGTCTTTTGACGCTAAAATGTGACTTAAAATGGCAAGACACATAAATTATCAAATGTTTAGACAAACGTATTGATTATAGTGCCGTCAACCAATTAATCACACTCAACATAAAAGTTTTTGTATCTGTTCTGTGTATAATTATTACGTATATTTAAATACACGTGAATGTATATATTTCAGAAAAATAGGTTAAATTTATATATTAAATATATTTATTTATAATATAAATTATATCAAAATAAATATAGACGTGTAAATATTTCCATAATATATACAGTATGTGTATTTATTTATGTATATATAATAAATAAACACAGAACACACACACATGCATTATGCAAACAAAAACTTTTATTTTGGAATGCGATTAATCACAGTTAATCGTTTGACAGCACTAATTCCTTATTATTACCTTTTAGTTTTTTTACTCAATTTTTAGAACAATACTATACTATACTGTACTATACTACACTATACTATATATACTGAGCAATAATAACATGATTGCATCTTCTGAAATTTCTCAGTCGACTTAAATAAAATAAATAAAGATCAAATAAAGAGCATATTGTGAAAATAAATGAATTATTAAATACTTGTAAACACAAATATTTACAAATAATATTATAATAATAAAGCAATTAATTAATTAACTTTTGTTTGTTTTGTTGTTTTATTTTATTGATTCTTGTTTGGGTTTTTTTGTAACCTATAGATCATGTTAATAACAAGGACATTTCAATCATGCATATCTAAACTTTTATACTGTAAATGTACCACAGCGCCTCCTGAATGAGCTAGCAAAGCACATCCTTCATCGGAGTAGTGATCGAAAACATAGAGCAGCCAATACGGCACAAAAGGTTTTGCATACATAAAATTGTTAGGAAACTTTGCTAGAGGAAAAAAAAAAAATCAAATCACAAACTCTGTCCTTGCACTCTTCATTCATCTCTCCTAAAACCTCCAGCCAATGAAGACAAAGCTCTCCAGCAGGCACGCAAGCAGGGAAAACACGCTTGAGTAGGCAGTCCCTGAACAGGACAAAATCTTTCAAAATGGCTGCCTCAGTCCGGAAGATAATTATAGGAGATTTACAGCTGCGGGGATGAGAGACGGGACCTGGAGGGCCGTAACCCTTGCCTAAAATTGCTGCGGCCGTTTCACTGACAGCTACTAAACAAGTTAATAAAGCTGGATGTAATACATCTAGACAGGGCCTGAAAACGCTGGACTATATGTTTTGATTTATTGTATTTTTTGTGCAAACAGGCACAAAGAAAAACAATAATGGATGAGGTGGTCCATTTGAGGAGGATGAGTCTAATTCATATAACTTCACCTCATATTGCTGGAGAAATATAGAGGCCCATCTTAAACGAAAATGCTCACAGAATCCGCGCTAGTAAATCCACAGCCTGTTGCTTGTGATTACCGCTCTGGCAAAAATCTGCTTAAACCACTGGTCTAGGATCAGTTTTCCAAAGCCAAACAGAAATAATTACTAGAAGCGAACTACAACATCTGATTCTTCATCAGTGGCTGCAGACTTCATGTATCTCTTAGCTACGCATGCCTTTATGAATGTTTTAGGGTAATGTGATTTTTTTCTTTTTTTAAGTTCTAATAATGTTCCTTTTTTAAAATCATATCCATATACAAATTTAAATTAAAATCCTTCTTCAAAACCACCCTTTTCCATAAAAATCCTTTTGCTGTCTCCTGCTGATTCCATCTACTGTATAAAATCTTGGCCGTCTCCTTTAACACCTTGTATGATAATTATAACACTTTAACCCAAAAAATCTGCCTTTAATGAATCACCATACGGTTCACTGTTCATGAATTAAAAATACATGATTATATTTTACCAAATAGATCACCTGTTAATATTATTTTAATACCAGTGGTGCTTAGGTTGCTTACACATCATGCCTTGCATTTTAAATGCACTATAAGTAGAATAAAAAAGCACAGATGCAGAGCAACAAAACAGCTTAAACGTGAAAATCTGTTTGAAAATCACAGAAATTCTGCCTTTCTTCTCGCTCATATCTCATCAAACACCACCTGTCTGTAACAAAATCCAAACACCAAGGCGATACGCTGCAGATTTGCTTAAATGCAAGTCCTTAGTTCTGCTTAACTTTAGCATTTAAGAACCAGGTTATTTTTTGGCCTTCAAAATCGATTAGATGGACCTCTGAATTATTGAGATGTGAAGTATTAGAAAGTCTCCTATCTTGCCAAGCCAAAAATCTCCAATCCAAAAAACCACAGAGCACTGCAGCCAAGAGGCTCTAGCCAACAACCTGCTCTACAAGCAAATCGTTTCATCGGGAAAAAAATATACAGACAGTGCAGAAAGATACTGCATTAAAGGCATATTTGCCCCTAGATGATTTAACTAAGGCAATTTAGTACTCTCAAATGTGAATGGTTATTTAAACCGAACATAATCTTTTTTACACTATGGATTGCATTCCAGCTCAATTCAGAGGTTATATTATATCTCTTTGACAAACAGGTGGTTAACACTCTGAACAGGTGCTTTCTGTAAACATTTAGATTAGCTCTACTCAAAAGACTAAGCTGTTTGCTGGTGTTAGCTGGGTTAAGACGGTGTTCCCAAGCTGAAAAGTGCCAAAATCCGTGTAAAACCAGCCTGATCATCTGGCTTATAATGGTTTATGGTTATGCTTTCTGCAGGGGTGATCATCTAGGGATGATCAGGCTGGGAAAATGCTCATGATAAACCATATAAATTCACAACAACATGTGCATGCCCTCACAGTGACAACAACCGAAGTTGACGAGGAACACTGAAAGCTTAACAAGTCCGAATGGACTGGACAAATGCACAGCATATATTATGGCAAAGAAGTACAGGATGATGCGGACTTACACTGCTGTTTTTTCCAGTCCAGTACACGACTGCGTGGTTGTGCGCGGAGTCTCCAGCCAGAGCAAAAGTGCTGCTGGTCAGTTTGGGTTCCTCTAGTCTGGAATCCGATAGTCTGGCATCGTGCTCATCATCCCTGTTCCAGCGAACTTCAGCGCGTTTACTCTGTCCGTCCGCCCGCAGACCGGAGCTCTTTCTCTGCTCCTCCGAGCGGGCATCAGCGCTCTCCAGAAACTCGGGCACGCTTCTTCTCACTCTCCCTAATGCGGCGTCCTCGGGATCCAAGTCGGATTCACTTTTCACATATTCATCCGAAAACAATTCTTCGTCTAAAGCGGACTCGGTGAAGTTCCCCAAAGGCGCACGGGAGTTTGTCCCCTCTGCGTTCGACTCGATCCCTGGAAAACCATCCACCTCTCGTCCAGTGGGTACTCCAACATTCGGGTAAAGAACTGTGATCAGCCTAGGCTTCTTTTGATCCTGTCTCGGATATTTCCCAGAATCAGGCGGGTCACGCAGATGCTCGTCCCCTGCGTAATTCACTTGCATTGGCGACATACATGGCGCGCAACTTATATCTGCCTTTACATTTGGAATAACGTACAAGGAGGAAAGAAGTAGCCAGGTAGAAAGAGTAAAGTGAGCGCCAGGGAATACAACCAGACGGGTCTCCATCGTTAGAAGAGATTTTGGTGAATGCTTCTCCCCTCCCTCCGACTCTCAGACGCGCAGGGAAGCAACTCCAGCGAAGTGTCGGGTTTTTAAGAAGTGCTTCTCAGCTACACCGCTCACGTTCAGGGATGTGATGATGGAGTAAGGCAGCACATAGGGGAGGTACTGAATCCAAGCCAAGCCGCTGCTGCGTCTAGGGAGAGAGGGAGAGAGAGAGAGAGAGAGAGAGAGTTAGGCAAAACGACATCGTGCGTATTACGGTTGGAAGTCTTTTATTTCTATATTAAGCGAATTGCATTCAAATTAACAATATTCAAGGCGTAAAAGCATTTTACTGTTCGTACACAAATAAATCTGATCTACCACTTTTGGTTTCTAATCTACCTAAAAATGCATTTTTCATAAATTGTCTTTAGCAAAAAACTGCAACAATAACAATCATTTTAATAACAATAAAAGTACACGTTATACCATATAGCCGATGCAAAAAAAAAAAAAAGTATAATCTAATCAAAAACAAATCTAATCTAATCTAAACAAAACTATTTTTCGTGCATTGAGAAAAATGGTAGCCTAATAGAAAAAGTAATCATAAAATGTGTCCATCGACTTTTAAGCCATAACAATTATGTCATTGTTATGGCTCCATTTGCTGGAGGTGGATCTTTTTCATTGAATCCGAATCCCGTTTATCGACGGGTTCTTAAGAATTGACTCGGTTCTCAAGTTCAACTCACTAATTCAGTGATTCATTCGCAGCGGTTAACAACACGTCGCTGGTGCGGAGGATTATCAGGCAATTATTCGCTAATAGGCCTATATTACTTAAGAAACGTTGACTCTTAGCCTGCCCTACCGCATGCGTACAGGTATAGCCTTTATGGTACTTTAATAGTGAGTTTGCATCGTTTTTGAAGCTCACATCTTGACGAAGTCTTAAAGAAGTCCTAACACGACTGATTTCAGCGTTCTTTCTTTTGTGAAACACAAAAAAGTCACACGGATTTGGAACGACATGAAGGTAAATGACAAGAGAATTGTAATTTTTATGGTGCTCTATTCCTTTAAGAAGACTGCTCAGCTCATAGTTATACTACAATCGCTAAAATACATGAATTGACTGGACCCCCCATTTCATATCGTACCAGATGTTATTTTATTATACCTAATAACAATAAACAACACATATTCCTGAATGTGCTGTTTCTTGTGCATGGGGGACGGGTCTTGTAGGTTTGGCACGTGAACGCGCGCAGCAGTGGCATTTTATTCTGTCATCCACGCGTGCGAGGATGCTGTGACCAGACAAGGCGCTCTATGTTGACAGGGACAAAACTGCAGGAGCTCAGCGTGGATAACCAACAGGCCCCACACATCAGCGCACACGGGCTGCAACAGTAGGATACCTTTCTTTAGCAGAGACGGAAGGAGTTTTAGATGATCACATGCTGCTTTATGTTGTGTTGAGGTCAGGTTTTGCCTTTACTGTGCAGATCAAATATTGCAAGGGTAATCGAACTAGAAAACGCCTAGAGATCTGCAATCTGTACTGAATACTAAAAATGTTAAAAGAAAATGGAAAAACGAGGGTTAGCTAATTTAGATGAAGTTGGAAGATGTCAAAGTGAAAATATCATTAGCTTAGTAGCAAAACAGTAAAAGGTATAAAACGAAAACCAGAAGTGCGCAAGTGCATGTTAGTTTACAGTTAGCCTACAAAAAGTTTGCTAAATTGGACACTATACTCGTAGGGATGTTTTGAAGGGTGAAATTGATTCATAAAAAAAAATAAATGTTTCATTTCATATTTTCACAAAGCATTTTGGTTATTCTAAAAAGGCATTAAATGCACTAAATTGCTATAATTTGACATTACCAGTCAAGAAAAAAAAACTAGTGTACTGTATTTCTGTGCTCTTCTGCAGCCCCGGGGGGCACCAAAGGAGATTGTATTGATAACAGGTAAGCACTTAGCATACGATACACATTCGCTCAAATTAGAAGGAAGATGGATTTTTGCCCTCTCCCGCTGTCTCGACACTAACCCCTACTGGTTACATTATGCTGCAGATTACAGCTGGGCTGAGGTGGCAGAGCACTTGCAGGCAGGTTTCGGAAAAGGCGATTAATACGGATCTGAAATGATATTTGAGTAGATAAGATTTTAATCTCAGCCATATTCTGAAATTGACTGTATATGCATAAATGCAACTTTATTTGCATACTGGTTGTCTTGCATGCATAAAACTGGAAAAGTAGGAAAAACAATGACAAACAAAGGCTATGTATTCCAAGAAATAAATGTGCGAATTTCATCAGGAAATTGGCACGTTTATTTTTTGCTGACTGCTAGCTTTTCTCTTGAACTGAAGATCCGAAACCCCCCCCACTACTGACCTTTTCGCATGATCTAGACTTCCCAATATAAAAGATTTACAGCCCAGGTTATTGATGGCTTGACATGTGGTTGATACCTCTAGTAAAATGGCAGTTCGCACAAGCAATCACTGTTTTTCAACAACTGTTCCCTCATCATGATTACAAGCTGCAAAGGTCCCATTTTTTAAATATACTGGCACTCCGAATGATCAATAACTTCCTCTGCTATGTTGGATCATTCCCTGAAAATAAAGCCTTGACTGTCTCCAAACGACAATCAAGGCCTCTTCAGGACATTCAGCTGGTCTTGTTTCTACAAGCTCAGTTGGCTGTCGAACAGTCGGATTGTGTATTTTGCCGCCCAAAGCTGCTTTTAATGCTTCATTAAAATGTAGAACCAAAACACATTTAGTCAAGATTCTCATTGTTAGCATAATCGTCTCATTGTGCATTAGCAGGGGTGGCTTTGACAGGTAAAATTTAACTGTATATGTTCAGAGCAGCTTAGAAGCACTTAAGTTTTAGATCGTAAGATTACCGTAGCATTTCTTCACTCATGCTGGCTGATAATGCTGATTAATTTTGATTTTGCATTGTACACAGAGCAGTCGTTTTCATGAGGGAGTGTTTGACAGTCTGAGCGGAATTTTAATGCTCTTCAAGATGCTCTGAAGAAGAATAAAAAAAAAAACACCTTTGGAAAGAGTCACACCCCTTTGGTCCTTCTTAGCCTAGATGGCCAAATATTTTCATGAATCTTCAGAACTTCATTAAGCAGTGAGAAGCTGATTCTTCCACCTTCCGTGCCCTTGATGAATTTTATGCAAAACTTTTTACATTTAAAGTCCCAAATCGTGCATAGATTTAACGTCGACTCGCATTGTACCATGTGGGTTGGTTCTTAGCTATCGAATCTCCCACATTTAAGTGAATGGGTTGATTTATTTCTACATATAAATTATATAAGCCAGAAAACAAATTCTGTTTGTTGTTTTCTTACAGATCTTTATCACATCACATGCTAAAGACTGAAAAGAGGCTGTTCTTTAGCAGACTGCCCACTATCTCACAAATTCATGCACAGCATACAACCAAACAGCCTGTACATAAATGATGTGTGCTCATGCGGTTTTATCTCACTCATTCCTTCCTAATTAAACTGTAAAACGTCTTGCACCTAGACAAGGCAAAGCTTGAAAGCCGCCAATAAATTCTCAATGGATTCCTCATGCTCCTTACAGATTTTTACCAATGATTTGCACCAACTTCATTTACAATGTGATTTATGGATTGAATATTTTCAATAAGATAAGAGGGCAATGTTCTGCTGAACACATAAAATATGCATGCTGTTATTATTCTCCATTGTATAAATTGAACTCTTAAGGACTAACAAGTGGTTTGTTGAAACTGGACTTTAGAACTAATAAGAGATTTTACTTTTTTTAGTTTTTTAAAATCAACTGGCCAGACATTCCCTGCATCACAACTCTGGACAGCAACAAGAACGTAATGCTATATGCAAAAACATAAAATGCATCTAACATTACTTGGCAAAATAATAGGCTTATCAGTTTAGAGATTGGAGGAGGAAACACATCACATATCTTCTGCTGTCAAAGGTCATTTGTCATTTGTCCAATCACTCTAAACTCTAAGGTACTTTGGCACAAATTCATCCTCTTGATGCCAGCAGACTGTGGTGAAAAAAAAAAAAAAAAAAAAAAAAAAAAACAA
>JAUYWG010000031.1:22992647-23000147 GCA_034779775.1 Enteromius afrohamiltoni | reverse complement strand
TTTTTACTTAATATTTCTGTCCATAAAGTCAATTTCACATTTTTATATTAAATAGTGCAACCTCTTTACACATTATTATTATTATTATTATTATTATTATAAAGTCTACTGATTAAAGTAAATCATATATTACTGAAATTTATTTTTTAAAAAGATCAAATTTGTTCAGACTTTATCCTTTTAATCTAAAGCATTTGTGAAACCTTTCTTACTTGTATATAATTGTCAGTTGAGCCGTCAATACAAATCTACAACTGGCCAATTGCTTGTTAATGGAATCGACATCTCAATCAAGGCATCATTGGGCACTGCCAAGCCAACCTTGACAGGGAACGCCTTTCATTTTCAGTTAAGTAGTCCTTAAATGGGGAAAGTGTCTAAATGCCCAAATGTGCTTTGCAAAGGCAGAAGGCAGAAGTCACTTTGCTCTAATCTTCGACCAGACGTCCTTCTAACACAATTCCAAGTTTAACGATCGTAAGGTAAACTGCGTAACCATTCTTAAATCAGCACTATAGGGTAACTCCTAAACTACAGCTATTTCCCAAGCTTTTTTCCTCTGGTAAGTTATTTCATTACTTTGTAGATTTGGAGGATGCTTTCTACCCTCTGGCGAGGTTGTGTGGGTTGTTTTGAGTCCCTGTCTTAATTTCCCTATGCGTTTGAAAGAAGAGTTTCGCTCTTGACATATCCGACTCTAGCATGAGTTTCTTCTGTGGCTTATAAAATGCAGTTTTACTCGCATTCGCTCTCTGTGGAAAAGCAGAATATAAGAAAATAATATTTTAATGCAATCTTTAGGGTGTCTGTAGGGCGTTTTGCACTGGATGCCAAATATACATTACTTAACTGACAGGGCTATTCACTAGTTAGAAAGACAGTAGGCCTACATTATAAAATCCTTGAGGCCAAAATAATATTATCTGATGGAATACTAACCAATTCCTGGTAGGGTGCTGTCGTACATTCTAAGAGTTTTTTTTTTTTCCCTAAGCACTCAAAAGAAGGTCATGATTTCCTGGGTTCTCAGAATCAGCAGCTTGTGAATTAAATAGATTTGCGCTGAAAAGCCATTCCCATCAGTGTCACAGAGGTGTTTTGTCATTTTATTTAATGGTTTTGTTTGTTTTAACCACCATTTGCCTTTCCCGGCCTTCTGGCAGTGTTTGCAAACACATCTGAGGTCGTCATATAACATCAAATATAAGTGATAACAGCAATAGTCACACTACAACTGCCATTCACACCTTCAGCTGTATGGTACTTCTCATTAAAATCTCATAAAAATCTTTCAAAATGACATTATGATTACACAGCAACATGGAAAGGGGAAAAAGCCAACGATTACCATGTTATTTGCTGGTTCTGGCTGGATCCATTGCCTTGTGACTCAGCATTGCTGTGTTGCTAACAGGCTTATTTGCTAGTAGCAAGCTGGGGAATACACTTTGAGGAAAGGATATCCCCCAACTTCCCCCTAGGGCCCTCTCGATGTAATGCGGAACATATTTGATCAGCCTGTCTGAATCTGGATGAGCTATTCTGCGGCAGCATTTGAGCTTCATGCAAACCATTTCCTCAATATACAGAAACTGACACGCAGAGGGTGAAAACAGCACCCATTAAAATTTTCATGGGGAGCTGACACAATTCACAGAGCCTAAGATGCACCTTGACAATCAGCAAGTAAATGATAACATTGTTAAAGTCTATATTCAGAGAAAAGTTTAACATTTTGGGAAATGAATTCATCCTTTCCTGATTAATTCTCAATTGAACATCGATCAAATTTCAGTTTGCTAAAGGCAACATGGCTGCTGAATGTGTACAGGACGTATTTTACAAAAATATCATGCATTTAAATGAGACTGAGAAGTGCTTTATGTTTCAAGCAAACTCTAACATACAATAGAGTAATTGATCTATGTTTTTGGGTTTATTGGCATATAAACTCTAATCTGAATTTCATTATAAATGAATAACGGTGAGCCAATGGCAGATGTAAACTGGAACTCGGACATATTTAGGATTAATTTCTCAGCGCACGCTCACACCTCGCTCTGCGTATGTTCTGTTCAGAAAGAGGCTGAGAGGAGCAGGGCTTTTAGTTAAAATAGATATTATGTTGTTCCTAACTCTATTTTACATGCAAATAGAGCCAAAATCACAGCATAGCCAGTGTCTATATCTTATGTGTACTTGGTTTCATTATTATGAATTATAAATATAATGATATAATTGTAAACGATTATAAATAAGGATTTTAATCTAGATGAACATCTTGTAAGGTAGAGCTAGTTCAGTAGGCCTTATAATGGCGTGCATTTCAGTCACTATTTCATATTCATTCAGTTTTTCTGACAACAGAAACCATTAAAAATATCAGTGAAAACAGTTATATTGAGAATTAGGGTGCATTGAATAACATTATGTGACCCCAGAGAAGCAAGATAATATGACGCACTGACGTAATGAATATGCAAATTGATATATGGCGTAATCTAGTAATCTAAAGTGGGTTTTAAATCAGATGTGTGGAAGGTTTAATAATATTTTTCAAATATAGTGTAAAAAAAGCTAATTTTACCCGATCAAAAACAGCTCTTTGAAATTCACTCTGTTCTGTGTACTTCTCCTTTAAATCTTCACAAGCTATGCTGACCCCGCCCCTCTTTTCTGTTGCGCACTCAGAGGATCTTTTTTTAGCCGTATTCATAGTGAAACTTGCTAATTAGCATATTATTAGGAAAGGCGATTTGCAAAGATTCATTAAAAGACATTATACTCACTGCTTCTGTAGGTGAGGCTGGATCAAGAATGACTCGCACGAAACAAACGCATTTCGGTTGATCAAGGGCGCGTTTCCCTGCAGAACCAAAGGTAACGTTACTCCTCTGCGTCTTCAGTCACTCAGGTGTCGGGGGTAAATGACTACAACTATGCCCGTTAATACATTCAACAACAAAACACCTCAATCTCTTAGGAGTCTTGCTTGTCTCTGCGTCTCAGTCTGATGACAACTCACTCAGGGCGGGTCTGAGGTAAGACACCAGTTCAGTCTGTGTGACACGCCGCTGTCAATCAAATATTGTGGGAGTGGCGTCACACCGACATGCATTTGAGAATGGCTTGATTTCAGAAGGGGCAACTTATTCTTCTGTTAATTTAATAAAAATACTTGTGGATCTTTATCATTGTAGGGTGGTTGTGTACACACACTCCGAACACACATTTCAGACCAAACAGCTTAAAAAAGTGCATGTACTAAAGGTTCAAGTGTATGACCCCTTTAATAAACACTTCTGGCACTTTTTTTGAGCCTCTTAATTAGTTTAGTTTTTTATGTAAATGATTCAATAAATACCGTACCCTGCCATTCATACCAAGGTATTACAATACCGTGAAATTTTTATACCGTTACATCCCTAATAGTTAACATTTTTTTTAACCCCCCCCCAGTACAAGATGGGAAATAAATGTAACAAATGACAATATCTTACAACAATGTAAAACAATGTGCCATAAAAACCAAGTGATTTCTCTGTATAGAGCAGAATTAAAAGCATTATGAAATGTATCCATTATCCGCAATTGTTGCTTATATTCCAAGCACATTTAATCCACTGAGGAATGCTGTGCCCAGGGTTAGTACATTTGACTGGTAAAAGAAAGAATAGCACTATAAAGCCATTGATGTCTGTGAGCACTTGACCATCCTCGTCTCTAATTGCAGAAATGGTACATTTCAATTCATCATACTTCAATCATAGAGCCAGAAGGCTTGCCTTGCTTTTCTCTATCCACATAATAATGCAACCCGGTACTGTGTGAAAAATAAATGCAACTCTAGACATGGAGAGGGAATGCTATTTGCCTTTCAATGCAATAAGCAAGGTAGCTATTTCCTTTGAGAGATCAACAATGTGGCTGCTATATTCCAGCAACTTTATTTTACTCTCAAGATCAGAGTCTTTTATTCTTGGTGATATGGAAAGATGGGACAAAATGCAATGCAGTTCACCCTAATAAAGCACTTTGTGGTTTCCCATAATGCTTTTGGGCAGTATAATCTGCAGTATTCAGTATTTTCTGTGAGCAAAGCAGTGTTAAGCTTTCACCTCTCAGTCTGTGGTTGTCATTAAGACGCAAAGGCCCCATGCAGAAAAAAAATTAGAAATCAATTAAAAAGAAAGTAAGATGGCCATAATCTCTGCCCAAACACAAGGGGATATTAAGAGGGGTGATAGGAATATATAATCAGTCCTGAATTGAGATTTATGATGAGCAGAATAAAAGCTGTACCACCTGACATTAAGGCTTTAGCACAAGCATAAGTCACATACGTTCAGATCATTAATAAAAGACATCAATAAAAAATGACTCCATAGAATCATCTTCTATCAGTCTTTGTTACTGACTGTGGACCGCTACTTGGAAATTCAAATCAAGATATGTGTAAAATGTGGGAGATTATTAAATTCAGCATGACTGGGTATTGATGGAAATAATCTGTGTGAATAATACATGGCAATCATGTAGTCATGAAGCACTGGATATATCTAACTGATAAAATGATATTAATTGAATCTTTGTATTAAGAGGAGTCAACCAAACAGTCAAAAATATGCAGCATGTGCACCGTTTCGTTACATCGACAACGAACCTTGCTGCCTGCCCTGAACTGTGCCTGGACTTTACTATTCTTGTGGGTTACCTTTGAAAGACTTGACGCCTGTGAGTTTGACCTGTCTGTTTATTGTCTCAATAAAATAATGCAAATGGATCCGAATGACTCAGCCCATTCATTACATATATATATGTTGTGTATCATATATATATCTTCGTTTTGTGTGCTTAGGGTCATTGTCTTGTTGGAAGGTAAGCCTTCGGCCCAGTCTGAGGTCCTGAGCACTTTGGAGAAGGTTTTGGTTCAGGATATCCTTGTACTTGGCTGCATTCATCTTTCCCTCGACTGCAACCAGTCGTCCTGTCCCTGCAGCTGAAAAACACCCCCACAGCATGATGCTGCCTCCACCATGCTTCACTGTTGGCACTGTATTGGACAGGTGATGAGCACTGCCTGGTTTTCTCCACACATACAGCTTAGAATTAAGGTCTCATCAGATCACAGAATCTTATTTGTCACCAACTTGGAGTCCTTCAGGTGTTTTGTAGCAAACTCCATGCAGGCTTTCATGTGTCTTGCACTTAGAAGTGCAAATCATTTTTGCAACCACTTTTTGAAATACCTTACGTTATTTTCAATAATTTAACAAGCAGTCTTTTATTATTCGCTTCGTATCTTTCAACAGTAATAAAACAACTAGCATGTAAGGAAATGCATTCGTCTTCTTTCAGAAAATATTCTTTCATATACTTGTTGTTCTCTCTGCACTCTTTATATGGCTCTTGTACAAAAAAACAAGAACGGAGTAAATCATGACTGATTTATCATATGTTATTACATTTTTGTGTTAATAGCGTCACGCCATATGACTCTGGATGCTTCAGAGGCACTTAGCGCATGGAAGTTTGTTTCCATCAGTGTTTAAATTACAGAGGCTGTTACTTTTTCATTCCTACGACTTTAACTTGGAGAGCCCCATTTGGCAGAGTGAATGTCAAGCTACTGCTTTTACTGTCTTTTAAAAACAAGTACCAAACTGTCATCAAAACGCATGATGTGCACCAGCTTTCACACGCACTTAAAGACAACTTCTTTATCGCTCTGAGAGAAATATTCATCATTGCAGCCTTTCATTCTTCATTTGTCTTCGTTTAACTTACAAGCACACGCAAAAGAAAAGAGAGGGGGTGTTATTTTGCCATTTTGAATTATTTATGCCACGTTCTCCTTTGTCTCTGAGAGTGCGCCAATAACAAAGTGCTTCTTTTTGTTTAAAGAGGAAAAGATGCTTGAAAACCTGCCCTCTCTCTTTATCTACACACATAGTAAAAATCGAATGAAGCTAAAGGAATGTACAAACAGCCTTGATCAGACACCCCACGTCTTCATCCCCAAGGTCCCTAACAGATGCTTTGGGAAATAAAACCAAAACTAAAACCAATCCATGTGTGCTACAGATGTCAGCTCACAGCTCTCAAAAAGACAGCGCTGTCTAAAGCCAGACACCTCTGAAAGCTAAGCCTCCATAAGTGTGTGATATATACACTAAGACCACAAGCTGTTAACCCAGCGCAGAACAGCCTTGTAATATTTATGAAGTTTGTGACTGAGAATCTTCGCAAAGTCTTTATAATGCTCACAAAGGCTGCATTTATTTGATCAAAAACACAATCCAAATAGTACCGTTGTGAAATATTATTACAATCTAAAAAAAATACTGGATATATTTTAAAATGTAATTAATTCAGGTGATGCCAAGCTGATTTTTCAGCATCTTTGCTCCAGTGTCACATGATCCAAAGGGATATTTGTAACGTAGGCTGCTGTAGGGCTCGCGCTCTCGGTTCCTTTCAGGACCAGGCAGGACTCGGAAATGGGATTGATGCAAGAAACATTTATTTAAAACTTGGAAACACGAAGGAACACGCGGAGAGCTACGCAGAGCTCAAATGGTCGACACGAAACTTCAACAATAGACAAAGACAGACTGAACAGGACCCGGATTTATACAGACACTAATCAGACATTAACAAGACACACCTGGACAGAGACGGCTGGAGGAGGACACCAGGTAACGTGCGGGGCGGGGTCACAAATGAGACACATGGGCAAGGAGACACAATGAAAACAAAACACAACAAAGACACATAGAACGGCGGACGGCGTGACAATATTATTCTTATATGCCGATTTGATGCTCAGTTATTATTGTTCCTCAGTTATCAATGTTTCTAGTATTACCAATGTTGAAGATAGCTTTTCTGTTTAATTATTTTGTAGAAACCAATACGTTTTTATGATTAGGCCTATTTTCAATCTGGTCTCATAAAATATGTACCTCTGTGCACTTTTTGTGCAACATCATGTGTTAAAACACGTTTTCAAAACATGAACTTTGACCCATGTTTATTACGTTGATAAAGGTGTGTATTACGGCAGTTCAGAATTGACTTTTGTGTGTACTGTTGCTAAACGTTAATGCTCTATCATTTTGGAAATAGACCCTACACCAAATCTAACCATAAACCAACCCGATACTGTTAAATGCAAAACTGATATAAAAATGCATTTGTTAATGCAACCGTGCTATTTCAACCTTTTACACAACACAGCATTCAAACAGAGTCTGTCTCTGTACTCTGTGATCTACCAAACTAACCTACCATCTATGAAAATATGAAGCTGGATATGTGTGATGCTAATATTCAACAGCATTAGTTTTCAAATCTCCCAGCATATTAATATTGTTTTGAAGTCATAACATATTCTTAAAGTAATAATGCGGAAATTACCCTTTATTACAGTTTTTCTCAGTCGCTTTGGTGCATTTCTCACAACAGTACTTACATTTGCACAAAAGTTAATGCATTTCT
>JAUYWG010000031.1:22980555-22992547 GCA_034779775.1 Enteromius afrohamiltoni | reverse complement strand
TAACTTTACTGTAGTTTTCAAATGGCTGTGCAAATAGTATATAGTGCTGTCTTGAGCATTTTCAGGAAGTGTCACCATAATCTGACTTTTTTTGCATTGTAAAACATTTACAGAGTAATCTGTCATAATGTCATTTGACTGTCTTGTCATAAAAAATGGTGTAAGGACTTTTCATTTTGACGACACTGACACTTTCATTGACATGAATACTTGCTTTTGAGCAATGAACTATCTATTTTGAGCAAGTGCTTTGCAGGTTATCAACTAGGTTTTGCAGTTTGCAATAAAAGTTTTGACAAATGCATTAACTGTTGTGCAAATTTAAATACTGTTGTGAGAAATGCACCAAAGCGACTGAGAAAAACTGTAACCAAAACTCTGAAAAATCTGTGTGAAAAGGAATAAAAAGTGTTTTTATTGTCTCTAGTGTTAATTTCCTTTGGAAACTGCAGTGATATACAAAGTGCACCCAGGCACGTTTATGCCATGAGACCAAACTCTGAATAGTTGTGTAAAATGCTAATTTCCTAAGCAGCGAATCAACATATTTGAATGATTTCTGAAGGTTTGTGTGAAACAGAAAATTTGAGTAATTATGCTGAAAATTCAGCATTGCGTCACAGAAATAAACTACATTATAAAATATATTCATGTTATTATAACTTAGCATCACTGATTTTGTATACTCAGTATCACTGTATTTTACTGTATTTTTAAATACATAAATGCAGCATTTGTGAGGTTAAGAAACTTATTTCAAAAACATAACAAAAACCAAAAAAATAATAACTATTACAATATTTTGGCCTATAATGTAGATAGACAGATTGTACTAGCATGATATCCTGGGGTGGGCACTTGGAAATGAGAAGAGAAACAGAGCAGAGCATTTATGAAATTCACTGATATTCCAGCATAAATATTAATGTCACTGTATATGCAGGCCTGCTTTGAATCTGAACTGTTTTCATTGACCTCTGCCTTTTTAAACTCATGCCTTAAATTATACTTTCATTTCCTGCTTATTTCAAGCAGGAACCTAATCAATGAGAACAGATTTAGTAAAAAATGTCCACACTCTCTGAAACCATATTCCCTCCTGCGCTATTCAGATCTAGCACTCCATTTGAAGTGCAAAGTGCATTTGCGATCATTTGGTTCAACCTTTGACACCATATATTTAATTCAAGTTTAAACATATTGAGTAATTTGCTTAACCCTACAGCATTTGTTTATACTTTAGTTCATTCAGCTGCTCACAACTTTACCAAGAAGTTTCTTCTATAGATCTTAATGCATGGTTATTTAATACTTAGCACATCCTCAATGTTTGCTTGATTTGATTAATTACAGTAACTTGCACATAAACAAAGAAACTCTGACACACAAGATAATAAACTGAGCAAATAAGCATTTATTTCCTTATCTGTGATAGATAATTCTCTGCTGTGGTATCAGGCTTCCTTTAAGCAATTCTCTGCTGCCATAGCCTTTGTGACCATGTGGAGTCTCTATTTGTTATTTCCACGCCTAGTTCTTAGCTATTGTCAGTGTGATAGATCCATTCGTGTTGTTTGGGAAAGTGTTGCACGTCTGAACCCAGGCTACTTTAAATTCATCACCGTTTTGACCAGCAGGAGAAATGCACTCAAATCATGTCTCAAGAATGCACTCTCAGCCACTCTAGGCATGTTTACAGGCAAAAAAGGAATATCAAAAAGAGCCTTAAACCTTTCTGTGAAATAAGCTTACAATAATACATGTTGAGGAAATTGTTTTTTTTTTTTTTTCAGATCTGCCTCTGTCATGAGCTTATATGTCAGAGCATGCAAACTGAATTTGTTAACATTAGTTGTGAAGCACAAATATCTAAACATTTTTAAAATGAAGATATCACTCACTTCACACACAATTATGTAATCTCTAAATAATTAAATGTGTATCATTTATTTTTTTTTTGCAGCGTAAACATTTGACTTTGCCTATTATTATGAAATTATTATTATTATTATTATTATGTAACATTGTTACATGCTGTAGAAGTAGTTATTTGCTAGTTTTAGTTAACTAATGTAATTATCTGTTATCAAGAAATAAAACCATATTTTAAATTAATTACCAAATAATTAAGTGGTCCTGCTTACTTGAAATGTCACGTCTATTTAACCCAAATATCATAAATCTACAAACTTCTACAGACTTCAAAATCCATTCAGTTTATAATTTAATTATCAATAATTTAAGATGATCAAATGCAGAACTGCAGCTATGGAGAATACCCATAAGATCTTGAATAATTTATGTATTCATGGTCAAAGCAAGGGAATTTATGGGCACATTTAATAGATGTAGTTATTTTTTTTCCTTTCTTTTGAGCATTGTTTTTCTATGTTGTTTCTTTGAGAACTACTATAAAATATATATATTATATATATTTGTATGGATGCATAGACAAGCAATTTCTAATTATTTACAATAGATTTATATCCTTTATGTAAGATCAATCATTTTACATTGTATTTTACATTAAATTTACAATATAAATCTACTAAGTTGGAATATCCACCAGTATTTTCCCAATACATTTCTGAAAAATGTAACAAAAAACAGTTAACTTAACAAATGGCCATTCATTGTGCCCTTTTATCCACTAACAATGACCTGATTTCAACACCTGGTAAATTGCACTTTTGAATCTTTACTTAACATAATCCTGTAAAAAAATAAATGGTGGTTAATGGCTATTTGTTGCTAATGTGACTTTTCAAAATCTCATTTGGGCTTGTATGGCAGCACATGCTCCTCTGCAGATATTTTACTCCAGAACAGTCTGCTTAAAAGTGATTCATTTTGACCAGCAGGCACAAAATCAGGCTGGAACTGTCCAAGGTGCTGGCCTTTCATCTGCAGTCCTCACCTCGTCTGTCTCAAGACACCCAATTTAAAGAGAATAATTTGAAGGGAAAAATAGTATCATGGAGCACTTTTGTTAAGGTAAGAGTCTCTTTAGGCAGACATTCTTAAATTGTACCCCAAAAATGATCCAAAGAGATCAATTAGAATGAGGGAATATAAGTCAATTTAATGTACGGAGCAGAATGAACAGAATGCAAAATAAGCTACTGTGCATCAAAATGCATTTAAATCTGCATTTGAGTGAGAAATACTGATAGCCAGGAATCTAATTTATTTTTAATTAATATTTAAACTGTGTAAAATACACTGTGATAACAGCATTTGTGTTTATCATTCCATTAAAACATACACACTCCTTGGACTTGCACTTGGTGTATTTAAATTTGCTTATTAAGATTTTTCTTACCGCTCATCAACATACTCATTTACACTTTGCGAAAAAAAAAAGTATTCTATTTAGTGTGCTTTTCAAAAGCACTACATTTGGAAGAAAAGAGTGTGAGCGAGACTAGATAGTTAGACGAAATGCTGATATAGGCATCATAGGCTTTCACATTGGATAGAGCTGAAAGCACTATGAAATGCATCATTACAGAGTAATCAAAATGAGGAACAAACCCTAACCCTAACCCTAAACAAATAAATATAACCAATAAAATGTAATCAAAACCTGGGTGTCCATGGCTGCCCAATAGATCTTGCCTGAAGTTTCCAAAGAGTATCTTGGGACATTTAAAAGAATGATTCTGTAGTTTGATGAGACCAAAACTGACCTTGAGGTTGCATTAGGTTTGGGCATGTTTTGTTGTTGCACAACAAGATGGAAAGAAACACAGAATGTGTTACTGTATGTTCAGAAGTTCAACAAAAGTGACCAGGAACAATTCTAAAATCATTCAATTATGAACTTATTCAGAGTGGATATTTCTTAATTTTCCTGAAAATGGGTTAAAACAATGGGTTAAAAATTAAAACAAAGCCTGAACATTTTAGGACCCCATCTGGGACATTAGAAAGCTAGGACATGTTTTCCTACCACATATTTTCCAATAAGGTAAATATCTAAATGACTATTACATTTCATACACAAGAAACGTTAACACATTTTACAATCATTTTCTATAACAATCTATTTGAGTTTTAAAAGGGAAAAAGGAAAGAAAATGTTACACTTTACCCCAGCCTTGTCTACTTGATATGCATCTAATATATTCGCACATATGTCTGTATACTGCAATACATAATTAGGTGAAAGGGAACTAGATACAGGAAACTATATAGTTACATTATTAACACATTTTAGAATGTCGATGTTTACCGTGGCACCTATAGAACAGAGACCAACAAATTATGCCTGTATCACTACCATAAAAAATACCCTTTTCTCATAAGCTTTTTCAAACACTGTCATTATTGGTTAGGCAAGCAGAAGCCCTGTCTCAATAGTCTCCCATTGGTCGAGCCACTGTTTTTGTTGCACACAACACCAACCTACACCACAGCTTACTTATAGTTGTCTCTACATACTGAGCATATTATATTTAAACACTGAAAATAATTGCACACTTCCACTATAAAGTGCACTCACCTTTGTAAAATTATTTGATGGTGCTTTAGAAAGGAGCAAACCGTTTACATAAGTAGCTGTATTCCTGTTCCTTTAACATGGAACTTTGACCTTTTTATTTCTTGGATATAATTAGGCTAACCTTTCGGAGCCTATATTCGGACCCCAGCAGACTTATTAGCTCCCAAGCACTGGAATGGAGACTCTCTCTTTCTCGCTCTCTCACAGGTCTGAGGCGAGTAGCCAATCTCCTGCCCAGTCAAGGAATTCATTACAGGTCAAAACAACCTAGCGCTCTTTGAAGCAGTGCCCATTACTCTTTGCTAGACATTTTAGGAGGTCTTACTTGCATGAAGAAACGCAAGAGCTCTTGGGAATCTCGTTAGATCTAGGTCCAGCAAAGTGGGCTTTGCCCCTTTGAACCCGGCGCCGAACCAGCTTTCCTTTCACAATTTTTCATGTTAACCACATAAATAGAAGCAGTCGAACTGAACTGGAGTCCGGCGATAAATTCTTGAAGACCTACTTGTCTAAATCCGGTTGTTGGCGTTTGGTCAGGCGTAGGCGTTGAAGCGAGACTTTACAAAATATCTTTATTTGATTCAAGAGCCAAATATGCTAAGTGTTCGAGTGTTTAAAAACAGGCCGCTCAACTTCAATCTCTGCGCATTCACGATTTAGATTAATATTGCATAGAAGAGCACTTATTTTGCGCTCGTTACGTCTCTCAAGCTAAACGGCTTTTGACTGCCATTTATATTCTCCCTTGGCTTGTTCCAAGTGTTCACGACAGGCCCTCACAAAACAATGGAAAGCCAAGGGAAAAGTAAGCAAAGCAAACAAGCCGTCCGATGAGACCTAATTTCTATTTTAATATGTGGAAGAGATTATCAAGGTCGCACATGCTAAGCTAAAAGCTTGCCGCTCTCCCACACGCTGGCGTTTAACCATATGTAGTGAGTCATGGGTGCCCAATCTCACAACCCTCTGAAGCACAGCCCGTTTGTGTTGGTGTGCAGCCAGCCATTCTTGTTTTTTGATAACCCTTTCAAACGGATAGCGTCATATTAATAGGCACCCAGCAGTGTGGCGGCTCAGCCGTTTATATATTTATATCTGCGCACAAAAGCAAGCCGCCGTCTGTCCCTATTGATTTATAGCATTATGGGCAAAAATTGCTTTGTTTGAACCTCTTCTGACCTCGTGGCCATTCTGTGATGCATCTTTAAATGCTCGCTTCCTCTGTTCACGACCTGCCGCTTATACGTTCCGCTGTCAAATCACAGTTGTTTAGCTTATCTCCACCCCTCCCCGGTAAGAGGGCCTCGTTTGGAAATAAAGCGAGACTTTGCGGCTACAATAGCACAAAAGCGTACATGGCTGCAATGCTAATGCGCCGATAAGAGAGGGGTTTGGATTTACAGAGGAGAGACAGATGCTGAATTTGGATGTCCTTGCATATCAATGGAGATGCTGTGAGTGGAGCATTTAAAAAAATGCCGTCAATGGCAGTTCTCCAATTACGTATCAAGCCCAAAAATCAATGCCACTGGATTGAGATAATTACGGAAAGTATGCAAATACCAAAGATATGGATCGAGGATCCTGGGGGAATAGGTCATCCTCATTGGGCAGGATGGGTAACAGTCTGTGTTCATTATGATTAACCTTTTAGGGTCATTCGACTTTAAAGCACAGTCAGTTATGGCCTGTATGTTTTAAGCTAATAGGGCAGATGTACAACAACCTCCCAACCTCCCAAATGTTTAAAAGAGCAAGAAAATAGGATGTTTTGTAATTTACATGAATAAAAGTCACAGAGATTTGCAAAAACATTTCCTATTTTACACCAGAATGCTTTATTGTATTCCATTATAGGCATGAATGAATGAATGCATGGATAAACCAATAAACTAATTAATGTTCCGTGTAGTTTCAGACTTTTATTAGACAATAGCTGTTACTCTGTGTATTTTATCACAGCTGGACTGTTGTATTGACCAATCAGCACTCATGAATGAAATTATAATCATATTCATTAATTTAACCGCAATTCACGACTCAAATACTCTTAAATGATTACCATTGATTTAGAGAGAGCAAATCATTAAGAATGAAGTTCCTCCCACTGAGAAAGGTTTTAGCAACTAATTCGTTAAATTATGGAAATCGGGTAACGGTGCAAGCGTTCCCATAAACGACATGCTTTCCTCAATGCTCTGGAGGACAGCTGTGATCTGGCATACCTTACTGTGACTGTGTTTGTGGATGTAGCTTACTGTATAACACTCGTTTAATGAGTAACCACTTTCTGGATCTTAAATAAAATACCCTTTACTGCCTGCTTTCCACGGGTGGTAATAGCATTAACTGCACCAGGCATAAAGGACTCTCACAAAGGCTTTGGTGAATAAGGCACAAACTAAGAGGCTAATTTACATAGAATGGAGGCGTGTTTGTGCTGAAAAGAATGACTGACTTAAATACGAGTGGACAGCAAAGACGCAGGTTCCCGCCAACTCCACCGTAGCACAACTGTTTAGTAAATTAATGTTATTCAATAGTTAAATTGCACCAATATCCCAGTTTTTTAAATATTTATTATTCAACTGACATTTGTCATGCCAGGTGGAATGTTAAAGAAGCGTCATCATCTCCACAAACACGACTGAATGTCTTTTCAGACGAAGCACTCAACCGCAGGAGGGAAATAATTTGACTCTCAATGTGGATGTGATTCAGCCGTGAGTCAGTAACATGCAAACACAAACCATGGCTAATCTGCAGCGAGACCTATTTTAAGTGATATCCGTGAGAGACACCAGTCTCTTGCTTGTTGATGTGGCTTTTAACAGGCCTTTGGAGTCGTGCTTACAAACATCTGTTCCAGCGTTAATCTCACCAACGAAAGCACTGACAGAAATGTTTGTTGATGAAGGATTTCTCGATTGTCGACAAGGTGAAAAACGCTAACCCCCAGTTTCACAGACAAGGCTCAAGCTAGTCCCAGATTAGTTTGAGCGGTCTCAAAATGAAAATATATTGCTCTGACAAATCCTAAAACATGTCAATTTCTTTGTTCTGGGTTAAGATGCACACCTGTAATAATTTCTTAGAAGGCATTTTCGTAAAAGTTGCTTAAATATCTTAATTAAACTAATGCCTAGTCCTGGCTTAAGCTAAGCCCCGTTTGTGAAAACCGGCCTATGAGACTGGAGTTAAAAAAGAACTTGGAGAACACTAACATTGCAATGTTTTAGTGTAAGAAAATATTATTCTAATAATGTTGACCTTTGTGTGCTAAAATATTTTGGGTTATTTTGGTTTTGGGAGTGCCCAAAAACAGTTTAAAATGCATGTCAAAGTCAAAAAACACTTTCATTGTTTACAATATACATTTATTTTTCCTTTACTTGCTCAAGGATTCCTAAAAGATTCGCTCAATTAGTAATTTTTCTAAATCCAATCATGATGGATACCATTACATAATAAAAACAGTGTTTGTGAGTGCTTTGTGTACAGCGTTTACAGGGAAATCAATACTTTACCGTTCCAAAAGCGGCACTGTCACGAATCAGGCTGTAGCTGCTGTGGTGAAGCGTGACGCAAGCTTCTTCAGTGGCAGGAGTATCAAACAACAAACATTTATTAAACATAAAGAAAACAAACTGAGTAAAAACTGGACGAAACGAACCACACGAAGAACATCCACGATGTAACGTTAACGCCGGACAACTGGAACAAGACACTGTTTAAATACTAGACACAATCAAAGGATAATGGGGAACACCTGGACACACACAGCTGGCAAAGAGTGAACACTGATTACAAGGGCAGGGTTACAGATGATGAGGACAGCACAAGGGAGACAGAAGGTAAACATAAACACAGAGCACATGTACAAGGTAAATAGACACACAAGAGCACATGGCATGAAACCTAGACAAAATCACAGACACAAGACATAGGACAGGTGTTACAGGCACCTAGTGCCAAAGAACGAATTTGCCTTTTTATTCAGACCAATGCAAATACCAGCAAGTGGGTGGGCAATATGCTAATTTTTCATGTTGATGTCAACATGAAGCAGCTAGGGATTCATTTTACAAAGGACTCAATGGACAAAGGAGGTTTCAATGATCCAGATCTGACTCTTTCTTTTGAGAGACAATAACTTTACATACGGTGCACTTTCAGATTTAAAACTTTGCAGTGTGTTACACACTAGATAAAAAGTCATTTTCAAAAATCATAATGGGGCATTTTAATATTTAATATTATATTTAAATTTCAGAGAGACTACTGTCAACAAAATGAAATGCCATGAGAAAATATTGAGTAATTTACAGGAGGTGATTTCTAAAAGACAAAACTGTGACTGAAAAGTATATACTGTATATTAAAAAAAATCACATCATCTGTTGCAATACAGTTATCAACATGGTCATATTTTCTCACATCTGTGAAATCAAATACCCTGCAATATAGTTTATTTAATTTGTTATTCGTGTGCATTATGACACTGAGAATGCGGCACACTGACATTTGATCAAGTGCATCTGCTGTAATTTCCGCTCTCTCCCGCCAGTGTTTATAATGGCCCAGTAATTTACCTGCAGGAGGCTAACGTACAGCAGTTCACAGTGGTGTTTTTAACTGCACTTACACAATCTTCTAATGTCTCTAAAATCACCTGCTTCCTGTCAACAGTCAGAGGTCAGAGGGGGAGAAACACTCACTCGAGTATAACGAAGCACTGCAGCATAAACAACACAAATGTGCACCGAGCGTATGCTTCAGAAACTGTAGATTTATCTAGATATAGACGACACATTTGTATTTGACAGATACAATAAATCTGCAGAACTGAAATCATTTATCTAAACATGCCAAAGAGGAAATGGACTGGTACCGATCAGCAAGCGTCAAGTGTTGTATTGCCTCGCTTACTAAGCCAAGTAATTACCAAATGCTTTCAATTTATATATTATATATTTTAGATATTAGATACATGATATTTTAATACATTCAAATTAGTATTCAAGAAATTATATAATGTATAAATGATATATATATTGTGTGTGTGTGTGCATTATGTGTATTTATTTATAATAAATAAAGTACACACATACTGTACGTAAACAAAAACTTTTATTTTGAATGTGATTAATCACAGTTAAACAGCACTAGTTGTAATATATTGAAAATACAAATCATATTTTAAAAATGTATTGAAGATTGTTTTAACAAATGAATTGATTTTATCTATTACATATTTATGAAATGTAAATATTTACTATTATACAAAAAATTACATATTTAGACTGGAAAAAAATGAATTGAATGCCACTCAAAAACAGTCAAATCTGTTGGATTTTATTGAAAATTCAAATTATGTTATGAAGTGAACTACTGATTTTTTTTTTTCAATAAATTGATAAATCATATGTCAAAACTAATGCATTAAGAAACAAAGTGTGCTAATTTTGAGCACCATATTGATTGTTGAAGAACAATAATAATGTTTTAAGAAAAACGTAGAGTGAATTGACTGCAGTTATCCACAGTATACTAATAAATGACCCGCATTATGAACCATACATCCAAGATGAAGTCCAATTAAGAAAGACTTAAACTATCCTTAAACTAATGAATCGACTTCAACTATCCACTATCTCTATGTAAATCACAAGTTCTTAGTTTCAACAAGATATGCATTTGCTTTTACACAAGAAAACCTTCGCAGCAAAAGAACGGGTGGTAAAGTTTTGGCAAGCTTAAGGTTTAGGTGATGCTTCTGCATAAATGAAACGCTGCATCAGAGCCTCAAACGCTGCTGTTGTCATGACAGTCAGTGCACATTTTGTTTTCTGTCAGAGCTCAAGAATCAACAGCTTCTGTGCTGTCTGTGCAGAAGAAAAGATCAATCACAGTTCAACATGCAAATGAATACAAGACCAAATCGCGAACTACAGATTTCACCGACAGTTTTAAATGCATCAGGAGACCCATCCTAGTTCTTAAGAAGAAGAGTGTTTACAGACAACAAAATAGTAGCGCTAAACCAAACTTGTTCACCACTTTAAACTAGAGATCCACGATATTATCCGACCAATATTTATTGAATTATTTTAATTATAAAATCAACAAAATGTTTTTATTTAAAGGTCAGAAACATACTGCCAGTATAAAACAAACTGTATTTTTTTTTCCAATATTGGCATATTGGATAGCAGCAAAATATTTGTAATTGTTTTTTATTTATTTATTTATTTTGTACATCATTGCTATATGTCACACCATAGGACACATTTTTTTATTTGTCAACTACTGTACCCATAAACATTTTTATAATGAAAGTCATGAGAGTGACACACTCAATGCTGCGAGACAGACTGCATTATCTGCAAAAAAAAGTATAAGAGGTTAAAGCTGAATCCATTAGAAAAAAAATTGTAGGAAAGAAAATTAAAATGCTATACAATAATGCAACCAACTACTGTGCAATAAACATGAAATATCACTAAAATTATACATTTCTCATTGAGGCAGCAAGGTAACAAAGAGCAGGTAAACGTTAAGAATATATACGTTCTCAAAACCATGTGTCGTCTTCACAGAACGAAAAAAAGCGGCGAGTCAATAGCTTCTAAGAAAGCCATTTAGAAGCTAATTGAAACAATTTTCCTTTGCTGCAGGGGAGGCCAAATTACATCGTCTTTGAACTGCGAGATTGAGAAAAGGAAATTCTTTGAGTGAGGTTTGCAATTGCTCAGAGACTGCGAGAAAAGGCAATTGTGAGAGCGACAGTTGTAAAGCACATGGCCATTTCTCTGACATTATTGTTGCTTTACATTACGCTTTCATCACATGTGACACATCGCCGCCACCTTTAGCATATCTCTGATGAAACAAGAACAATAGCAAAAACAGTAACAAAAATAAATATTGAACCGCAAAGAGAAGTCATACAGTGAATGTAGAATGTAAAGTAATACTTGTGGAATTCAATTAGGAAAGGTCTGGAGCACAAGGCATCACGTAGACAAGGTAAGCATCCCATTAACAACACTGAAGGCTACTCAAAAGTTAATGGGGATACGGCGGTGCAGACTGGTCAGAGAACCAGGGAAGACATTTGCATTTAAATTGGAACAACTTCCAAAATCCTATCGACCCACAGAAGTCGAGTGCTGGAGAGGATTGAGTGTATATAGTGATGGTGGGATGAAGGAGTGATTGTAGAGACACCATCAATGTGAATCCACTCTGAGGCAGGAAAGAAAGACGCTCATCCATAGATCCTCTCTAGAGGGCAATGGATATACTGAACACTCAGAAGAACATTGTGGCTAAATTCGTGTGCACTTAAACTTCACTTTAAACTTCACACCCTGCTAGGACTAATGTTAAATTAAATGAAATAACATTTTATTGATTTTATTTGTAAAATATTCTGTACATTTTAATTATATTTTAAATTTTTGTATAAAAGATAACAAATATATA
>JAUYWG010000031.1:22912673-22948955 GCA_034779775.1 Enteromius afrohamiltoni | reverse complement strand
GAATTTCTTTAAATATTATTACTAAAAAATATATAACAATAATAACAACAGATTAAATAAAAGAATTGATTCCAAGTCTGCTATGAGTTATCAGCATTATTTTATTATATTATTTTTATATGTCTTTGTTAACTTTTTACAGTGATACAAGTGAAATAAGCCAAAATTTGCATTGTTTAATCAACTTTCAAGCAAAAAACTGCCCTTCTGGCACATTTTTAAATTAACAAAATACTTCAGACTACTGGGTATTTTACAAAGAAAAAACTCTGGAAACAACTCTGGAAGCACGGAGAGTCAAAAGACCGGTGTTAATTAATGTTAATTTTCTAAAGGGGGCTGGAGCGGGAGGACATGCTTCAATCAAAACAAAGAATGGGATGATTTTTCTGTTTGGCTCATTAGGAAGGCTTCTGTTCTAATGTTAATTACGCTGAGCTTTGTTTATTTAAAGCTTTGCCAGTGATGCCTGCGGTGCGTAACTCATTTTAAGCTTGCCAATAAATTATCAGAAAGCCAAACCCCCTATGCCTACCTTCAGGCCATTATTTTTAAGTTCAAGGGCACCAGAGAGTTTTATTCTCCACACTGCAGATATTCTAATATATCAGCTCGGAATTTCTGCCGAGCTAAGGACTTTTGAGTCTTTAAAGTCTGTCACGTCCATTTTTGTAAAGAATGGTGAATGTAACTGAGCACTTTCTACTGTCCTGCCTGCAGAGGACGGTTTGCCAGGTTTTCACATCCTAATCTCAGCCATCACGCAGAAAAAACCTGATCAAAACGCAGCTCAGAGATCAACATATATCAATACCATATGGACATTATAAGGTCACTGAAGGCTCAGCAGGGATTCATAAGTTTTTAACTGCTCTCATCTCTGCCTCTTGCCAATGTAATAGGACAGGACGAGGCAGCTTAAACCGAACTGACTCATTAAAAATGACATTAGTGGCCGCTGTCTCCAGATGGACCTGAACTCTTAATTAAGTGGTGAAGTAACTAATTATTCATTTTGTGTGATGGTGAGAGGGGGAATAAGGAGATGAAGATGATGGGAGAGGAGTGGAAGGAGGAATGATTTATGTAAGAAAACCCCTCAGCGAGAGGGATGCAGGATCCGGCTGACATATCACAGGAATTTTTCATGCTAAATTATTTAATTTAATTTAATTTTTTACTTAATATATACATTATTTTAAATTTTTTTTATTTTGTAGTACTACTTTTATTATGATTTTGCTCTATTGAAGGGAAGGAAAGAGAAAACAAAATATGTCTCAGCGGACCTTCAGTTGTTTGGTCTTCTCCCGGAGAGTTCGCTGATAAACTTGTAGTTTTTCTGCTGCTTCTGGACCAGGCTGCCGAGCTAGGATGTGCTTCAGCTCCACATAAAGCTTCTCTTTCTCCTGCAACACAAAATATAACTAAATCAAATTTATTTTAAATATGGGGCGCCATGTGGGATTTAATCCAACTTTGCTTATCAATACATAAGCAGAATACATAATACAGAAGTAACCTGTTAATTTAATTTAACTTAATTTTAGCTAAAATTTGTATACAATTTTATTGTACTTTTACATGAAGTAATTTTATTTAAAACATGAAGCATCATAAAATACCTATTTTATTTTATTTTATTTATTATTATTATTTTTTTTTTTCAAGTTTTTTTTTGTTTTTTAACAAAGCTTTGAAGAGCACCTCATTCAATTGAATTTAATTTTAAGGTAATTTAATCATTAAATTGAAACAAATTGTAACGAATGGGACAGACGAGGGCGGATCCAAGTGCAAGCTTTTATTGATGGGCATGTTCAAATGCAGGCAGAGTCAAAACGATGGCAGACAGATGCAACGGAGACAGGCTAAATCAGAGCCGATATCCAGGCAGAGAACAATCAGAAACCAGGTAAACGATCCAAAAATCACACACAGAGGAACACATTTTTATTAAATTTAATCATTTAATTTAAACAAATTTTCAGTCAGTTTGATATTTACTAAAATGTTTAATTCAATTTTATTTAAATCCAATTTTAATTATTTTTTTTTATTTTAAATAGAAAGTATAAAGAACAAAATGTAATTTAATTAAATTTTAAATTTAAAGTATTGTACAACACCAAATTTAATTATTTTAAGTTAAGTTTTTAAAACAACTGTTAATGTAATTTTAAAAAATGAGATCTTTTTTACCATCAGTCGTACAATTATAAGAAATTATGCTATTTTTCAGTGTCACATCACAGAAAAAAAGCTACAGCTAGATTCAGGGGACTGACAGCTAATTCATTTTGTAAGCTGGTGTTAATTATCCAAGTGTGTGGAGGAAAGAAAGATGGATAACTAACACTCCACTGCAGCACTGACCATGTAATGACACACACACACACACACATGCATATATATGGATCATCAATGGTGCTAATTAGGGAGGGGAGTACTGTCCAGTTTAAACTCATCAATGCAAATAAATGCAGACTGTCTGGTGTCTAAAATGATCACTAATATAAAGCCCCTGAATTTTCCATGGAATATAAATGATGTGCCACAGGAGAAATCATGAATTCAAGGGGTTTAGGACGACTGAAAGAAGATCGTTCATGATCAAAAGGACCAGCATTCAAAATTAAGACACACTCCCAGCCTCAACAACCACAAAACAGTCCTTTGTCTTAAACATTTTACTGCACCCAGCACACACACATAAACAAACACACACACAGACATAGATTTACTGCAAAGCTGGAAGCTTAATACATCTTTTCCTGTGAAGCTCCCAGTATTTTTCTCAAGATATTTTCTGTCCTTTTTCTTTTTGCCGTCTCTTCACAGCCACGGTGGCCACCTCTTCATAATTTCATCAATAGTGAAGTGAGCGGGTGTGTGTGTGTGTGATAGAGAGTGAGTCAGCCGATGAATGATTTATGACTGAGAGGCGTCTGGACTTTAATACACTGACTTTTATAGGAGGACAACAAGGCCGAGATCAAACCCAGGCTTAGACTCCACCTTTCACCAACTCTGTGTCTCGCTCAAACATCAGCACTCATGGAGCGTTATCAAAGAATACATCACTTCAGCATCCCAAAACACTTCCACGGTCCTGCATGGGCTGAGCTTTGATAATGCTAATGCAGTTACACGTGTCCTCGACCTGTCTGTTTACCTCAGTCGCGTGCTTTGTTCTGTCTGTCTGTCTTACTCTATTTATCACGAATATAACACCAAGAATATTGTCAACATATATTTCGGAGCTTTATTTTTCAGAGGAAAGGATTTATTGCTCTGTGGTCGGTCTTTTGTGGCTCCTCTTCCTAAATGGATTGTTTTGAGTTGAAATAAGTTAAGCTCTATCAAATTATTTTTCATCACAGAGAGAATTCTTCTGAAATTCTACATGGGACACGTTCAGTTATTAGCATCAGTTTCCCAGGAGAAATTAACTAGGATTTCATCCATGTTTTGTATGCAAATGTTTTTATATATTGCATCAAAAATGCTGAATAAAATTTCTTATATGCACAAAAAAACATATTTACTCTTATTGTACACTTAGCCACAATAAAGGTACAAAAGTTGTCACTGGGGTGGTTCCTTTACCAAAGGAACATCTTTGTACCTAAAGGGTCCACTTTTTTATCTTAAAGGAACATATTAGTACTTAAAGGTCCGGTTTCACAGACAAGGCTTAGGCTAAGCCAGGATTAGGCCACATTCAATTAAATGTTCAATTAGGATATTTAATTATTTTTTTTACATACATGCCTTAGAAAAAGGCATCATTGGCATGCATCTTAAGACAAATCAAAGGCAGTGACATGTTTTAAGATCAGTCAGTGCAGGTTTCTTTTAGTTGTAACAGCTCAGATTACATTTTAGTCCTAGTACTAAGTTTAAGCCTTATCTGTGAAACCGTGGGAAAGTGTAAATATTTGAACTTAATAGGTACAAAGGTGTCCCTTTTAAAAAGTTACTGCCCCGATTATAGCGATTGTACCTGTATTTCTGTTATATGTTATTGGACTAGCCTTTTATTTTGAAAAAAAAAAAAAAAAGAAACAATAAAAAAAGTTTTTTTATTATTTATTAATTTAATACTTTGAGGATGCAATGCTACTTTCAATGATTAAAACTAGTAGTAGAACATTTACGTTTACACATTACAAACAATTTCTATTTTTAAAAAGCTGTGAGTTTGAACTTTCAAAATCAAATACTTAATGCTAAAATAAGTATATCACCCTATATCATAATAACCCTTTTTCAACTGTGATAAAAAAAGAATACTACTGAGAATAATCATTAAACAGGTAATTTAAATAATTTATAAAGATAATGTCTGGCGCAATGGCTGTGAATTTTTTTAACAATATTATAATTATATATATATATATATATATATATATATTTTTTTTTTTTTTATAATATTATAATAATATATATATTGTTGTTGTTGTTGTTGTTGTTTTTTTACTGTACTTTAAATTTTATTTTTTATTTAAATGTCTTGAACAGTAGCAATATTATAATTAATTAATATAATTTATTATCATGAACAAATTATATCAAAATACTGCTTTTTGTTTTGGAAACTACTTTCACAATTTTTCACAACAATTTCAATAAGAAAATGTCTTTATTTTATTATTTTTTTACCTATAGCCTATTTGCAACTAAAACACAAACTGGCCTAAACCCAGGCAATACAACCTTTTTCCAGAAGAATATAGTTTTGAAAAATATCTTTTACCTACTGAATAGAAAAGCACTCTCTATAAATACAATACTCTGATAATAATTCATCCTCCCCAAGGAAATGACAAAGAATATCTGTCTTTTATCCAATGACCACATCACAGAGCCTTTCAAATCCTCATCTCTCCATATTCCCACTCACTTTCATTCTCTTTCACTCCATTCCATCTCTCTCCCCCAAACTCATATTTAACAATACCTCTAGAGTCAGCTTTTTACGTAAGAAGTATTTTTACACATCGCTAACAAAGTCAGTTACTTAGCCTTATTCTGACTTCACTTCCTCAGACTGAATAATCACAGAAGACTGTGTGACGTGAGCAGCTCTGCTGTCCCCGTTCGGCGTGATCGGTAGACAACGAGAGCATTTTAAAAAGCAAACAGATGTTCTGTGTGTCACTCCATTCTGAGATGAAGAAGTTGCGCCGTGACTGACAGCGACAGGAACACGCTCAGTTTTCACACCCCCGCAACAGTTATCTCAGCCAAAGAATTTGGACGACAATTGCACGTACCGGCTTGTGACCTGTCTTACGAATGGAGACATTCTCCCTTAACAGCTAAGATTTTGACAATCGCAATGACTTTATTTTGTTGCTCCTGCTGTCATCGCATAAGTTCTGTCACAAAAAGAAAATAAAAGATAAATGCAATACTGTAGATATACAAAACTGTGAAATTGGTTTAGAAATCACGTCATTCTTTTTTTTATTGTTTTGTTTTTTAACAAACATATTAAGTCAGATTATATAATATTTTGTAGATTATACCTTTAAATCTTTAATGTATCTTTAACTATCTTTGAATCCTTAAAACATATAATTTTATCAATTTTACAGAGTTAACAAACTAATCAAACCATGCTCGTGCTAATTTGTATTCATTAAAATCATTTGTATTCATTTTTACAGTTTAACAATACCTGGTTCTATTTCATGCTTTAAATTGCTATTAAATATTATAATGTTATTTTAAAATGAGTGCTGTCGAAGAATTAATCGTGATTAATCACATCCAAAATGAAAGCTTTCTTTACATAACATATGTGTTTGTTTGTTTTATTTTTTATGTATATATTAAAACATACACATACATGCATTTATATACTTATTTTCTTATATTTTATGTTATATATAAATATTTTGAATATGTAAACATAACATATTTTTATTAGAGGTATACATCTATTATTGTATTTATATGTACAACACATGCATTGTATTTATATACATAACACATATATACCATAATAAATATACACAGTATACATAAATATATTGTGTAGACAAAAAGATTACTTTAGATGCGATTAATCACGATTAAAAATTTGACAGAGTACAAAGTATGTTGATTAACCTTTTTTTAAACGGTGATTTTTTTTTTCAATTGTGATTTATTTAAAGAAAAAGAAAATAAAAAGTGCAAAACTTACCCATTGTAAAACAAAAGTAATATAGTATATTTAAAATACATTAATTTCATACTAAGTACAGTTCAAATCTATAAACATATTAGCTGACATATTGCTCAAAACTTTTTTTAATATTAAGTCTAAAATGTGTTTTAATGTCACTATTTAGGAGGATTGTACGATCTTTAAATAACATCAGTCTTTAGATATTTAAAGTGAACGTGAAGTATGGTGACCCAAAACAAAAAGTGATGTTTTTTTATATTACTGCGCCAAGGTCGAGGTGCTGCGAAGTGGTCTTCCGCCATACATTACAATTATCTTTCTTTTGCCGCTTTTAAAATCGCCACATTTTATTTTGGGTCATCAACTCATCACACTTACTTGTGTAACTAGTCATGTAACCATCTGGTGGTTCCTAAATTCATCCCTGTTTAGATCCTAAGGAATGAAGGAAGCTAACATATACCTCTTTCACACGTGATACCGGTAAATTTCCGTAAAATTACCAGAACACCTTTACTGGTAAATTCAAAACTGCACTGTTCACTCAGGCATTCTGTCTTTTTTTCCAAGAAAAGCACCATTCACACATCCATTCCAAAATTCTGGTAATTTCTGTGACATCATCATTAACCTCTAAATAACCTCTAATAATTTGTAAACATGGAGATGTATATGCGATCAGTCTTTTTGTTGATGGTTTAATTTTTCTTTCAAACTTTCACATTCATGCAGCTGCTTTTGTCCCAGAGACATCGTATAAGACGACGCCAGTGATGATCTCATGATCTCTTTCCTGCAATATACCGGTAATTTTCCGGAAAAGGCCGTAATTGTGAAAGGGCTAATAGTGGTGTTGCGCAATAGTGCACACGCTAAGATGGAAGAGATATGTATCAAGTTGAGGGAAGAACATAGTGGAATATGGAACAACAGTGGTGTAAATATGTGAATTTGTACTAAAAAAGCTTGACATTGCTTGGTGTGAACTAAACTGTTTTGTGTGTAAGCAGTTTGAAAAACAGGAAGTGTTCATGCATGAGCTTTGGAAATAAGAGGTCAGAGTGCTGGATCTTTTGTGATACAATATCACCTACCTTTGTCTTTTACCAAAATGAAAACTTCAGCTCAGAAAACTCAATCTAACTCTACAGCACCAGACCTTACGACTTATCTGTGTTACAGTGTTATATTACATTAACTGTAGGGCATAATAAACTCTGCTGTTTGTTGCAGGTGAAACAGACCTTCTTGTCATACCTCAGTTGGTAATTTGGTGAGTCACTGGGCCATATCTTGCGGCCACCATGCATGAATAAATAGTTAACCGCTAATCGCCTGTCCAGATTTGCCAGCACGAATATTAACAGACATGATATGTTCTGTGCCACTTTTATTATCCCACCGCCTCGATGCAAATAATGCGACAATTAGAGTCTGTATCTGGTTGAAAAACAGCGCCTGCTCTTTGTTTGCCATAAAGTGCAGCATTGTGAATACTTCAAGATCTATAATGGGTATTATATTAAAAATGGAGCCTGTCTCGTGTTGTTTCTGAATCACCAGTGTTCTCCGTCTACAGAAGTGCAGCATTGTCTTGACTGCTATGGCTTTTTGCTATTGTGTCCTAAACGGTGCTATGTTGTACATGCTGTCACTATTTAAACCGCAAACAGCTACAAAACAATACAACAATGCCCTGCTGTCTAATAACTGTGTGGTGGGGCTGTTTTAAAGGCAGCTCAAGACTCACGCAGCGCTTGAGACCGATTCATTTATGCATTCTGAAAGAAGCGCATATCTTCAGCAGAAAGAATATAAAGATGACAAACATTTCCAAACCGCACAGAAGGACATACTAGAATGTTTCAAAGACATTTCTGTAACACTTTTGAATAGAATAGAATAGAATAATAACACTTATTCACTACAATTGTGGCTCTTCCGTCAATAAAATTCTAATTCTTATAAAAGTGAAGGAACATTACAAGGCATGGAAAACAGGCTATAGACTATATAAGCTACAATATAATTTATAATGAAGTCTCACTGTAATCGGGAGAATTATTGATTTACATTGCTCTTAAACTAAAGCCATTTCAGCTATATGTCAGGCTACAATATATATGTCATGTTATAATATCCATATTGTTTGTATTTCGCTATAAAACTGATTTTAAAAGCAGAGGATATCTTCAAGTGCTCTTTATTCTTTAAAGATGTTATTCTCAAAATATTTTCTTTTTTCTTTTTCTTTTTTTTTTTTGGTGGCGCTAAAATGCAGTCGTAAATTTCAAACTTTAATAAAGACTCTGGGAAACACAGTAAATGCTGCAAAAGCCAGGAGAGAGGGCTGGCAAACAGTAGCCAACAAATAAAATGCATTAGTGCTGCCCATGTTATATTTTTTCCTTGACATATTTTATTTATATTTTTATATTTTTTATATATATAAAATATAAAAATAAAATTATATTATATTATATTTTTTAATATATATATATCGTGTCTGAATCATCATAATTATTTTCTATACTTTCTTGCAAGCTACTTTTCCCACGTGAGTCAGTCCGCGTCAGCCGTGCTCTTTAACCAATCAGGTGTGACCTCGCCATTTCAACCAATCATAACCCGCCAGGAGCGCAGCCTAAATCCTGTTTACATGAAATAAACCTGCTCCCGAGTAGGTTCAAGCTTACGGACCTGTTGCTATGACAGCAAGTCCCGGATGAGCTTCGAAGAACCGAACGATCCAAGATCAGGACAAATCCACAACAATCAAATCCAGCTAACTGAGTTAGCGAGGTACGAAGAACGGACTCCTGAACCCACGTGTGCCTTGTGTGTTTGTTTACATTTTGTCTCCTCGTGTCTCCCTCGTTTGTAACCCCACCTTCCTCATCAATGTTCATTCATCCCCAGCCATGTCTGTCCAGGTGTAATGTATTAGTCTCTGTATAAATTCACTCCCCATGTCATGTATCTCTGTCGGATGTTTATGTTTCATGTCGTTTGTCTTGCTCCGCGCAGCTCGTGCATTTTCCTCGTTTTGTAGTTTTTTTCATACAATAAACAAGTTTACTTTGATTCCTGCCTCCGTGTCCTACCTGCTCCCAAGGAAGTGTGAGCGCGAGTTGGACTAACCACATTCGTTACACCAACAGTGTTACTGACTTTTCCTAGCGATCGTTCAGAAGTTTTGGGATAGATTTTCTTTTTAAGTAATAAATTCCCTTGTGCAACTAGGAGGAATTAAATTGATCCAAAGTGAGTGTAAAACAATGTCTTAGACAAAAGATTTTTATTTCAGGAATCATGAAAATGTAAAAAAATGAAAAGTATACCACAAATTATTAGTCATTAAAACCATTTTCAACACTGAAAAAAAGAAGAAAATCCAACAGTCTCGTGACCAATTTGTACATATTTGGACGAGGTGGCAAATTTGTGCTAATTCGTATTTGTAAGACCTCACTCGTACAATTTTGTATGATTTATCTAAACCCCAGTGATGGGTAGGTTTAGGGGCCTCAAGAAGCTCTACTGAAGCACCTGCTACATCTGAGAAATCAAATTTGTTTCTAGTCTGAGCAATGAACAGAATGGATCACTTTATTACAGATAATAGAGGGCTCTCTGAATACTAGACCATACACAAGGACAAAGGCGGGAAAATTAGTAGCTCTAGACTATAAAGCAAGTAATGTATGGCTAAATGTGTAAATGATAGACTCTGCTTGTTGTATATTACTTTATTGTATAGTACTTTAAAAATGGACTCCAGTAAAAAAAAAAAATCACTAATTATCAGTCCAGACAGATTCTACAGATTTTAATATGGGAAAAGTAGAGAGTACTTTACTGTAATTAGGAGCTGGAAGCACAATCGAATTAGACCAAATATGTAATAATGGATTTTGTATGATTTATCTAAACCCCAGTGATGGGTAGGTTTAGGGGCGGGGTTAGGTGTAGGTCATTCATACAAATTTATACAAATCGGCTGGTCGTAAAATACATACGATTTAGCAAAAATCATATGAATTTGTATGAGTGAGGTTGAATTTGAATGAATTAGCCACCTCGTAAAATATGTACGAACTGCCATGAGGTCAAGCTTGAAAATCAGCATATTTGAATGCTTTCTGAAGGATCATGGCACACAAAAGACTTGATAATGAGGCAGAAAATGCAGCTTTGCCATCACAGGAATAAATTAATATTTAAAAGTAATTACTCAAAAGAAATGTGGTTTATTTTTCTCCAATTTAAAAATTGTATTACTAGGAAAAATGCATTAACCTTGTGGGTTGGAGGGGGTGCAAAATGCTGAAAAACTTTTTAAAAATGAGCAACAATGCAATGGACAAACACGTTAATCTTATTGTGTGCATATCATAACGGTATGAAATGAAAGACTGCACGGCTCTGGTACAACAGAAATAGCAATAGACACTATTATACTCTCCACCACAGCTTGTGTAAATATCAATAGTGTGTTCTGAATTGAGTTTAGGAAGAAAAGGTGAATCTAGTGATGACCTGAAAGAAATCAAACATGATTTGATATGATCTGATCCCTGAAAATGGCTGCTCATGTCCTGAGATTGCGATCCAGTCTGTTAAGCTTCATTTGATACAGGCAGTGAAAGGAACCTTTTTAAACTGGCTGTCTGTCTGATGTTAATGGCATTTTGAAAGCCCATTTTATCATTTCCACTGCATCTGAGCTGAAGATCCGAAGTGAGAAAAAACTCTTAACACCATCAAACTGAACATCACAGCCCATGTCTACCCATCTCGTAATGTTGAAAGTAAAGTGGACAGTTACTCCTAGAACATTTTGTCTGTCTCTTTCAGACAAACTGTGAACTTTTTCATCTTATTTTTTCCCCCCACTCAGTTCTATAACATTTCTGATTAGTTGCTTAGAAGTTAACATTATAGTCTTCAAACAAACATACCCAATTAAAAATCTCAGAATCAGGAAAGCATAAAAAAGTTACCCTAGTCACGCCAGCAGCACCTCTCTCCATTCATAACCTAATCAGAGATTCTGAGTGCATTTATATAAACAAACATTGCTCCCTCAAGAAGCTCTACTGAAGCACCTGCTACATCTGAGAAATCAAATTTGTTTCTAGTCTGAGCAATGAACAGAATGGATCACTTTATTACAGATAATAGAGGGCTCTCTGAATACTAGACCATACACAAGGACAAAGGCGGGAAAATTAGTAGCTCTAGACTATAAAGCAAGTAATGTATGGCTAAATGTGTAAATGATAGACTCTGCTTGTTGTATATTACTTTATTGTATAGTACTTTAAAAATGGACTCCAGTAAAAAAAAAAAATCACTAATTATCAGTCCAGACAGATTCTACAGATTTTAATATGGGAAAAGTAGAGAGTACTTTACTGTAATTAGGAGCTGGAAGCACAATCGAATTAGACCAAATATGTAATAATGGAACAACAAGGCGCGGAGGAAGAGTAAAATTAATGGTGGACTTTCTGATTATCTGGAAATCTGTGGTGCTTTGTGCAAAAGTGCTGCAGGCACAGAATAAAAAAAGGTTATTCAGTAACCTAATAACAAAATATCACAATATGAAAGTGGCACAATCTGTATTAGTTTTATATAACTTTAAATTGCCACATATGCAAATGAAGAACAGAAAATCAATATCAATTACATGACTTTCAAATATAACTAATCTATTTTTAATTAAACTAATATGTAGTTATACAATGATCTTTAAGATATCTTTAAGAAACCAAGAAAAAGTAAAAATGGTAATGTTGTGAAATATTATAATATGTAATAATATGTTTATTTTATGAATATATATATATATATATATATATATATATATATATATATATGTATGTATAAATACACACACACAACAAAAACATTTAATTTGTATACAATAAATATAAGTTTGTTATTAATATAACTTGTGCTCTATGTTTTGTGTCTCTGTTTCATGCCTGGACTTTTTATAAATAACTCATGTCTCCGCCCCCTTGTCTGTTGCCATAGCCGTTCATTGCAAGTCTCCACCCACTGACCTAGTTCCTAGTGTATAAAGTCCCCGTATGTCTGTGTGTTTGTCACGGTTCATTATACTGTCAATTTGGTTCAGTGGTTTTCATTCGTGTTCGTGTTTCAAGTGTTCTGTTTTGGATTTATAGTTGCCGACCTCTGCTCTCCCTGGATTTACGTCTTGGACTGAGTTTGTGTTGTTACTGTGACCTACGCTATGTTTCTGGATTATTGTGCTGTCTTCGCTTTTGATGCGTCTGTTTGCCGGTGATCGACCCTGCCTTGCTCCACTCATTAATAAACAGTTGCGTATGAACCCGCATGCCTTCTCGCCTTCCTTCGTGACAATACACACATACTGTCACTTTTCAAAATCATAAATGCATCAATCAATAAATAAATAAACCAACTTCTTGACCCCAAATATGTGGACAGTAGTGTAAATAATTTTAAATTCTTTATTTTTATGTGCAGTCTGACTTCAAATAATGATATGAATCTGTAGTAGGACAGTGCTTGGCGAGGCAGAAGGGGAAGTAGGACTGTTCAATGAAAGGAACCAAATAGAGAATCTAACCTGTAGCATAAGCTCTTTCTCAACAACCTCCTGAGTCTTCACTATCAGTCTCCGCTGAAGAGAATGAATCTTCTCAATCAGTTCAAAGCTGCTCGGATCACTCGCCTACAAAGAAAGAGAAGCAAAATCAAACTATTTTGGAAGGCTTTATTATTTGTAGAACTTTTCCAGTAATGCAAGCCCATACCTCTAGTTTTCTCCACCGGTGTACATTCAAGGGATTCTGAAGCTCATCCTCTAGAGCTCGACATCTTGTCCTCTCTTTCAGCAGCTCCCTCTGCATATGAAATACTTCATGTCTGCCATGAGAACAAAGAAACAGCAGTAGAGTAACTCTGATTCTGGTTTTCAGGCCACAATAAAAGCAACAATAATCTACTAATTTATAGTACCTATTTAAAGTCCCCTGCATTCTGGCAGGATGCAGCAGCACTTTGAAAATGAGTTTGCGTGAGAGGTTCTAAAAGCCTGCACTTCACTTATTTACTTATGCACCACAACAGGCACAAACATGGAAATGCAAACAAGAGGGTGAATGGAAAAGAGAGGGAGAAACTAATCTCTTTGATCTCATATCGACAGGTTATGGCACACAACATAATCCAAGCTGACCTTTCCCTCTCTGCAGCAGGCTTGTTTGAAAAGACACTTGTAGACATGTATGCTTTTCTATAGACGTACACAGATGATACATTCTACCATTCACAGCTATTTCACAGCTCATCATTTTTAAGATTATATGCATTTTCATATCCATTTCAAACAAGATTTTTGTTACGTTTTAAAGAAATTCTCAGTGGTATTTCCGCATAAAATTTTACTTCCAAAATTACGATGTTGCATAAGAAAGTGCAGTTACTAATAATATTACTTGTTAATTTCTTGTTTATTTCATGTTTATACACATTTGACAGTAAATCTCCAGGCTTGAGTTGGGTAGCTTACAGTATTTATTTTATTAACAACAGTAACATGCACAAAATTAAAATTTTATGTAGAAGATGTATATTGTACTAATAAATGTAAATCTACAATTTTTTTCCTATAGTCTTTCATAGAACTAACTAACAACTTCAGGGATTTAGTCGCGAACTAAAGATGTGATTTTTCTTACTTCATACACAAAAAATAGCAAAACTTGATATTTTATAATAGCCTGATTTTATAATTGTTATTTTAGAATTTTAAAACATTAAGGAAAACAGTATAAATTAATATATAATAAGCCTATATGCTAAGTTTGGCTCTGTTGCCATCTATAGGTTATGATGGTGAATTTTTTGTTGTTGTTGTTTGTTTGTCTTTTCACAGACAAGCTCTTGTTCACCACAGTATATGTTGGTCATCCCATTGAAAATAACTTTTAAATTTGATCATTTTGCATAGGTCCAATTTTGTTGGGCTTTTGATTTGTTTGCTGTTTCCTGTTTCTAATTTGCAACAGAAATTTATTGACACCGGGAAAAAAAATACATTTGCAAACAGTCTGGAGCCCTGTATAACATCGGAACACAAGCACTGAATGAGTGCCATCAGAATGAAAGAAAACTAATAGAAACATCAAAAAGTAATCCAAATGATTCAGTCCATCATTTATTATCTTTTGTTTGAAATAAAAAAAAAAACAAATTAGAAAAAACGTTACTGTAGCTGTAACATTTATATGTTAAAATGTTTGATGTGTTGTCGTAGTTATGGACAACTGGAGAAAAGATCCCAGTGCTCTGTTGTATTTTGTTAGGTTGCACTCACCTATTATTTTGCACAACAGCATATTCTGTGTGTACTCCACCCTTACAAAACTGTCAAGTCTAGCTACAGCCAGTGTCTTCTTTTGACCTGCTACAGTGATTCAACTCCACAAATAAACAACTTGAAAGCTCCATCAGCCAACCTATTAGCACTAGTGGCTTGCCAAAGTCTGGAGAAAGCAAATTACATCATTTCAGCTACAATAGAAAGCCTCTTGAAATACATTGAAAATAAATGAATGGCAAAATCATCTCTAAGGACATCTACGGACACAAACACATGCACAAAAAATATTCTTGGAATAAAGAAACAGAAAAGTTTATGAAAGGGAGGTCAAATAACACCCTGTCTACACCAGACATGACTGGTGCAACACAACAAAAGCATGAAAACCCATTATAATCAGTCTCTGCATATAAATACATATTTCTATGCTATACAGTAGGGAAAAAATCAAGTAGTATGTCCAAATGTGTAGTATTCACAAAACAGTAGGCAAAAAGAAACCACTTAGTACTTCCAGCAAGACTCTGAATGGCACATTTGATTGACCTTTTACTATCCTATAAGGCCACAGTATACAATTTATGAAATGATAGGACAGATGTAGTACATTCAGATTTCATTCATACCACACACAATCATATATAGGAGGTTTTAAGAAAGTATTTTAACCCTTGTATACTAGAGATGACTGAAATGATATGTTGCTCTGTTTAAACAGAATGTGGCAGTTCTGTGAAGCAATGTAGAGAGATGGATGATCATGCAGCTCATTTACCTGAGCACAATGCAGGTTGAGTTGATGAGGGTGTTAGCGATTAGCATGCTAAATTGATCAATAAGTCATTTCCCTTAGGGGGAAAAAAACTGTATTATCACAATTATTTGTCTAACAATATGAGTAAACTAGAGAGGTTTTGGCAAATGCTGTGCTAAAAGACAGGGGAATTGCTTCTAAATGGCATGGATTGATTTCTCAAGGTCGTTTTTCATCATTGATGATTCAGTCAAATCAATGTTGTTAGTGTTTGCTATGTTTGAGGGAGAAAAAAATGGCATTATCTCTTGTTTTGTCTTGCTTGTCATCTTAATATTTATAACTGTCTTAACGGCTCCAAAACCTGAGCTATGCATGGGGTGTGTTTTAAAGCGTCGCAGGCATGCTCCTGACACAAAAGCCTGATTTAGATGATAAGACACTTTATCATGCTTCCACATAAGCACTTTTTAAGTAAAAAAAAACAAACAAAACAAAAACACTATTATTATATTATTAATAATTAGTAACATAGTTAAGTTTAGGTTTTTGGTAGGATTAGTGATGTAGATATGATAATGCAGAATGTATACTTTTTAAGTACTAACAAACAAACCAATCTGTTAATAATAGGCATGTTATTAAGCAACAAGTTAATTGTGAGAATTAGTACATATTAAAAATGTTACTATAATTTAAAAGAAATCACTTATTTATATTATTTAATCTAAATATTAGATGTGCTTATGCTTAATAACATGCTAATATCAAACTCTATTCTTTCTCATGTGGAACGTGGTGACTGTAAGCTCTCTATTAAATAAGAGTTCATGTTTAGGCCCTAACCTGAGTCTTTAATAAGTGTCTTCCTTCATTAAAATTGATGGCATAGCAAACAAACAAAACCTCAGGCGCTTTGATGTGAAGAGGAATTCTCTTGTACACCTGTTGCATCATTATCAGACAACGATGAACACCCATAAACAGTCGCTGTTCTCTGATTTAGTTGTTGTACAGGAAAACTGTCTTTACAAAGAAAACATTACACATTACAACATTACACATTACGTGTTACATGTACCTTGTGCAACCAAAGGAAATTTTCACAAACCAATCCACAACCAAACCGCTGCACATTTCAGAGCAACACAGGGTCAGTGGTGTTGCGTTCACAAATTAATCATTTTGAATGAATATGCTAATAGAATCAATGACTCACTCATAACCACAATCAAATGTTTCACTCCCGGGTGAATCAGCAGTACCAAATATATCAATTGGTGATTTAATTAAGTGATTTAATTTCCTGCGGAACAATGTTTTAAACAAATCATTTGAAAGAATGATTCAATGACTTTATATAAGCTGTCCTTCACCCTCTGTATGTCCATTTGTCAGCCACATACAGTACGTTTTGCACGTTTTTTCCATTAACCATTATTCCGTTTAAAACCTAATTACTGTAATTTCTTACCTTCTTTGAAATGTAATGGTTACTTTCTGAATTGAGACAGCCCCAATGATGTATGCGTCTGACAAATGTGGCTTTCGTATGATTTAGCCTTCTAAATTAGACACAGCAAGGAAAATGTTGCCAGATACTGGTGTGTAGATGTAATATTCAGAAAGAATCACTGGAAATCCCAACAGACAATCTGGACTGGAAAGTGTATAAACATGTGTCTTAGCTTACAGTACATGTAGTCTATTACGGCACTATTAATATCAACCAAATGAAGAAAACAACATCAAAACAGGAATCTATTAGAAAGCCACAATTTCCAGAGCCACTTCCATTTACGTTGTCCAAGCTTTTATTCAGAGAGAAGGAAGTATTCTTTGATCACTTTGCTCGAGACAGGTCTAATCCGACCATGAAACACTAAGATTTCTTCACATTGCATTTCGATTACTTCAGTTCTCAACATAAGTTTGTATGTGGGAAATCTAGCTAGCATTTTTTCCTGCAGCTTTAATAAAAGACTTTTAGTGGCGCTCTGTTCTGTTCCTAAAAAAAGCTACTTAGTATTGTGTGAACACACAAATCCATAATATTTCAAAACTTTGAAAAGGATACATATAAAAAAGAGAATAATATAAAATGTGACATAAGCGCATACAGTAATTACTGACATCAATGCTCCAGGGAGACCGTATTAATCTTAGTCATTGGTCATTTTACTACACCTTACAGCAGACAATAGAGCCCTGAAAGGATTTCCTGTCCAGATTGGGAAAAATAAAAGCAGCCTTTCCATTTGCTTGCCTTTCGCTGGCTGTGGCTTTAATTTATGCATTTTAATTGTGTTTTTGGCAAAGCTTTTGTTTTTCTGCTCTCACTATTCTCTCTTCTCAATTGTGGTTTGCATAAATACATCACTGTCCACTAAAAGAAAGCAAGCCATCCATCTTTCGCAGTCAACAAATTAATTCCACTATGACAAATAAATAACTGATTTCGAATGGAAAAAAAGAAACCCACATGCATTTTTATCCATATGTTTCTCTTAGTCAGTGTTTCGTTTTTGTATTCCTCCTTTTAACAGTTGTTTCGAAAAAGATCTGCATGGAGATATGGAAGGCGAGAGATAGAGTGGGTCGGGGTATATAGACAGATTTATTCAGGAAGGCAGGGTTGATATCAGGGACTTAAACTTTAATCAGCACGCTTATAGAGTTCAGGACTCTCGCCCACACACACATTTTCCCATGTTGCAGAATGCGGTCTTCCCACTGAAACTACACATATTTGCAGGCAATAGCAGAAAACGCTAAAACAAAAGGCAATGGTGTCATGAAATGGCCTTGTTACTATGTACAGGCCTAATTATTATCAGCACCATTAACATCAGCATCTTCCCACTAAGAAACATTAACAGCCACCTCCTATAGGCCATGGCACTATCCCATATACCACCCTAAAGCTGCCGCAAGTGATTCTTCTAAACACCACGCATATGTCTCTATCACCTGACAGATATCACTGATATAGTTGTCTTGAGATACCCCACCTGTCTCTGTGATAGCCCCAGGCTCTGTAAGCAGCCGAAAACTAAATGTGAATGCAGCCTGCATGTCTAAGAATCTTAAAATGTGGAGGCAGATCTCTGCCAACTTCAACCAACAGCATAAGTTTAGAACATAGACTACCCGTTTAATTAACCCTTTCACAGTTCTTTGAAACCCTCCCCCCTCCCCAGCTCCACCTGTATAGATGCTATTGGTTTGTTCAGCAGCAGTATATCTTAAATATGTTAAGCACCTTATCAGCGTATGTACTGGCAGTAGCAAGTTTATGTACTTGCTTTACAAGAGCAATAATTCACAACAACAGCAACAACCAACAGCAGCAGCAAATGAGCAACATAGCAACTTGGTCTTCTGTTGGTCACAAAGATCAAATACATTAACAGTGTCATATCCATTGCCATGCTATTTATTATGCAATAATGACCAACCGACTGATTATTTCTTGGTTGTACCAATTTTATTTTTGCCTAAAAGAAATCTGACATTTTTATCTCCCTCGTTTGATTTCAAGTTGTACCATCTGCCAAAAACATGTGAAGACTGCATGCATAAAACCTCTATTATCCGAGGGAATTTATCTTTGGTTTGATTGAAGAAAACGGTGTGTATTGCAATGTTACAAGTAAGCCTCAGGGTAGAGCAGCTAGTAGTTATACAATGCTTAAGAAACATTTATTTAATTCTAATGAAATGTTCATGCAGATCTGAATGGAAGTGGATTACTGGGAATTCATCTGTCAGGATGCCATTCAACTGCTTTTCAAGTTTCCTTTTTTCAATGAGCAAGAGAATGGGAGGAACATATGGTCCCGTAAGCTTCCCCTAGCTCAACCAGAGGTGAATAAAAGATGGAAGTCTTGACAGAATTTTTTAAACATTTTTGATGATTTTTCATACTAATCACAGTAGGAATATGTTGTTTCCTGAGACAGGGATCTAAATCTTCTAAATAATGATGATAATAATAATAATAATGGTACCTAGACTATGTTGGTTTGTGCTGATTGACAGTTGTATTGTGTATCGCCTGTGGCTGAGGCCTTTAACAATAGCAATGTCATTATTATTATTATTACTTTTATTAGGCTAGTAATACTATCTAATTAATATTAGAGTTTATTTGTTGCATTATACTTCTTTTTATGCATTTTTGGTTGTGCATTACAACCAATCACACACACTGAGCTGAGCTTATAAATGCAATGGGCCAACTTGATTTATTTATCAAGTAAATAAATAAATAATAAAAAAGGCAAAATATTAAGAGAATAAAGTAAAAATATTACGAGATTAAAGTCAAAATATACACAGAACAAATACATATATTTTTAAAAAAAATATACTTTTATAGCGGATGTAATTAATAGCAATTAATCATTTGACTATTACTACATTTATTTTTTATTTGGATACTTTTTTAGCACCATGTCATGCAATAATGTGTGCAAGAATAAATGCACTTTCAAGCAGAGAGAGCGTAATGTTCCACACTTTATCACAGTTCGCATTTCGACAGGCAGTTTTTCTTTTTTTAGAAAATGCCAAATTTCAATGATATACCGACCACTAACTACAAATGTTCACGCTTAAGAGAAGAAATATAGTAATAAAAGTAGAAAGAATTGAAGAAAAGTGCTACAGAAAACCAGTGGGAGACAGATATGTAGGAATAGAGAGAGAGAAATAGAGCAGTTACAGAAATGTGCCTACAGCAGTAAACATATAAAACAATGAGCTGTGATAGAGTCCAAGGCCTCTGTCCGGAAAATGTGCAGCACTGAGCTAAAATGTCAAAGGTAAGGTCTGTCTGCCGTAACCTCTTTCTCTCTCTCTTTTCTTTCTATTTCTGTCCTTATTTCAGAGAAGCAATTATATAATGTTCCTCTAATGCAATAAAAAGGGGGAATGGAGTGAAAGAAGTTTGAGAGCAGTAGAACACATACTAAAGCTGCTTTAATTCACGTGAAGTGCACGTAAGGGTAACCCTGTGATTCAGGCAGAGTTAGCCAAACATAATTTATTTTGGAGTATGGGCTCTTTGAAATCATTTGAAATGGAAAGACCTGCTCATTACAGTAGACAAACACACAACGCAACAATTTGGTTCAAAGCTGGATCAAAGAAAAAATGCACGCACACAAACACACTTTCGCATCACTAGTCCACGCTCTGTATTGTTCATTCCACTCTGTGGTTTGAATCTTCTAATGAATATTTCAGGCAAAATGCAGCAGAATTTAGTTAATTAAGGCTTAAATTATTATGGTCTCATTTACTGCAGAAAAAAAAAACTGTAAAAAGTAAAGTAATACTGCTAATACTGTTAATGCAACAATATAAGCTCTGTCTGGAATACTGCTTTAAAACTTGGAGCAGGAACAGGATCGAACAGGGCTTCACTGAATTAGAATTATATAAGCAATCCAGTTATTTATATATAAAAGCAGCTAATATGCATGCTTCCAGTTGACCACTGCATTCATGCACACATTCAAACATTTTCATCTATTACAGGAGCACATCTTATCATAGTACCTTATCATAATATGGGGTGACCTTGTGGGTACAGTAGTGTAAAAAGTCTGAGAGTGCATCTACAGTATATATAATTTAAAATCGCATACATTATCATTATGTGCATGAGCCTTGATTGCAATCGCTTTTGAGAAGTAGAGTTCATTCGGCTGTCATTATTAGGAAAATGGTTGCATTTACATTCCAATCATTCTCTGTCTATGTTGAGTGGATGTTGGAAGGATCTTCCTCAGCACGTTTGAATGCAGATCTTATGGACCGGAGGAGCTTTCTACTGCCTTTATTTTTGGTTCTACTGTATATACCGCAGTTTAATTGCTAAGTTGCACAGAGGCAGAAAATTATATGTGACTGAATCACAAGCTTGCTGACAAGCGTTCAGGGGCCCATGAGTTGACAAACTAACACAGCGACATCAAGTCAAACTTATCACCCTAGCGCCTTCCGCTTCAGTAGGTGACAGCAGCGATACAGCAACTCTGCTTAGGTCACTCTGCAGGAATAGATGAACTCTCATTTGAATTCAGGGTCTTTTTGGATCACCACTGATGTAGAGTATTTCGAAATGTTTCAAGAATCTTTTCTTAAGACATTCCGGGATATTGGATCCATTGCTTGACATTCCAGTAAGGAATGAGTAACGGTTTTTGAAAATTTATCTTTGCAGTCTTGGAAATAAACTGAATAAGTTTTAAAATATATTAAACTGCAAATCATATTTAAAAAACAAAGATGTTTACACATTTTTTGGGAGACAATGACAGTTCAAAAAGAGCGTGTTCATCGAGACCACAATAAATAAATAAATCTGGTTAAAAAGAGTAAAAAAATATATAACCACCCATCTAGCTGCTCTATAATGCAAGAAGTTTTAAAACTTGGTCTTGTATATGTGTGTTGAATTTTCATCTGTAAATTGCTTTGGATTAAAGCGTCTGCTAAATGTATAAACGTAAACACAGAAGGATGTCAGTTGCTCGTGAGATTTGCTTTCATGGACTTGTCCCAGAAACCCTTAAACCTAAAGGAAATATTGCTCTACAGCCAGGCACCGATATGCTACAGTCAGCGTCTTTGAGGGAACTACATTGCACTGATGACAGCAATAATGACTAAAATTTGCCACCTGTTTACCATGGAGGCTTGTATATCAGCAGAGTTCTTGGCATCCAAGCTCGGGCATCAAGTCAACCCATCTGGCACAGCGGCTGCTGACTAGTCTCTCTGAAACCTTACCACTAGCTCATTGATTTTCACATATGTTTCAGAGTATAGGAAGGACAATGATACATGTTTTTGGTTAAACCTTGAGGGTGCTACAGGGGCATGGCTGATTTGAAGACCCATGCCCAACTGCAGCTGACAAGAATGTAGCAAACCATTGTGGAAGTCGCAAATTAAAGTTTATGGGTTATTAAAAAAAAGAACAAGCTCTAAAGTTTGCACTGAGCAATACACAGTAGTTTTATTCTTGAATGAATCAGTCATTTGAGTGAATTGTTCAATGAGTAATAAAGCCAGCTGCTTTTTGAATGAATCAGTGCATGAATCATCTAAGCAAATGTTTCATTTACTTAATCATAAAGAACAGTTGCCTGTTTGGTTTTTGAATCAGTCAGTGTTGTAAACAAATCATTTCATTGATTCAATGACTCACTCATACAGACAGCAGCTTTTTTGGAACCGTGAACCGGAGTTTTCAATTCATATGAGTGAATCAATGAGTAATAAACACTTTTTTGTTGTTGTTGTTCTGTGAATCAGACTTGTGAAGATAGTTTTAGTGAATGATTCTATGAAAAAAAAATAAAAAGTACCTATGTGCACTTTTCGTGCAGAACTGTTTTATGTACCTTACTGCATGTTTCGCTACGGTTTCCAAAAAAAACTTATCCACTGGTTAATAATTTTAATAAAGTTTTATTACATTGTTTCAGCTAATGTTCAAAAACACCAGCATATTAATATTGTTCATTAAGTCATCACATGATATTCTTCTAGTATTTGTGCGATATTTATGCTTTATTAATCAAAACTGTAAAATTGTGTGAAAAAGAATTAAAGGTATCAGAGTTTTACTGCCTCTAGTATTAATTTCTTTTGAAAACTGCAGTTATATACCTATAGGTACGTATTTTATGGCTCGCTAAAAAATGCACAAAGGTACATTAATGCTTTGAGACCACGTAGTTATAAAGACACGCTGAAATTAGAACCACTAGAATAATACTCTGACTGTTTTATCATATCTTTCTATTGCAGAATCAGGTACATGGTTTGAAATTCATCAAGTTGTATCATTTGTGAATGAATTCGAGGCGTAAACAAACAATTCTGGAGAATGATTCAAAGACTCAGTCGTCTGTTTCTTCTACAATCAGTTAGTGTTGTGAATGAACAATTTCAGCGAATTATTCAATGACTAGCAAATAAATACAGGCTAAATTTAGAATTGCATACTACATATTGTTAAATAGTTACATGGCAGAATTAGCAAGAATATCCATGGCCACTTATTTATTTTATAAATTAATCAGAGCTTTGAATTTGAATGTATATACTGTACATTTGAGTGTATGATTCAATGAGTCAATAAATGATTCAATAATTCAATGATTCAACGGCTTGCTCCTAAACACAGTTTTGTTGCTTCTGAATAAGTGTACTTGAACAAACTGGTTGCTTGCTATCCCATATTTTTAAAGTTTTGGAAGTACTGTAGAATTTTTTATCTCATTTAAGTAGTTGATAAAACTCAGTGAAACGTAACCAAAAAAGGAAAAGAAGAAAAGTATGTTTCTGTGACTGTCTTTTTTATATTCTCTGGAGAGAACCTGGTTAAATTAATTAAATCATTTTGGGGTGATGGAAATTTCAGAACATAATTCAGACTCTGACTCACTGAATATTTAGTGATTTTGCACTGGCTTGAGAGATGGAGGAGAATGTGAGGTCATCACCACCCCTTATGTTACTAAAATAACCAATAGAAGCTTAGTAAAACATCTATTATAGATCTGGTGTGACTTTAAATGCGAGACCTGCCAGTGCTTTCAAACTTTCCCTCAATTTCCGCAGCGAGCTGTTGGCGCCTCCTTTTTACTCAGCTAAGTACTCCATTAAAAGTGATTTTTTTATCGGACGTCTTTTGTGACCAAAAAAGTGACTGTTATTGAGAGTGGTGAATTACAGCTTTTTAAAACATCAATAAAAATCTAGCGGGGGTCAATACTGACAAGAGAATTATCTGACAAGCACTCAATTAGCTCCGTCTCTTTGTGCTGTACATGTACCTGTGACTGAGGCATAATCATTATGTCATTATACCTCTGAAGAGTGCATGAGTGTTGCAAAAAAGCGATCAACCACCTGCTTTCAAGAGCAATATATACAGCTGTACGTAAGCCATCAAATGGTTCAAAAGTGCATTGAAAGTGATTCACTTAAACAACATTAAGCCAGATTACTTTCAGGCTTATTCCATTAGACTTTAAACCGTGAACTGCCTTTACAACAATCAAACGAATCAATCTCTGACGTCAATCACATTTCAGTGTGAAACCACACTAAGCCTACTCTTAGCGTGCAACGTCAAACCAAAACACTTCCATTTGTCCACATACTACATACACCCCTGTGTGTTACCTGAGGTCCTCCACGTTAGAGACAGTCTTGTTGAGGATGTTCTTCTCTCGTCTTTGCTTCTTGATCTCTAACTTCAGGAGTCTAATATCTTCCAGTCGTTCATTGTACTGAATATCACCCTTGTTCATTATGGACTGCTGGACTTTGATCTTTTCATATAGCAATGCCAGTGCTTCGTTTCTCTTCATCAACTGCATCCCCAGGAGGTCACGCTCATTTCTCACCTTGAAAACAAACACATGCACAAAATACGAAAACATTAGTCTGCCATTACTACCAAATACAATCCAATTTCACTATCCTGTCAATTGATTAGACATCGATTGTGTATAAATGTTGCGTCTTTTGTTACATTCCTTTTATTTTATAGCAGCTTGGTATAAAAGTTGGTACTTTTAACACCTCTTCAAGCATCTGTGAGAAAACCTTCAGAAGTAGTTTCACCTCTGACTGAGGTGAGACGATATATTACAGAAATAAAAGGCAGGCCAGTGTTTTCTGCAAAGATTTGATGACTCGGCAGTGTTAGTCTTTTCAGGATAATAGCCAAAAACTTCATGCAACATGACAAATTTTGTGAAGGTTTGGGAAAACGTCTTATAAAGAAGTTTTAGGGTCTTTTACTTAGAGGTGTTACTTGAATGGATTTTAACAAAATGTCCGGAGAAAACATTTGGAAGGCCATATGAAACATAACATTTAATTCTACATCTACTGTAAATCATTTTTGTGTTATTCTACACACTGCTAGGAAGGAAGTTATGTAAAATGGTAATTGACTTTCTGAATGCACAAAATTCTTCACTGCTGAAAGCTATTTGTGTATTGCATGGAATTTATAAGGTATTTGTTGCATGACAGTATTCAATACGGTTTGGGCAGCTCAGGGATGTACAGAGGATGAAGGTTTATTAATGTGTATGGATAGCCAGAAGAGTGTGGAAGCTGGTGTCAGCAGAGGCAATTTGGACAGAATGCCCTTTGAATGGTTTAACCTTTACCAAAGAACCAATGTCAGCAATGTACAGCATCAGATATTAACATTACATTTGCTTTATGATCTCTAATACTGACCCGAATCACTTACCAAATATGCAGTAAAAAATGCTTTTACTGAATGTGTTAGAAAAAGTATTTATGTTTTTTTTCCCCATAAAAATATATATTCAAGCCTAAAGCTATATGTGCATCTAAATATAATCCAGCTAAAATGCAAACAAGGATATCTGAGATTAAATGAAATAATGTTTGGTTTCATAAATTTTTTTGTTTCCTTATATCTTGAGTCTATGTAAATTTTTGTAAAATCATCATGAACAAAGTAATAAAATGCATATTCAGATTGTTTTTTTTAGGTAATTAATTGATTAAGACACAAAAAAAACTGATAATCACACCAGTGCTCTAAATGATTTGTCTGGTCAACTGGGTAATCGTGTTCGACTGAGATCAGAAACACTAAATGTTTCAAAATGCCAAGACCAATTTGGCCCCCCCAGTGACTCAATTTCCTTTTGCTGTTTTAAGGACAGGTTGACCCTGTTCCTGCTGGGATTTCTCAGAAGTGAGATTCCAGATCTAATGACTTTTGAGTGAACCTAGATTACTGTCTCTTTCATCTTTAGCGTAAACAGCCTATTGAAGAAGGAATGCAAGGACACTCGCTGAAGCTTTCCACCTGTCTGTACCTGATCGAGCTCTTTTTTCTGCCGGATCCTCTCAGCATCAGCCTCTGCTATGATCTTCAGCAGCTCGCGTTCCTCTGTCTCCTGTTTCTCAATGAACTGCTTCGTCTCTTGAGCCTGTTGCCTCATCTTCTGTAGCTCGGCCTGTAGAACAGGGCAATCGATGCAAACGAGAACAGAAAGAAGTTAAAAGCAAAACTGAGAAATTATCTTTTTATGTTCTTCATGCTGTACATGCTATGTAGTCAGTTTGTCATGTTATGTTCACTATAAAGTGAATACATTACCCAAGTGTAATCCAAAACATGTTTTGGATTACACTTGGGTAATGTATTCTGATTAGATTTTAGATTAATGTTGATCTAAAATATATTCCATTCTTTCTCCTGAAACTGGGGTTCATGAATAAACTACCTTGTGAGGTGATGAAAAGATGGAAGAAAATGTAGAAAAGCGGTGAAATGTAAAAAAAAAAGAAAAGAAGAATTAGGGCAAATCAAATTATGAATAATTTACTGCCATTGTGTTAAAATGTAATCATGCATTCTATTAAAAGTACTGATTATGAGCATTTTAAAATGTGATATAATGTAATTACAAGTACTTTATTTCTGATTGTGTTATCCAGATGTCACTTAATATTGGATTGCATTGTAAATTCTATATATCTGATTCATGTTAATGAGTATAATTTCAAATCTGTATGTATGTTATTTTTCTACATTAAATTTTACAATTTAATTCAACAGATTTACAATGATTTAAGTTAAAAATGACCAAATCATATATTTTTTTTTTAATTAAAATCCTTTAATTATAATGATTTTCATCTTACATTGATTAAAAAAAATCTTTAGCACATTTCATTTTGTTTGCCATTTAACACTGCTATTAACATTCTCCCCCCTCTCTCTCGAGATTCAAGATTAAAATGTGCTTTACAGACATGATAAACTGGTTTGCATTGACAGAGCATTAGTAAACATTACACATGCACAATAGATGCTCTTTATAGCGGTTTGCATAAGAAGGACTGAACATGTTGCTGATTTATGTGTAGTGCGTGAGGTTCAAAAGTGCAGTTGTGTTTCCATCTCATTTTGTGTGCAGCAGGAGCACAGCGTGTCCTCCTTCAGCAGCGAGAACTGTCTGTGTCTGACTTTCCTTGTGTCTAGGCTATGTTTGCTGAGTCTGTAAACAGTCAAGATTTTAAATTCAGGGTTGGTCACGGTAGTCAGGTATTCTGTTATGGTGTATTCTATTACAATTTCCCTCCTTTTGTTGTAATTTCCGCCTGTAGTACAAAAGAAAATCTGAAATAAATGTGGACTCTAATTACTCTTCTAATAAATGTCCCTGGTTTTATTATGTGCAATTCATCAGCGCATATTATTCTAAAGAAAACAGTGTTTGTTTTTATAGCCATTCATCAAAAGGTAATCATTTTCTCTGCAGCTTTAAAAAGCAAAATTGCTGATGCATCCAATGCAAGAACAGTGGGAGTAAAATAACTTTAACTAGTAAAAACAAAGCCTTCGCTTCTTCACTTCTTCACAAACCAGACCCTCCATTTTTTCCTGATGAATACACAATATTAAGAACAAATTGCATCGGCTTTAAGTAGTTTTGTTTCATTTCATGTTAATCTAATTTGGCTAGATTAATTTTTCTGTCCTAAGGTACTGCTGAACACGTTTTGCTCTGACTCAGAGAGAACAAAGCTATTTTAAGGTCAATTCACACTGCACTGACAGATGGCAAAAGACATGTTCAGTGTGTTATGTTTTTGCCAATGGTCAGTGCTTCTTTTGCCAATTAAACATGTTAAATCTGTTTTTCACAGTTCTTGGAATGTCTGAAAAGTGAGTTAAGGCCCCGATATGCTGGAGGCGGGGTGTAGATTAATGTAAACACTTGTGACGCTGGCATGTAGCCTATTACTAAAAACCAAAAAATCGACAACTCTTAAGTAAATTAATTTAAAATTAGTCAGATCGCATGGCATCTCAGTGTTCAATATTGCAGTTTTACATGGTTTATAAGAAAGTAGTGTTTCAAAAGTCAATAATAGTAAAACAAGATGGTTCTCAACACCAATTTTGATACCTACTGAACACTGTAATTTATATTATTGATAGAACATCACTCTTGTGTTTGTTTGTTACGCTCATGATATCGTTAAAATTAAATAAAATAAAATCTCTCCAATAAAGTAATTATTCAAGAGGATTAAACAGAGCCAGTAATAAAATGAATGAATATGTAGTCATATTATTTGCACTGCATGAATCATAGCTTAATACATTAATATAGATTGAACACTGTCTGACTTTGAGAAGCAGGAGGCTTGTAATTTAAATTAGCTTTACAGTTATTTCATTTAGACTTAACTATGTGTTCATGTTTGGTTTTAAAGGGCTTATTAAAATGACTAAATTAATCCATCCAAGAGCAGTAGGGGGTTTCGCTTTTTTTCTGTAGTGTTGTTTAATGAATATTAATGGCATAATAGATGCTGACAGATCTGTTAGGCAGACCTCATATATTGACATCAGACTTTTCTTCTGTCTCTCCTATTCAAAGAGTGCTGCGTATAACTTAATATCATGCCAAGACAGGCATTTTGACCAAGAAGTCAGGATGTATGTTTAAAAGTTGTGCAAGAGGTTGAAACGCTGCAGTAATTTCCCCTTGGTGGGAGACGGTGGTACTTCATCAAGACATTTGACTTCAAAATCCATCTCTGTCTTTCACCCCTCTCTGACACGAATTTGGTTGCCTACGGCAGATGCAGTGGGGTAAACATATAGGTCTGCCAAGAAGGTAGAAAACAGACAAAAAAGTGGATGGGAAGGATAAAAAGAGACAGAGGGAAGACAGGCGTGAGTGCTTTACATTTCATTTGATACCAGTCTTAACCTTTATCCCCTGAGAGAGAGAAGGAGAGAGCAACAGACCGGGAGTCAGGCTGCAGGAGCAGCAGGCGGGTTGTTTTAAAGACCAAAGATCTTGTTTTTAGAAGCAGTTTAGCTGCAAGCCTTAAACACTAGGCCCATGTTGACATGTATGATATCTCTTGCAAATATTTATATAAAAAATATTGTCATCATCATATGTTTTTGCAAACTCTTTAGGCTCACCAAAGTTGCAAGTATTAGGTTAGAAATACAGTAAAATACAAAATATTGTGAAATATTATAAATTACGTTTTTATTTCATATATTTCTGGGATGGAAAATCTGGATTTTCAGTGGTTATTACCTTTAGATGTAATTCTAATATCTCTTCTTCTTATTATTATTATTAGCATGCTGCTTATATATTTTGTATTATACAGTAAATTAATTTACTTTCACTTTTGATCAATTCAAGTAAAAGTATGTTTCAATTCAGAAAGAAAACAGCAGCAATAGTGCATATTAAAGTGAGACTAGTAAAAATGCTTTGACAAAAGTCATAAGTGAAAATGTTTTTTGTGAACAAAAAAATAAGTGATTTATATATATATATATATAGACAGAATAACAGGGTGTTTGTTATGCATTTTCCATTTCTGTAAAGAAAATACTATTTCAGTCTTTCTACTTCAAAATTCAATCATTTCCAATAATTATTCAATAATTTAATATCAATTTCTGAAGGACAATTAAATATAAATAAATGTACTTTCTATCTTAAAATATAAAAAATCAGTTTTAAATTGTCATTTTATTAAAAAGTGCATAATAACATAGTAAAATATATGATTGGAAAATTGTATACAAGTCCACTTTGAGCACTCTTACCAGACAAATGTGCTTTCCTTTTTTTTTCATCGGGCATCTTGATGAAGGGGCTCCGACAGCATAATAAACGGAAAACAGTCTGCATATAAGATGACAAGACCTTTGACTCCGTCTGAAATCTGGCTTGTTAACACTGAACCGGGAACAACTGCGTGAGGTCATTTTAAAGGTCGCTCGCCACATCTCCCATTTACCGTGACACGCTGATGAAATTTCAAAAAGCGGAGAACATCGTTTAGAACCTGGCCACATGCTTTACACATCATCACTTCCTTTTTTACGACATTAAATTCTGAAACTTTCTCCCCTCCTCTCTCGGTTCAGTGCTAAACATTTGCAGACAGTGTCTGGAGCATGTAATAAGATTTCTCCGAGATCGATGTCGCCTCTCGGCATGCATAACAACCAGCTGGACAGAGCTGGAGCTGAGAGCAGCCTCTCCCCTCATTACCCCCTGCCGTAGCCTCTCGTGATGAGAAAGTGTAGCCCATTCATTAACATGCTAATCAATTCTTATGAAGTGGCCTAATTGTTTTTTCATGGGGTGAGGGTTAGCGAGTAGACAGACTCACTGCTGGCTGGCTTCAAACACAAGAGCTTCTTTCTTGGTACGTTTGTGAAGGCTTGAGGTAATAAACAACAACAAGAAGAGCTGAAAGGTCAATGTCTTGGCACAACAGTTTTTGTGTGTGTCCAGCAGGACAAAAGGGCATTGCTTCCTATGAAGCCGTCTGTAAGGGAACCCATAAATGCTTCAAAATGCCCTTTAAAAGGATAGTTCACCCCCCAAAAAATGTAAAATTTGGTCATCATTATTCACCCTTATGTTGTTCCAAACCTGTGTGGCTATCTTCCTTCTGCAGAACACAAAAGAAGGTATTTTAAAGAACGTTGGGTCATATTTGATATGACAAAAGTTTAATTAAGGCACGTTTTTTTTCCCATCAAATCTTAATTAACTGACAGCAGTTTTTTGCAGAACTGTTACGGAAGCAGACTCTACACAGGAGGTACGTGAAAACAAGAGCAGTGACTGAATCCAAAACTTCAGAGGACACACAGCTCATTTCTGCATCTCTGTAAGTTACACAAATGCAAACTCACAACACAGTAGATGTGTATGTCTAGACATGGTATCTGGTAATGGTTTGGCTTCATAATTTACATGTTTTTAATTTTTTAGCATTTTACCAAAATAGTAACATGTTTAAATGCATAAAACACATACTGGCCAAGCTCTGTATTCTATTAGAATTTCCACTATATTAGATTTCACAGTCTATAAAAACCTAACAGGGTGGAATCTAACAGGGTGGAAAATTTTAAGCTAAATTGGCTGCAGTTTTTTGAGTGATCAACATTTAGATCTAACCTTCTACAGATGAATGTAACGTTTATAACTATGTCAGATGTTTTTTTGATCAGACAAACATTCTCCATAATATAGCCTAACAGGGTGGAACTTTAAGAGTGGGACAAGCTGAAGAACATTTAATAAAAAAAAAAAAAGGTATCTTGGCACCCAGCCGAAGATGGCAGCGAGAAACTGCTGATGGCACTCCAGCTCCGGGACCCTTTTGTGTGTGTTTGTCTCTGCTTGTCATTTCCGGACTTTTATTATGAATCTCACCTCTGTCAGGACTTTTTATGTTGAAACTGTTATAACTGCTCACCTTGTTTTGTCCCTGGACATCCTGTAGCATAAAAGCCTGTGTGTGTTTGTTATTGTCACGGATCATTGTTTCAGTGTATTGCCTTCAACCCAAGTCATTTTCATCCGTGTTCTTGCTCTTTGTTGTTTGTTCTGGATTTATCGTTGCCGACCTCTGCTTCCCTTGGATCTACGTTTTCGCCTCACCCTATGGACTGTGTTTGCCGGTATTTGACTCTCACTCATTGTTTATGCCTTTACTGATTCTGTTTGCCGGTGCTTGACTATGTCTGCCTGACCCTGAGTATCAATAAACACTGCTTTTGCACTTGAACCCGAATGCTTCACATCCTCATTTGTGACGGGTATGAGTGAGAGGTGACATTTACCCTAATTTGTGCAGTTAAATAAACAATACAGCAGCGAGTCCTGAAAATGTACGTGTGAGTTTGGAAGTAATTCAAAGTAAAATACGCTCCCAGATTTCTCTGATTTCAGAATGATTTCAAAGCAGATGCTTCAGAGCTCAACTCTCCTCTCAGTCTACTGCTTAATATGCATTTCAAAGATACAGAATGGACTTCACATGGGGGCAAATGGAAACAAAGTGGTGATACAATAGTAAACTCATGCAGTTTTCATTTCTCCTTTTTCATAAATGTGGTAACTCTAAATCTGAAAAGTACTATTCTGGCTCTGAAACAAACATAAGAGTAGTCCCTGAGAGAAAAATATCCAGGACAGTATTGAAGGTCAGTACAAAGAGATCAAAGACAGCTCAAACTATGTAAATATGATTTCAAATTCCACTGAGAGTGCCCTCTGCTGACCGAATGAGTGCCATTTCATGAACGCAGTGTACACAAATAAATACCAAAATTTACACAAATACACCTGGCATCCAAAGCTGTTTTGTTGAGTGGGTAATATAAACACTTTCCCAACTTTACATGTGTTGTGACAAGTGTGGCAATGACTCCCATCGCCTGCATGGGTTATGCTTTGACACTGACGCATCCTGACAGGATTGGAGATAAAACGTGAAGCCGAGAATGAGTTGCTGTGACAGCTGCTCCATGGAAATGTAATGAACCCAAGTTTGTCACCATTTACCAAAGGGTGATATTGACTTTCCGTCATAGGCGTAATATTGCTGACAATTGGTAGATATGTGGGTTGGCTGACAAAGTGTATCTGACAAATTAATACCAGAGGTGACAATGACGGAGGTGCAAATCACCTTTTTTTAACCAGTCAGCCTGAAGAAGTGAACGAAGCGTGACCTTTTACGCAAAGAGTTGTGTGTAAAACACTCTCTTACAAGTTTGTCTCCCAAGTATTTTCCCACCATGAGTTCCTTTTTAAGAAGGGTTAAAACCCCAGCAAAATTTTTTGATCTTTAATTGAATAATTTATACTGGAGTATTATACAGAGTATTTGTGAGATTATGCATGTTCTGCTTTAGTGGAAGCAAGGAAATCTGACATTTTGTACGTACAAAGGAGTTCACATGATCAATGTCACAAACCTGCTTAGTAAAGCAAGGTTTTCTTTTAATTTATATATTTGTAATTTTCTAGGATCAAATAAAAACAAAAGCTATATTTTAAATGTTTTGAACCCAAGATATACTCTACTTGTGCAAACATAAAATCTGGCCCAAGCTTGTCACACATAACATTTTCTTGCTCATGTATTCTTTCGCACTTCCTTATGAGCACAAACCCAAGACTAACCAAGAGACATCTCATAAGAATAATAAATCAGATAAATTAAGGTTTTATGAGAAAATGGGCAAATGGCATGTTCCCCTGCTTCTTTCCATCTGAGTGTGGCTAACAACTTTATTTAATAATGAATCTTTCACATTCTATGGCCTTCCCTCTGAAGCAAGGGGCAAAGAACAAATAAAAAAAAGTAAAACGTAAAAGTAAAAACTAAACAGAAATTATGTTAACGACACAACCAAAGGCTTCCAACTACGTACAGTAATTACATACTCAAAGCACAGTGTGGGTAATGGACATGGTGTTATTTTGAAAAATTAAACATCACTTCTTATGTCAGCAGTATTTGGGAAGTTGCTTTGAAACCGAAGAATCCCAAGCTGCTCTCAAATCAGTAAAGTTACGGTAAAGCTACTCTCAAGAAAACTCTAGAAGAGTTGCTAATTGTACTGAATCTATTTAAATAAGGATATATTTTTTTATTTATTATCCATTTCAGTAACACTTTATGATAGCTGCACACAAAGAATCAGGTCTTATTAGGTAAGCATTAGTAAAATGTCCCAACATTAATAGTCATAAATAAGCAATTTATAAATACATCTGTAAATGCCTTGTTCTTGTTTTATAAGGAGATGTAAAGGCTCAGTTATCTTCATAAAAGAAAAAGAAAAAAACACAAAAGAGAGGGATATGGAACCCAGAAAAATGTATTTCAATATACAAAAATGAAACTGTACTATATAGGCAAATACTTTTATTTTTATTTTATTGTTTTCAATTAAATTACAGAGGGTTTTTTTTGTGTGTGTGTACAGATATACACTGTTAATTTTTGTAATTTTGAAAAAATATTTCTGTGTTTTGTATCCATCTGTATTTGGAAGAAATTAGACTTTAAATCTTCTTTGTAAAAGCTTTACAATGTATAAATACTGTAGTCCTCACTTTAGATGAGCTCACAAAAATAGACGGCGGAAATTACTGTTTTTTTATCACTTCTGACTTAATCATGAATTACAGCAGGAATACGTGTTGATAAAGCATTAATTACCACAGTGAGCAACTTCTATTGTGTTGTCTAAATAACAAGATCAGCAGTTCATTAATCATTAACTTACGCTTTCTAAAGGATCTTATGAACCACTGACCACTTTTTCCTATCAGTGATGTTTATAAGGGTTGCATGTTACATTTAATGTTGTTAAATTAATGTTTATTGCATATTTTAGTTTAATGAGCCTCACCATGATTGTGTTTAGTGTTTGTGTAAATAACACTCAGCACCTTCTATATAGGTTAATATTTTAAAGCTGCTTGTGATGGGCTTTGGTTCATTATGTGACTTTCTCATCTCTTAACAATGCATTTCAAAGATTTCAGTACTTTAATAAGTTGGTATATTAAAATGATATAATTTAATTAGAATTACAGTATTTACTTGTAAATTAAACTTAAAACCGTACAACATAAAATGTTGCTACCATATTTTTTTGCCGCTGTTGTTGTTTGTTTTACAGTGTATTACACTGTACCCAATTGCTTTACCTAATGATTCATAGTGTGCAGTTAGTAGAGTGTTATCTTTATTTCTATTTATAATCTACGGCCACAAGCTTTCCAACAGAGCATTGTCCAGACAATATAATTGCTTCCACTTTCGTGGCTTCTTGCCATAATGCATCCATCTCAGCCATCCACCTGATCTAAAAGAGTACATGATTCATCAGACCAGGTGACCTGTTTCCAGTGGTCAAGATGTTTACTATTGGTTTTGAGATACTCTGATCAAGTCATTACTTGCTGCTCAATATTTTCCATACCTTGCCTGGTGTAATCTAAACTAATGGATGGTTCATATAAACCACAAGAATGAACTGAATCAGTTTAAAATGGTTTAGCTTAGTGAGTAGACAATTTAGAAGAAACTTGCAGGATGTGTAGCATTCCACCATTATACCACATGTCTTTGAAAAAGCTGGAGTGTTTTAAAAAGACTACAAATATAGGCAGTGGCGTCACTAGTTTTGGCAAAAAGTCTAAATACTTCACAGGATTTGTGAATGCAAAGCCTGTCTTCATTCACATGTTCTGGATCTTTCTTTCTCTTGTTAAAGAAGGAATGGATGATGGTTTTGACTTGAGAAGTGGATGGGAAACAGGAAGGAGAAGGCAGAGGAACCAGAGAAGAAAGCAGAGGTAAATTGCAGCTCTGGGGCACCTGTATGCTTTAGAGTACAAAAGGCAAAGGGTGAGACACAGGCTCACAAAGAAAGAACAAGAAAACAAATGAATGAAGGTGAAAGAAAGGAAATGCCAGAGAGGGTTACATAAGCCTGCAGTGAACTCCCTATCAATTTAAAGTTTTCTGCATCATGTCCCTGCGGCTCCGCAAAACATGAAAGATTGCCTTTGTTCGTCATTTCTTTCTCTCGTTCGTTCTCTCTAGTTGTTTGTCGATCTTCTTTGCTCCGATTTTCTTTCCCATCAGTCTATTTAAGTTCCTTTTGTTTTTTGTTTGTAAAGTGATGCCTGAAAAAATTATCCTCAGATGACAGAAAAAATGAGTAAGTCGGTTTTCCATGCAACACTAATCACATGACTCAATTTTACGCAGTGATTGAACAGTTACAGCGATTAGAAGAGGCAATTACTCAAAGTGTTTGTTAACTGTGCATTTACTTTCGTTTCATGTTCATGTTCATCAAATTAAAGTAGTTACAATATTGTGTAAAAAATAAAAAAAAATACTAAAACTATGGCAGACCTCATAACACCTGTTGCTCTGAACTTTGCTAAATTTAGCTTTGCTACTTTCCTTTTTTAGTGAGCTACTTAATTGCTATAATTTTTTTTCTAAACTAAATATCAATTAAAATTGTAAAAAAAAAAAAAAAAATTATAT
>JAUYWG010000031.1:22881376-22912564 GCA_034779775.1 Enteromius afrohamiltoni | reverse complement strand
GATTTAAAATGTTAATAATGTGAAAAACTGAAGAAAACTAACTGCTATAGCATTGTCTTAAACATCCACTTGGCATAAAGTAGAGTAATTGAAAAACAGCTATGGAATCTCCATGGCAGGAGAAAATATTAAAGAAAGAAAGAAAGAAAGAAAGAAAGAAAGAACAGTTCTACTTTTTCTTTTGCTATTTCTGCTGCTGGGTGTACATATCTTTATGATTCTTGATGATTATGAATTAACTGACTATGCATAATGTTTACCAAAGGATCTTGTCTGAAATTCTTGTCCTCTGGAAATAATTGCTCTTCTGTTCTTTATGATGACGGGACTGGACTGCATCGTTTGGTCGTGTCTCTCCCTTTCTCTTCTATTGGGTGTCTTGCCATTTCACTTCATGGTTCAAAGAAGAGGTGAACATCATAGCCATCATGCTTCCTGAGAACCAGTCAGGGAGCCAGACAGCACCTCCTGTGGCATGCTGGGAAAGCTGCTCAAGTTGGGTAGCTGCCCACCAGCCCTTGAGACCCATTTTCTTTTATTAATGATTCTTTCTGTCTAGTTCCTTACTAATGCACACACCATATTTCACTTAGAATGAGCTTTTAAAGATCTTCAACAGTGCTTAACGCAGTCAGATACCAGGAGAGGGTGTTTAAGAGCATTTGACTATATGCTTCCTGAGACAGCGTTTGGATGAATCATAGCAGATTGTCAGTTATCCGTGGATCTATTTAGTTCTGAGACAGCTCATAATCTGCGAGTCGAAATTTTCCACCCATTGTCGTCCAGAACTCCACAACCTTCCACCCCATAGAGGAACCTTCCAGTCCGAAACCATCTGTTCAGACCACTGGTCCCCACTCCTCTGAACCAATCTGTTCAAGCCGATGAAGCCATTTCACCATGCTCCAGATATTAACTTACAGTGAGGTCCAATAGCCTGGGATTTTATACTGGTTTCTTTTTTTTCAAAATGATAAAAGCCTTTAAAAACCAACATAAGTGCATAAAGTGACTCTCATAACTAATCATCAGAACATTCCTCGGTGGGTGAAAATATATATGTGTATATATTTATTACATATATGGGTAGTTGACGTATTAATGTGTCCTATGGTGTGACAGAAAATAACAATTATAATAATAATAAATAAATAAATAATAATACATTTCAACGTTGAACGTAAATCCCTTTCATGATATTTGTAACTCTAAGAATGAATATATATGTTTCTCATCTAATTTATGGGGTTTTTTTCACAGTCTAATTTTTAGGTCAATTACCCATATACCTGTGTGTATATACAGTACATACATTTGTGTGTATTTATATAAACATAATAAACTACATATATTATGTAAATGTAAAATGTTATTTTGGATACAGTTTATCACTGTTAATTGTTTAAAAGCACTAGAATGAATGAATGTAATCATGGTATGATTTTTATATATAAATAAACTTCAAGACATTTAATTATTTAAACTTAAAAGTACACTTAGATACACTACAATAGGTAAAAAAGAAATATGTATAATAATGTATAATACACATATATTAATTTACTAATGTAAATTTATGTATAAAGTGTCAAAGTTTATGGTTTATCTCTTCTGTTTTGCCTTATTTAAGAACTTGATTATGAAAAAACAATTATTTCTGATACAAATATTTCTGTAATGTTTTCATTCACTTTCAATACAACTAATTAAAACTATAACTACTGTGTACTTTGCAATTGCTAGGAGATAATTTAGCTATGATCTTTGCAAGCAAGGTCAACACAACAATGAACAAATTATTATTATTATTATTTTTTTTAAATCCTGCAGTGAACCATTTTGGGATATTGATTATATGAAAATATTATTATTCCCAAACCTAGGACAAACACTATAAATGAATAATATTTCTGCTATTCATCTTTTGAAAAATATGTGGAACATCCAAGATATTTAATTATGTTCATGAGATATAGCCTGTAAAACAAATATATCTCCCTTATGCATTCCAGTGTAAATCAAAAAATATCAGTAAATTTAATTGCGGCCTCAGATGTTTAGACTCCACCACTGCCTGTATCTTGTTATAAAGGTGACGCATGTGTGCATTATATGCTGCATGCAGAGATAAATCGTTATTAGTGGCTACTCTAGATCTGTTGCTTCAGTTGCAGCAGTCACACACACAATCAAGCTCTCTCTCTTTCTCTCTCTCTCTCTCTCTCTATGACCACACCCCTCACTCTATACCTCAGAACAAGGTCATATATAATTTACAACTCCAATAACCACCAAAAAGCATTGCATATTCATTAAGTCTTTCATGTCAGATGTTGAATTTGAAAGTGCGTGGAGTCAAAGTCCTCTCTGAACTCACATTTATATTTCTGTCATAAAATATGGAGTGATCTTTTGTGTTTTCTTTTATTTCTTGCCTTTTTTGTGCCATACTATTTGATATTCCAATATTATCCTTTGTGAGGGTAATATTGAAAGCTTGTGACAGAGAGAAGAAGAGACGTGCCATTGTATTTGATAAGCGCAAAGATCTGGAAAGTAATAATGAAAGGATTATGAAAAATATCTCCTCAAAGTTGAATGCAAGGTTACTTTTCTTATGCTGTCTGGTCATATCAAGCACTTTTAAGAACAGTGACCAGTCCATCACTGTGTTTACACACAAAAAAAAATTAATGAATAAAATAAACACTTCACCCCTAATAATCAGCCAGCTAAAGAAGCAAAAATAAAGGATTCATATCAGGTAATCACAGCTACATAGCCAGTCAGAATATTGTTGCAATTGTGATATTATTAATTTAATATTAAATAGCTTATATTTTTAGAATTACAACATTTTTAGAACACAAAAACACAACAAGTTTCTGCCATCCAATTTAATTTAATTTAATTTAATTTAATTTAATTTAATTTAATTCAGGAACAGGAAAGGATACACCACTAATGTATTAATAATTAAAAATATATATTTGATTATATTTTAAATAAAATGTTTTTACAGTTTATTTCAAAATAATGATTTATTTACTTTTAAATAATATTTTATTTTAATATATCATAACTAAAATTGGAACAGTGTAAAAAAAAAAAAATCATGGTTTCCATTTCTGCACAGTGCACTGTACAGCCCATAAAAATACAAAGTTGTGCATTAGTACATGCATCATTGGAAGCATTCCCAATCATGCCTAGTAAGGATTACTCTGCATAGTAATGTTAGATCTGAAATTATACTGAACTTAGATGCCGAGAGACAAGTGGCAGTAAAGGATGAAATGAGTTACCTTGAAATTTTCCCTTTCTCTCTCTACACGCTGGAACTCCTGGCGCTCTTTGTCTAGAGCCACCTCTTTTGTGGTGATTTCATCTTTTAGCTGTTCGAACATGTGGTTCACTATCTTCACCTTGCGTTTCATCTCAGCGTTCTGATCCTAGAAGCAAACACAGGGAGGTATGTGAGAAATTGTCCAAACTTATACAGACACAAAGACAGCCAGGCAGACAGGTAGACAACCGCCCAAAATGCACACAAACACACACTTTATTCTTTAGTGCAGTGAGCAAAAGTGACACAGCAGGAATGGGTCATCAGCAAAAAACTGACAACAAAGGAGAGTCATTTATAGACCTGAAAAATAAGTCTTACACTTGAGTTTCTTACAGCTGCTTTCAAGGCTTCCTTTCCTGCGTTGACATTTTTATGATACAGAAAGTTTTGGGCTTGTCTTTTAAAAAAGAAAAAAAATACAATAAGACTTTATTCATTTGACAGCTATGAACCATGATTTGTTAGTGGTTTGCATGTGTAATTCGGATTAGGAATATTCTAATCCTAAAGAGAATCTAACTGAATAAAAATCCGTGTAGTGCAGGAGTCATCATCAATATATTGATCCATTTCCCTACAAGAAAAAATACTATAAAATACTATATTATACTATAATATGTTTAGGGATAAATTCATATATACTACCATTCAATTTTATTATTATTATTCAACTGGAACATCAAAAAATGTATCAAGGTTTCCACAAAAATTTGAAGCAGCACAACTGTTTTTAAACATTGATCATATATTTTTTGGGCACTAAATCAACATTTTTATTAATTAATTATTTCTGATAGACCATGTGACACTGAAGACTAGAGCTGCTGCTTTGCCATCAACCAAATAATTTATGTTTACAAATACAGCTCTGGAAAAAAATAAGAGACCACTGCAATTTACTCCTAAATCAGTATCTCTCTGATTATGACAAGCATTTCATGCCAGTCTTTGTTAAATTTCTACACAAACATACTTCATTCTGTTTATTGAGGTACTGAGGTACTGAGCACCTGAATCCAATTGTATTTAACGGGAAAAGTATCTGTCCTCTGGTCACACTGTCCTCTTGCAGTGTGACCAGTTGGATGGTAAAAAATGCTAGAAGTCTTTCAAATGTAATTAGAAATGTAAAAATAAACACCAAACATAAGAGCACAGTGGTCTCCGTAATCCTTAAACGGAAGACGTTTGAGACAACCAGAACCCTTCCTAGAGCTGGCCGTCCGGCTAAACTGAGCTATCGGGGGAGAAGAGCCTTGGTGAGAGAGGTAAAGAAGAACCCAAAGATCACTGGGGCTGAGCTCCAGAGATGCAGTCGGGAGATGGAAGAAAGTTGTAGAAAGTCAACCATAACTCCAGGACTCCAAGATGGTGGCCTTAATTCTGTGGTATGTGTGGAGAAAACCAGGCACTGCTCATCACCTGTCCAATACAGTCCCAACAGTAAAGCATGGTGGTGACAGCATCAGGACGACTGGTTGCAATTGAGGGAAAGATGAATGCAGCCAAGTACAAGGATACCAAAACCTTCTCCAGAGTGATCAGGACCTCAGACTGGGCTGAAGGCTTACCTTCCAACAAGACAATGACCCTAAGCACACAGCTAAAATAACGAAGGAGTGGCTTCACAACAACTCCTGTTCTTGAATGGTCCAGCCATTGCCAAGTGACTTCTGGATACAATTTGGAATTTAAACATATACTTAAGCCAGAAACACACTGGAAAGATATGGGGGTAAGTAAATAATAACAGAATTTTTATGTAATTGTGAACTAACTTGCTTAGCAATAGTAACAAAAGTGTCAGTAGACATTTAAACTGTGGCAGTATTGGATCTGAAAATCCACACTTATTCTCCACTATGGAGCTCCTTACGTCAAATGATTGTGTTGCATTTTAAATAGCATTCTGAAATGTTTTGCAATGCATCAATACATGAAAATACGTAGAAGCATGTATATTTCGTACTATACTTTCATAGTTTCACGCATGAGTCTGTACAGGAGGGAGGTTAGCTGCTATTTCTGACTTTGCACAAATGCAGCGAATTCCTGGACAAAGATTAATGTTCACACCACAAGCTTCTGTGGGGTGATTTTCCCAAAGAAGACACCCCATGGATCTAATGATGTCTACGTCTGCTCATGGGGAGTAGATCTGAAAGATGAAGGTCCACACACACACACACACACACTTACCTTGGCCTCAATCAGGTTCTTGCTGAAGAGGTTCCTCTCTGTCCTGACATCCTCATAGAGATTCTGCTGCTGCTTCAGTTTGGTTTCAGCTTCTGCGATTCTCTTCTTATACTCAAATATCTGCATCTCCTTCAGTTTAATGTCCTCAATATTCTCAAGAACCTGAAAAGACCGACAGAGAGAGTGGGGTCAAATCTGGAAAATCACAACTAATCTATAGCTGTGTTTAAAACTGGTCGGTTTGTCTTCATAGTTTCTTTCTAAGTATCCTATATGATTAACAGTACAACCATAACTCACTTAAAACCAGGAAGTTGATTTCCAGGACATGTGGAAGTGACATGTGGCCAGGTATGGTCTAGGAATTTGTGCTCTGCATTTCACCCATCCAAGTGCACACACACACAGCAGTGAGAAGTGAACAACCATGCACACACACACACCGTGAACACACACCCAGAGCAGTGGCCAGCCATTGCTGAGGTGCCCAGGGAGCAGTTGGGGGAACAACGCCATGCTCAAGTCTCAAGGGTCTCACGTCAGTTGAGGTATTGAAGGTGGAGAGAGCACTGGTTATTCACTCACCCACCCACAATCCCTGCCAAACTTGGGACTCGAACCCACAACCTTTGAGTTAAAAGTCCAACTCCCTATCAATTAGGCCACGACCGCCACAGAACTGTTTTCAAATTTATGTTTAAGGCACGACTGTGTGTGATTTATGTTTTGTGTCACTTTATATGTTTAACACAAACCTTACTTTACTCATAAATCAAAACACACTATTCTAGAAACCCATTAAAATATTCCTCAGGCTTCCCATTGTGAATTAGCATTTCGAATTAACAACACTAAACAAAACTAAACACTAAACAGCTCTATAAAGTTAGCATGTTGCCAAGCTAATGCTTTAAACAGCACAAAACGCATAGTAAATTCAAGTCCTGAGTAATAAAGATATATTCTATTCAAATAGAGCATTATGGATGAAATTCTTAACACAGGTCATAACAGTGCATTTTGGAGTTGCGTAATTCCTGAACTGTAAATGTGATTCTGCTGATGCTGAACAAACACTGCATATTGTAATTTTTTTTAGCTATTCAGGGGGTTCAGTAATGAGCGAATGAGTAATATATAATTAATAAAATAAATAACTTGCTTTTAAAAATACTTTAAAAAAACTTTTCAGTCATTAGCTACTGTTTATAGAATAGAACACAGTTGTTAAAACTTCTGGAATAATAAAATTAATTCAATTCAACACTCCCACTTTCAGTTTATAATATATTAGAGTTTATATTATTTAGGAAGCTTTTAAATATTGTGTGGATTCAAAAAGGTGAGAATGTTTTGAAAGAAAATTAGGCCACTGTAATGTACAATATGTAGCATTTAAACCAATCAGGCGCAAACTATTTGTTACATTTAACATTTTTAATACCTTTCTAGCCAGCCCCAAGGGGTAACTCAAACTGCAACTATGAGGGTCTGTGGACCCTTCCCTCCAACGGCAGCTAACACCTCAGGTAGGCAAAACAAGCCTCTGATTCTATGGCAACCGACTGATAACATTCGTTTATTGCTTGAAGGAATGTGAAAAAAAGCAACTCTGACTAGTTCCCCCTTTTGAAAAGACAATGGACTTTGAGTCTCTTTGAGTGAACACATATCCTTCAGGTCATTGTGTATATTGTTATTGTCCTTGTATATTGTCTTGTGTATGGTATACTGTTTTATGCATTTTTATGATAGATCGCTAGCTAATATTCCCTCATAATATCGACACATTGAGCGCTTGCTATCTAAAGACTCATCTTCAGACAATCTAATTGAGAGTGTATGTTATATGTTGATATCTTTTGCAACATTCAGGATTTTAAGAATCTCTTCTAATTTGTATATCAACCTCCAATTCAGTGCATATGCAATTTACCATGCTTAGAAACAAAAAGCCATAAAAGTTCCTTCCAAAGGATCAACAGTCTATTGGCTCTTTGACCCACAAGAGGAATGACCTCAACATGTTTCAAAAGGCCCCATGGTGGTGACCTCGCTTTTTGCTTTTTCTGGATGCTGGACCCCCACCATCTCTCTCGTCTCCTGGCCAAGCCCCCAGCCCGATGCAAGCACATTGGGTAGGCCTAGATGCAGTGCAGTCTGCAGTCTTGTGAGACACTAAGATGAGGATTTAACTCCATGGCAACACCTAAGTTTTACGCTAGGCCGTGGTATTGACTTTCCATGTAACTTAAGATCCATGGATTGCAACATATCTCTCTTAGCTTTTCTTTCATCTACCAATCATCAGAGTCAGGAAATCTTTGGAATTCATCGCTCTTCAAACCAGGAAGAAACATGATTTCCAATCCAAAACCTTGGAACCATCAGGACTTTGAGACTGCATCAGACCCTCGCCAACGACGTAATGCAAGTATCATACATATCACTAAACAGAGGTTTAGTATTAGTTAAAGAACCCATTCTGAATGGCACTGATGGTTTTACAGGTGACAACTGACTCTCTTTTCATAAGTTCAATTTTGGCTTTTCCTCATAATTTTCCCTTATGACTTCTTTGCACTTTCCCCATGCGTGAGTGTAGTCGTACTTGTGTGTTTAGTTATGTGAGTTAACTTAGAGTTAATAAAACTTTTGCCAAATTACATGAGTTTCTGGTTCTGCATTGCAAATGAATGTCCCTTTTTCTGTGGCCACGAAAATATCCCTTCTTAGAGTTTATTAACTTACATGAATGTTCACTGAATAAACAGATTAGATGATGTCAATTGTGCTACATCTACTACTGGCAGCTGATATAAATAACTGTGATTAATCATAATTAATAGTAATTATTTATATACACATGTCCCTTAATGAGCTAATATGCTACAAGTATGAGTTCTTTATTTGTGATGCTCCCATAGATTTTGGTCAAAACAGGGTATAGTGTGAGGCAACATCATTTTGTTGCCTGCTGCTTCATACAGCCCTTCTGCCAAATTTTTGAAATGGTGTTTATGTTATTCATCAAGAGGTTATGCAACCTTGCACAGATGCAAATACAGACTCAGAATTGCCTTTACCTTTTTCTCCACATGTCATGTTTTGGTTTGCTTTCTTTAACTCAGATACTTTAGCTTTTCAACTTGCCTTTATTGAATTTCACTATGTAACGGTGTGTATGTAAACCTTTTCACTTGTGCTCTTATCCAAAAATACAGTTTCAGTGGGGTTAGATTGAAATAACACTAAAACAAATTTACTTTGTCTTGAGCACAGGCTTCAAAAATGCATTTTGTTGTTGTTGTTGTTAAATTGATAGCAGATTGTATCCAAGGCTATGCCATTCAAATCACATGTGCTATATTGAGGGTTAAATAGTGACATATTTTGACAACAGCTTTCAGACATTCATGCCAAACACATTATTTCTGTAGAGATAAAGAAAGGGGCATGTGTCAGAAAGTGTGAAAGTAGTGTGTATATAATCAACTAAAACATGAGAAAATAATACCAGTCACTTCCCGTAAATTTAGCAAACTCACAATTCATAGTCAGCTCCGAGGCCTTATAAATCAAACTTTCAAACACCGTAGAGTTTCTCCATCATCTCCTCTATAAATCTAGCAAAATTCACTGATCTGAACCCGGCAGAAGTCATACTTTTTTATCCCCTTAAATTTCATCCTATAGGACAACACATTGGTTTTGTCCACTCTGTGATTTTGTGGAGCACCGCAGTGCATAGAATCATCAATCATGTCAGATGTCAAACAATCTAACCTAGAAAAAGTTAAAAGAGAAATAGTGTTACAGTACCATATCTTTACATACATCATATACCACCAGTATATGAAGATGCATGTTCTCTTATAAACAAAAAAGGAGTTTTATATCAAGATTTTATGTGCTTAAAAGCCATCACACAGCTTCAATTTACTGCTCCTGTAATGTTTTCAAATTATTTTTCATGTGCAGAAGAGAACACGCATTCTCTCATATTTAAAGGTTCACCAATAAACTGCTAAGAAATTTTTATCAGTCTTATTATTCAGGACTAAAAGACAATCACCCGTAATGGTTTTCTATAAATAACACGCTATTAATGATGGCGAAATATAATGAGACAGTCTGGGGATGATATGCGCTGGACTAAAAATTACAGACTGAAGTTCTACAGATTGGTATTTAAAATGATATTTGAAAAGAAAGCTGTTTTCTAAATAACTACAGCATGTAATGCAATGCTGGTGTGTGCGAAGGGGGCAACAGACAATACTGCAAATAAATGTTTAATATCACTCTGTTTTTATGAAATGTCTCTGAAACCTCTGTGCCGAAAATTGAGAGGAAGACGGCATTCCTGCACAGTGCCTGCACCAGCTGAATGGGAATGCTAACAAATAGCTAGCTTTCTTCAGGCATTACAGACCCACTTGTTTGAACTGTGTTTCTTATTTTAAATCAGAAGAATTTTTTTTTCTCTGCAAAGTACTAGTGCAAGCTGCAGTTGTGGAGTCAGTTCTCAGGAGGCAATCTCAAAACCATTAGCTAAGAGCTTTTTCAACACGCGGCCTTTTCTCATGCTTACGGCTGAACATTTTTTACCTGGAATTAGATTATTAACTTTTCAAAAAAATGTCTCTGAAAGAAAGCAAATGTTAGCAATGCTGAATACATGAAAGCGGTGTTGTGTCTCAAATAGCCTCTGGTTCCTAGGAAACTGTGATAGCTGTTCCAAAATAAACACTTTCTGCAGCGCAACCTTCATGTAGCTGAAAGCTGAAAACTGAAAACTGAAAGCGACTGCTTGCACTGTTTGGTGTGTAAGACAGTATAATGAGAGCTACGAGTAAAGGCAGAATCTATTGATAGAAAACAGTATGTGTAAATATATAAAATACAATTCAGCTAATTTGATTATTAAAATGTTAAATTTAGTCAAATCTTGGCTATATTTTACACTGCAGATCTTCAAAGGATGGTGCAGCTAGTTTACAAAGAAACAGGAACACTATTATATGGAATATATTATGTTTGGTCTTATCTGTCCAAGACAGAAAGAGAGTTAGAGGATGTGCCTGGAGCTGAACGTAAACCTGAATCCTCCAGTTCATGCTGCAGTGCACTTTCTCAACATAAAACCTGAGAAAACAAATGTCAGGGCAAATGCCAGGATGCTAAGGGGTGTCTCAACACCAAAAAAAAAAGCGAGATTTTTCATGAGCTTTTGTTCTAGATAGATATTTTGAGTACAGAGGTATTTAATGATTATAACAGCATCGTCTGTAATTATAATTAACACCAGCGCTTTCCGATTTGAAAAAAAGAAAAAATAATCAGTCAACAGATGGTTTTAACCATCAGAACATTTAATATAAAAATAACTTGAGAGTAGCAGAAACTTTCTAGCTGCAAATTAAATGTCTTACTAAGTGACTCTAACTGGCCCATCAGTCATCTTAAAAATACCATTTTTGTTCTTTGCATCTAATGCATTTCCAGAAGTATGTTATTTAAATTAATGACATATACTGAGAATAGCAGGTGAAACATTAACCAAACTATAATTTCCTCGCATTGTAAGATCTCTTATAAAAGGTCATGGTGAGATAATGAAGCAAACTGTAGAGCTCATTTGCAGGTATAGTTCACCCCAAAATAATAATCATCATTTCCTCACCCATATATAATTTCAGACCTGTATGACTTACTTTCATCCATGGAACACAAAAAAAGTTAGTACAGAAAATTATACCAGAATTGGAATTTTTGGGTGGCTGGCCCTTTAAGAAATGTAGATTGTTGATGTAAAGCTAATGTAATTAAAACAGGTAAAACATCAGACTCAATCAGACCATTCTCTAATTATGTTGTTCACGGTACGCTTGACTTAACTTGATAGTTGCCCATTATACCTAAACAAGTTTGGCCATAAGTGTTTAAAAGTTACTGCTTGAATTCTGTTTAAAGTGGCACATCGCACTGTTGCGATAGCAACAGATTTATATAGTCATCAGTTAGATGACTCACACAAGCATGCTGAAGTACTACAGAGTGAAGAAATGCATTGAGGGATTACAAGACAAAAACCAAGAGACTCTAACAACTCTTAGAAAGCAAAACACCGTAAGAGAAAGAAATGTAAAGGGATTGGACATTTTTTCACTCTTAGGCCTAAAACATACTTTACGTAAGCATGAATCTAATACATCTAATTTATCATGTTTTGAAATGGGTTCAAATTCAATTCACATCTCAGTGCAATTATGTGTTGCATTCTCAGTACTGTCACAAGGGGCGCTATAGCTTACACTGAATGTTCAAATAGATAGACAGACAGACCGATCGATCAATAGATTTCAAAGTTGTAAACACAAAAGATTATTCTAGTGTTTTTTAAATCATACACCTAATTGTGTTTCTTTTTTGCCTATTTCTTATTTAAATATTTTTAACCAATCGTCCTTAAATTGAATGTCATTTTATAACAAATTTCAAGAGGAAGTCCGAACGATCACCAGCTGCTGCCAATAATTACAGAACTCTTTTCCTCCACTTTAAATACCGCTCACTTCCTCTCTCTGGTATCTTCGCTTTTTGACTTCCACTATCTTCCCTTACTGCCACCAGAGCAGGGGCAAGACCAGAGGAGAAGGCAAACTTACCAGATTTCTCCTCTGGTTTTCTCTATTTGGAAACACCGCCACCGTTTCCGTTCAGCTACCATCAAAAATCACCCGGTTGGCGAAATTATTGTTTTTTTCGCTGCTTCCAACAAATCATCACTTCCTCCTGGGGGGCACGCGGAGACCAGGCCAGGCTCTGAGCATCTTTCCACCCTCGCCTCCTAGAGGTAAAACTCCCAGGGCTCAGGGTCCGCCGGGCTCCCTGCCTGTCCTCCAAACAAGCACTTATACTTTAATCGGAAGTGGGAACTAGTGAATGGCCATTTCGTAGTTTTTTTCTCTGTCCTCAATTTTACTTTCTATGCTCTTTTGTAAACTCCCTACAATAAAAGCCACCAATATTGACATTGTCCTTCAGAAAGTGACATCATGTTCAGTTATTTAGTCGGTTCAATTAGTTAATGAAGTTAATGCAAAATTAACTTCAAGGTGAAATTCTCAATCATTCAACTTGTGAGTGTGTGTGTGTGTGTGTGCTGTACCTTCTTGGTGAGCTCACTGGCCTCGTTTATGTAGCGATCCCTCTCTTTCTCCAGCTGGTAGATGATCTTTCTCTGTTTCTGGGCTTCGTCCCTGTAGTTTAAAATCTCCTGTTCCAGTGTCTTCTTTGACTGTTCGTGTAGCTTAACAATGGTCTGCTGTTTGTCTGTTTCATTGGCTGCCTTGATCATATTCTGGAAGAATCATGCACACACCGACACAAGAGGTTACAGTTTGTAAATATACTTAGTAAGAGTGACTCAAGATTTTCGCAAAAGCTTGAGAAAAAGATGATTTTATTCTGTGTTGTATTGCTGTTCAGTAGATCAAAGGACTGATTCTCCAAGGTAAGCTGATATCAAAAGCTGTGTTTGTATGCCACACTGTGTATGTGTGTTTGTGAGACAGTGTCTCCTGTTCAATTAAATATGAATATCCTGTTATTTTCATGCGCACAATAGCAATGCAATATTCAGCATGTCAGCAGAAACATCATGCATCTTCTCTTGTGTTCTGAAATCCATCTGTGCATCGTAACAGCGTGAGGAGAACTGTGAAAATGCAGAACTGCTGCAGAAAAGTAGCCATAAGGATACAAATATAAACCATAAAGGCTCACCCAAAAGCTTACCTTGTATTAATATTAGTTTCAGGAGATGTTAAGAAAGTCTATTTTAACATTGTCCTATGTTTCTCTGACATGAAAAATATCTTACAGGTTTGGAATGAATTTCTTTATGTGTGATTCATTTGATTAATTAGTTGACCAATTGTTTAATTAATCAAATAATAACTCATTTAATTAATTATTTGATATACCATTTAATTAATAACAACAAAAACAATCATTTAAATAAATGAATACATTTTTTATGTTTTTGATCCATTTAACTAATCATATGATATATTAATTAAACAAACAAATAAACAAATACATATTTTTATGGGTTTTTAATGCGTGGTGTGATGTATAGTGTGTGTGTAATTTAATATAAAAACAAATAATTATAAACAAAGTAAATAAACAAATATTTTAGAGGCTTTTTATGTGTGATTAATTTAATTAATTATTGTATATATTTTATTTAAGTAAATAATAATCTAAATTAATAAATACATTTATATTTTAGTTTGTTTTATGTGTGATTTCACTGATTTATTTAATTAAACACAAATCATAATCAAAATGTAAGATGTCTTTAAGATGGTTTTACTACAGTTTGTACATTTTATCCAAAGTCGTTTTCAAGACATTTTATTAGATAAATTAGAAACATGTGTCACCTTATTCAGAATGTCCCTCTCCCGCACCAATTCATCTATAGTCTTCTTGTCCATATCCATCTGCTTTTTTGCAGTCTCCATTTCTAAGAAAAACAGAAAACAAAGCACTTATTAGTATTTTTTTTTCTTCAGTTCTTCTTTCAAAGCCAGCGGGATATACTGCTAATTGTTACTTTTCTTTTTGAAAGGCATTCCGCTAATAGGGTTGTTTTCAGAAGTACTTTCCACAGTCTGTGAAGGACCAACATAAAAATAATTACACAATTCAAAAAGCCCATTATATGGCTACAGGCATAAGAAGATAGAAAAGAGAAGTGGGACATGGGAGGACTAAAAGAAAGAGCAGGAATGCGCAAAAGCGTGTCTCGGCCGTCAGCGAGCAGGCGTGCATGAGTGGACATTGTGGGGCTGCGCTGTCATGTGAAATGGCCATTCCATGTTCTGTCCTCGCATGACCCCGCCTCCTCTTCTCCTCGGACAGCCAGCTCACTGACCCCGCTGTCACAGCCCATCTCATCAATCACCCAGCCAACCCTGATTAAGATGACAACATCCATCACCGTGGAAACCCCGATTAAGATGACAACAGGGCTCTGGCTTCATCCATCAGTAGTCAAACACCCTCCGTTCAAACTATCCAATCAGAGCCTGGAGACTTTCACTAATATGAGGATTTCTTTATAAATTATTGGCTTGATGACAAGTCTGATCATTTGTCAAACTGCACAGATGGGATCATGGACATTGCGATAAATTAAGTGCAGAGTAAGGAAGTTTTGTTTTTGTCATCTCAGTACGCGTCCACACATAATTTCTTCCCAAGAGATTCCCAAGCACATGTGTGTTGTAACTGCATCGCTTGACAGCAGAGAAAACATGTTAAATGCAAATAATAAGAAGCAATTAACTATGTAATAGATTAGACAGAAAAACAAAAATGCTTTCATTCTTAACATAATTTTGGATATCTTTTGTTGTAAACATCAAAGGTTGTGCATACAATAACCTTTACTGTATGCTGGTACAAATGTAAATAATTTAATAAAACTATCCCCATCAACTCTGTTATCTAGGTAGACTTACAATGCTGACAATAGTGTAACAGAATTGACATTTTTATGTATTTTTTCCAAAAATAAATGCTAAGAAACACTAATTAAAACACGATTAAAAGACCTTTAAATAGCCCAATGTGAGATCAGTAATAAATTCTGTTTTTTGTTTTTTTTTTATATTGTGGTAACAGAGTTGACGTTTTAAAAATACTTTTAAAAGTTTTTAGATTAAAATATTTTCTCAGATAGAGCACAGACACTTTTCAGAGCTTCAGGTCATAATTTTTCTGTAACTTACACATTTCTGAGAGACAATACCACCAATTTAAGGGCAAAATATGGTGCGGCAAGTGAGCTGACACGAGACTTGGGAACACATTTTTCTAAGAAAAAAAACATTTGGAATTATTTAATGTTAGTAAATAACTATTTAGGGCTTTTATGAAAAAATTAATAAACTATTGCCAAAAGAAAAGTACTATAAAATATTTTGATTGCACATTGATACAGTAAATGATGGAAAAAATACACTGACTAATGCAGAAAAGAATAAATTGTGATTTTTAGCTATTTAAGACCATTTTAAAATAAATTATCATATTGTTATGAACTGCAACATCTTGTAATTGCCTGGTACAATGTTGCAACAGGAGTTAATGTCTAGTATAACGTCTTGAAGTAAAACAGCTTTGTAGATCCACTGTATAGATTCCTAACCAAAGAACAAAGGAACTGTTTCTAGCCATATAACGTCAAGAAACCAAACTTTCATTGAAAGTTCACTTTCACATAAAAGAAAAGCAGAAAGACGGCCTTTTGTGCAGCAATTCTACTAACAATCTGCTCAGACAAAGCTCTCTGGATAACAGGTCGGATAGTCAATAATTGATGAGTCTGATGAAAGTGTCCAGCTACATTGGGCCCTAGGGTTTCCCTGAGCAGTGCAGACTGTATGGTGTGAAGATAAGACTGAAGTTAAGAACCAAGACCCCACAGACACTGTCATTTAGCCAGTGCTTTGATCTAAAGTGACCAGCTTCACAGGGACAGTCCCACTGCAGCAACCTGAGTGCTGCGTTCAATGACACAACTCTGACAGCTCAACCTGCAGCGTTCTGGTTACCAGACTAGATCTTTACCAACATTAGGATCCACTGCCTTCCCTGCATTGACTCTCCTGAGAAATCTATCACATGCTCAGCTGGGATGGACAGATCATGGGTATCATCAGAGTAATGGATGCTGCTGACAGAAAGAGGTCATAGCGGTAGGAAGAAGAAAGACGGAGAGAGCAGGTGTGGAGAGGAGAAGCAAGAGAAGAACGACCAAAATAAAAATAAACAGATTCTGATCATATCTGCAGGTGTGCGAGTTTAAAACTCAAACCATCAGAAGATGAAACATTTACAGATTTTTTATTTTATTTTACAGAACATAATAGCACATGAATCTAATGATGGTTTTCAAATGGTTTTGCCTTAGAGCTAATAGTCTACTTTATAATAGTTACAAAAATGTCCATAAAGACTTAAATGGATTAATAGATTAAAACATTAACATTACCATAACCGGCATAAATAAAATAAAATATAAAATGGCTAGAAAAATATTAGCAGCGCATAATTATATTTAATATTTTTAATATAACAAATTGATTATGATTGAATTCAAACTGCTTTAGTATTAATATTATTATGAGCACGGCCCATATGCATAAAATAAAATTTAAGAATATAATAGTTCTAGTAATAGTATGTAGTATATAGTATGTAGTGTGTGCTTATTAGGTGATACATTTAAATAATACATTTGTATTATTTAATACAAAATATGGTTAGCCTTTCCTGGCTTTTCAAAATTTGATAGACCCATTTATTTTGCTGTGCTATGCACAATTATACGGTTAGCTGCACTTTATTATCTGCATTATTTTGTCCCTTTACTGCTACACAAAATTTTTTGAACAGACCTGTGACCCATTTTTGGGTCACAATCCACTGATTTACAACATGATCCCACATGATCCTGTAAACATTGCTTTTCGAACTGGATTTGATAGTTAATGCCATTTTGCTCCATTAATTTCCCCTTTTTATTGTTCCGTTATATCACCCCTGTTCAACCTTACAAAGCACAAATAAACAAACCGTTTTATGCCTCCAGATAAGCAGTCTAAGCTCTGAACATGAATCAGACACACAGGCTAAGGTCACTTTATCAGCCCAGAGTCCAATGTTTCCTTTCCCTGAAGACTGCACACACGCAGGGCCTTTGGAGGAGTGTAAGGAACTAGATTTGTTATTTAGCTATAAATTGAGCTACTTTATCACACGTCAATGTTTTATTCACAAATAAAATCAAGCGTTATGTGAATATTACGGAAGCATTTTTAAGGCTACAATGTAACAGAAATAGGTATTCTGAGATTTTACATTTGTTTCTGACATCGCTCTAGGCTCTCAAAACAGCATAAAAGAGTCAGGGAATCTGTCCATGCTTTTTTAGCCAATCGAAAATGTTCTTTGGTTCTGTATCATTGTGTGACTTTTTTGGCTATGTTCACATATCTGGGAGTGACAACCGTACTTACTTACAGGTGTCAGTCTCGAAATGCCTCGTTCACACAGTGGAAAACTGACAGAATAAAACTTTAAGATGATTTCACCTTTACTGTAAGTTACCGAAAACATATAGTGCACAATAGAGCTGCTCTCTCTCACAGTGAATGACACGACAGACAACTAGTTGTCAAGTCCTGTTCCGTTCACACAGCACATGTGTTCTGAGAATGCGGTTGTGAGTCCTGAAAATGTACTGGTGTGAGAATGTGGTTGTCACACCCGTAAATAATCCAACTGTGTGTAAACATTACCGTATTAAGGACTCAAATACAGGATTGACAACCGTATTCTGCTCCTGTGTGAACGTGGCTTTTTTGATTGCCCAGGATTTTGGATTGAAGGCATGAGATATGGGTCAGCAGAATCAAAAAACAGTCCTCAGTGTCAGATACTGTTAATTTCATTCCCAACACTTCTTTCGCAAATACCTGTGCCTATTTTCATAATTAGCGCAAGAGTTAATTAGTAACATAAGTTTCATAGCATTTGCAAAAATACATAATTTATTACACACAGGAGATATCATGAAAATTATGATTTAAAAGAGAAACTGTCAATTATTACCAATTTTTACGAAGCTTGCACTACCACACAGATCTTTACTTCTCATCTGAAATGTTTGAAAGTTTTAAGTTTTTATGACATTGTACTGTGCATGCGGATTAGAGTTAAACACACCGCTACAATAATCAAACAATAATCGAACAAACTTTACTATACTGCCAGAAGTCTGATTCTTACAGAGACAAAATGTATATCTTTATGGAGAAAGTCTGTGAAACATTTACTTTGTAACATGCTGTTGGTCATCTTTATTTTTTTGTGTGTTTTTCACATTTTATTTTTTATTTTCAAGTTAAAGAGTCACCCTAATCGGGGTTGTTTTTGTTTTATTTTCCATATAAATAATATTCTGATTGAAAAAAAAATAATATATATATATATATATATATATATATACCATCTGATTAGTTACATGCTTAAAAATAAATTGCCCATTAAAACAACTTTGAAGTAGTTTGTCACAAACAAGTTTAACTGTATGCTGCTACAAATAATGAGAATCTTGTATCTGGTAAACAACAGTGCAGATCACTACTAGGGGCTGATTAAAATTAGTGGAGCCAGAAAGAGAGAAAAAGACATGAATGTGAGAAGTCAGTGTTTAAAAAAAAAGACAATGAAAGACAAACTGGAAACTATTATTTTATAAGACCTGCAATCTAGATGTTCAAATCAGCAGTGAAGAACAAGACATGTGCAGGACAGTATGTGCCAGTGGAAATGTAAATCCGAGATGTGGAGAACAGAGTAAAGAGGTCAAATGAAAAAAAGTTGAATTGAATTAGATGTATTCATTGTTTGAACGTAATTACTCTCAGCTCTATCTTCCTTTAAAACATATGACCTTTTTGTTTAGAAAGAGAACAAAATGAACAAGAAGGAAGATGAAGGCATTTATAGACGTGGAAAAGAGAAATCTGAACCCAATTCTCTGAAAACATCATCATAGTTTAAAATTGTCCAAGCTCTCTGTCACCCCAGTCAAAGCTGCTCAAATATACTTGTATTTCAGAAATAGAAAATGAGTGTGGTATCTCTGTCTGTGTGTTTTTTTAAACATCACCATTACTTTGCGATGCTGATGACGAGGATGAATGAGTAAAAACTGTTAAATAAAGTTTGCAATAATTTTTCTTTTATGTTTTTAAAGAAATTCTTATGCTCACCAAGGCTGCATTTATTTGATCACAGGGGAATATTGTGAAATTATTACAAATTTGAATAGATCTTAAAATATATTCCTGTGGTGGCGAGGCTGAATTTTCAGCACCATCACTCCAGTCTTCAGTGTCACTTGATTCTTCAGACGTCATTCTAATATGCTGATTTGCTGCTCAAGAAACACTTCTTAGTGATATGTTATGACTAATATGATTTCAGAATGGCATATTTCTTAACATGGCTGTAGTTTAAAAGTAAAAAATACTGTTTGTCACACGCTTGTTTCATAAGTGCAAGTTCTGTGTCAATGATATGACTCCTTTTAAATAAATTAGACCCTGCATGGAAAGAAATAATATAGGCTGGACAGTACCAGTACAGAGGTAAAGATCTGAATAGAGCTGTGAAATTGCAAAGAATTCAATTAAATGTATAATTATGTTATATGAATGTGGAAATGTATTTTACTACAATGCCATTTTATATTCATACATATTTAAATAATACATTTAGCTGTAGAGTTCAACTGTGGGTAAATGTGTGTGTGCGTGTGTGTTCTTGCCTCTATCCAGTCCAGTGATCTGATTTTTGAGTGTTTCCCTCTGGTTCTCCACCTCCACTTTCTGTTCCTCCATCTGTCTGAGTCTCCTCTGCACCCCTTCTCTCATTTTGGTAAGCTTAGTGATCTCCTGTTTCAGCTGTGTTACTTCCTCTTCTTTCATCTGAACCAAACAGGACATGAGCGTTACACGTATGTGTACATGTGAAGCCCAAACTAGTCATCACTAGTTAAAAACAACATGGTTATATGCAGAAAACATGTAAAAGCTCTTAAATCAAATATATACACTACCTTTCAAATGGTTTATTTGATCAAAAATACAGTAAAAACAGCAGTATTTAAAAGAATGTTTTTCTATTCATTATGTATGATTTAGAATATTTTCGATTTTAAAATGTATTTTATATATGTGACACAAAGCTTAATTTTCAAGCAGCCATTACTCCAGTCTTGAGTGTCAAAAAAAACTCTTCACTGCTGACACTTTTGATCAATTTAATGAATCCATTTACGGGGGGAAAAAAGTGTTAATGTATGAAAAAAAAATGAAAATACTGACCTATTGAAATACTGAATGGTATTGTACATTAAAAATATCATTTTTTTCCACTTAGGCTTCTGCGAACTTGAAATGTGCATTGTGTGGATACGTGTTTATATCATCACTGTGAATTGAATAACAGACTAATTGACTAATATAAATGCCAATAGATACACAAGATAATAATTGCAGAGTATAAGCTGAACACATGCACATGTATTAGGAGCAAGAGAGTTCTAGGATGCTAAAACTGTGCCCCCTTGTGGCCAACATGAGTTTTGCGATCATTACTCATTCATACTGACTCACAGGGCGAGATGGGAGTGCCAACACTACAAACAGGGTGCAGTAAATTAGACACCGGAATCTAGTTTGCAGAACTGTTCCATAGGTTGACTTTGCCTCTTTCTCAAGAGTGCTGCAGATAATAAAGATAATAATAAAGCCTTCCATGTTCAGTCAGTCTGTGTGAGACAGAATTTGTCTTTTTGTTGCTTTATTGGTCAACAATACTACACTACAAAAGACATGCCTGTATTAAACAGAATGCCTAACAATACAGCTTCAGCATATTCTGAGGTGTGCATGCATCCCAATGATCTCCCATCAGACTCAAGCCACTAGAATGCAAGCCAGAGCAAAGAGAATACAGGGCATTTCATTATATGTAACATTTGCTTTATTAACCCCCACTGTGTGACTCAGTTGGAAGCCTGACGGAAGTTTAGAGCAGGAAAGATCCATCACCAGTCTGACGGGAGAGGAAGAGGAACGGAAACCTTCGTCCTCTAGAGTTCTAATTATATAAGAGCGAGACGATTTTGTCAGATTTAAAGAGGACAGCTCCATAAATCTGTGGGTTTGTGTGTGTGTGCACCTACAGTTTTGTGTCTGGAATTGATTGCCAAGTACTGTGGGCTAGAGATTTGTACATTCCTCTCCACCAGGATTGAGGTGGAGTACTTTAAGGATACTGCAGGGATAAAATTGTCTCCAGACTCTAGTTCAATTAGTCAATAAATCTTCTTTTGAGGAAATTTTGGCCTCAAATGTAAAATCCGAAACATAAATATGTAGTTAAAGAAAATAATGTTTAAAAAACAAAGTATGGCCTTATTTAGTTTAATTAGTCTAAGTATATGTGTGTGTGTGTGTGTGTGTGTGAACCTTCAGGTCTGATGCTCGCTGTTGGTTCTGTTGGGAGAGTTGCTCTAGGCTGATGCCGTTTTGTTCACAATCCTGCTGGAGTTTAGTGTTTCGATGTTGGAGTTGTTCCATTTCTTTACTGGATTTCTCATTTATAATCTGTCAAAAAGATTACAAATTGCTTTCACAAGTTCTACATGTGTGCATAAGTTTGTTCCCAACCTAGCTATTCTGTGTGACAAAATAGTTAAAAAAATGTCTTCAGATATTAGCTGAATTTGACAAACTTACCGCCTAGAGAGATTTTCAATACAGAAACATATAACTTTTGTAACTTTTACATGCAGGTAGTGTTTAATCCAGAAGGTTTATCTTTTTGGGTTATGGCAGTTAAAATGAAACCAGTGTTATTGATACTTTACAGTACATCACTCCTCCACCCACTGACCCAAGATCAGAGTTTCTTACTTTGTGTTCCTGTAGCTGTTGTTCCAGTTTCTGCTGATCCTCCTGCAGACGCTGACTCTGCTGAGTCAGTGATTTAATATCTGATTGTTTGGACTCCAGGTCAGTTTGAAGCTGCTTAACTTCTTTTTCCAACTTCTCCTTCCTCCTGGTTTCCCTATGAATCTCATTCTGACGCACTTGGATGTCCTGCTGGAGCTGTGAGAGAGAGAGAGAAATGGAGACAGCTTTTTGATTCAAGGGGCACTATCTATCTATCTGTCCGTTTATCGCTGTCTGTCTATGTCGCTGGTCTGGTCTGGTCTGGTCTGGTCTTTCTGTCCATCTGTCTGTCTGTCACTGTTTGTCCATCTGTCAGGTCAGATCTGATCTAACTGTCTTTATCTATCTATCTATCTATCTATCTATCTATCTATCTATCTATCTATCATCTATCTATCTATTTATATATCTCTGTCTGGTCTATCTGTCTCTATCTCTGTGTCTCTGTTTATCTTTCTTTGTCTGGTCTGACCTGATCTGTCTGTCTGTCTAGCTAGCAGCAGCCAGTGCGTGCAAACGACCATTGCTTTTAAGCCTTTGACCGCTTTAACTTTTGGAGCCACTTCTAAATGGAATACATTTAGAGTTTAAAGTAGTTTGTCAGACCACTTATCGATTTTCTTACTGTGCTATACACAGTAAACACTTTAAGCTAGTTTATTTTGCCAGGGAGGTGACAGAGGAATCAAATCCATCCAAATTTACCATTTTAAGTGCCACATTCACAGGGTTTATGTTCCATTTCTCACAACATGCAAAGATGCAAGACAAGAACTGCAAGAAATGTGTATACGTTTGAAGAGTAACAATCACCACACACCGTATTTCAAACATTGATTTGCTGACACAGACAGACATTTGAGGCAAAAATGCTTTCGTTTAGCCTAAAACGTTTTCCGGTGATAAAATGGGCAAATTCTACTTTTGGATAAATGTTTTTGCATGTTCTTGTTATTACAAGACCCAGTGGTGTCTTACACAATAAGAATTTATTTTTATATATATTATACCTGAGCAATTGTGTCCATAGCTTTGTTCTTCTCAGCCTCTATCTCCTGCTGAGCATCGGTGGCTTTAGTGAGGTTCTCCCGGAGTGTCACCACCTCTGACAGCAGCTTGTCTCTCTGCTTGGTCAATTCCTCTTTGATCTTTAATAGATCGCCAACGCTAGACACATTCAAAAAGGTTTGTAAACAAGCTTTGTTGTTCAACCTCACTAGAGCACCTCAAAAAGGTCCTCTGAAGGCCATCACATAGCATATACCACAGCACAAAGTTCTGAATAAAAATACATTTTATAAAAGAAAACCAGTCTGTAAGCATCTCAATTCTGCAGTTCCAGAATCAAAAGAAAAACTGAGAACAGAACGTTGTATATTGTTAACCTGTATTCTTGGCCCTCAGAGACTCCAGCTCCTTTTTCAATGAGCTTGTTGAGACAGGTTATTTCCTCCTTCAGTTTCAGGATTGTTTCTTTTGCCTGCAACTCCTTTCCATGTGAAGCTTCAACCATTTTCCAGGCTTTGTCAATTTCCTAATAAAAAATAAAGAAATAATTTACTAGGGCAAAATCAAGTCTAATATGAGGACATCATGCAGAGGTCCTCATCAATGAGCAAAACATCCATTTTAGAGTGCAGCCATTTCAGGCTAATGTACCATTTTAAGAGAGGTGATTGTGGTTTGATCTTCAACTAGTTTCATGGCTGTGGATAATTTGACGGTGTTGGTCATTATCTCTGCGTTCAGCTCCCTGCATTTGGACATTAGTCTCTTTTCATTCTCGTGGGACTTCCGCAGAGCTTTGGCGATCTTCTCATACTCCACACGGAACTTCTCAAATTTTTCGTCTCCTAATAATTCATTTAAAACCTCCTGGATGTCTTTTTCCAAGGTTTCAAAAGTGCTGTCCTCAGTCTGAAAATCAGAAATCGGAAAATGTTATACCAATAAGATAATGATAAGATAACGCTGATGATGTAATGCTGGAGAGAGTCTGAAAGAGAGATTTGTAACAGTTTTCAAGCCTACAGTAGCACTGCTGATGATGACATACTGAAATATATGATCAAACACAAAGACGAGGCAGCAGGTGCTGCTGATAGATTTCACTGCAGAAACATCACAGAAAAATATTAAAGGCATCATGCACTGAAGCTTTGTATAATCTACCTAAACATACAGTTTATCAATTGGGGTCAGTCATTTGTTATTATTTCAGATCTCACAGCAATTAAAAGATTTACTAAGGATTGATGGGGTGAAAAAGCCGAAGGCATTAAATAAATAAATGTTTTTATCCTTGTGCTATTAAAAGGGCAAAAGTTAAAATGGGACACTTTCTATTATTTTGTACAAATATCTGCCCCACTGTCTGTGTGCAATGTGTATCTCTAAAAAAACACCTTTTCAAACTATAAAAGGCTTATAAAACGAGACGTTTTTATTTTAACAACTGTTATTATTATTATTGTTATAGCTAATATTTAGCGTAGTTTGCAGACTGCTGTAAAACGTGACTCTTCACTTTACCTTAACAGCTTAAAATACCGAAATGCTTCAGGATATAGTGAAATATGATAAATATTTAAGATATTTCACTGGGACCACAGCAAAAAATTAGTCATTAGCATCTCAAACTCTAATTTTAGCCATCTTATGCTAATATCAAGTGACGTTAGTAGTTAAGTCACTCCAGATAAACATACCTCCATTGCGGTGGTCTGATGTTCTCTCTAAAACCCAGCAAGATGTTGTTGTTTTGTAGTTAGTGAACTGTTACACACATAATATACGTGTTTTGCTTTAACAACACGCACTACACTGTTTTTGGTCACCAGGGATACGCGTCTTCGTTGCCTGGCAACCGAGTTCGCTGAGCACTTTGGTTCAATTATTGTGCTTCGCGAAAGGACTGTAACGGGACATAGCTATCCTTAATATTGTGGAGAGAATATTATACAGAGACAAGACACGAACGAGTAAATAATATAAATGGTTCATCAAAGTTTTTAGTGCATGCTTCCTGCTTTGTTTGCGTTGCTCTTTACACTAGGTGGCAGCTTTACACAGTGCAACGCCTTGTAATAAAGAACAGTGGAAATATTCATCAGCTGTCAGTATCACCAAATTCCATTAAACATATTTATAACAAGCAAATGTGGGTTATGAATAAGTATTATGACCAGCTGCCCTTTAAAATAGTCATTAATAGTTGCACAAGGACACTGTCACTTCTGGAAATATTTTATTATCTGAAATCACAAACGCTTCACCATCTAACAGAATAGAAATGATCTACTTAAAACTTATATGGATTTTTTAAAAAACTATTATTGAATAAGGTATGTACCGTTATTAGTAAGGATACGTTGTAATACCTGACTGTAAGGTAAAGGTGGACACTTTTTTAAAACTATTCTGATGGATTATGGTCCTAAATCATTAATTTTTATAAGTCTATATGATCCGTGTCTTTTAGCAGTTGAAGCCTTGACATCTACTTAACTTGACTGATGGACTGATTGTATAATTGGAATATACACTATATATGTATAAGTGTGCGTGTATGTGTTTTACATACAATTAAAACCACTGTTTTTAAAGATTAAATACATAAATCAAATTCCACACAGTGACTATAAGGTTTATTTTTCAGACCAACAAAGAAAAAGAGTATAAAACTTTATCAGAGCTCCATCACAAACCAAAACACTTCACAGTGACATTTCTGGCATTTGATTATACCTCGACAGCTCTCAGTAAGACACACGCACGTGTCAGTTCTACCTGGGACAAATCCTCTCTGCGAGTCATCCTAAATCTGCAGCACATGTACAGTACTCGGATAAGCAACCTGCCCATTACATAATATATGCATATGTTATTAATCATTTATAATTACACTTCACTGTCCCTATTACGATGCTGGATGACGTCATATGACGCAGGGAGAGGTGTGGAAGTTAAAGACCTTTTTATTTGTTTAAATTAATGTGAGCTATGCCTTTTTCCCCTTTTTACATTCTGTACTGTATTTGCATGTTAATTTTTCTGCAAATAATTAAAAAAACGCCTGCTGAGTCACTTTTAGATTGTGTCTAGTCTAAATAAAATTTGTCATTTAGAAATTAAATGGTATATAAATTTCATTCATATAGCTTTTTGGCATGACTGCACGCAATAAAACATTACCAAAGCTTGGAATATATGCAATTGTATGTTATATTATATTATATTGTATTATTATAATGTATTTGTTTTTTAGACTCATTCCATATTAGTGTCTATCAGCACTTGAACTAGCTTAAAAGAAGAAGACTGTGAAATGTGAGTGACTATTACAGTGTGTTTTGGCTGATCCCTATTCTGGATCTCCCTTGTATGTTATGTTCTTATTTTTCTAAAGCAATCTTGAGTCACTGACGCCAATAAGTGACACATTGTCATCAGTTCGTGCGTCTGCACCTACAGGTATGCTTTCAGTCTGTTCTCCAAATAGTGGTCATATACAAAAGTTTTGATTGGTTCGCTTCCCTGGTATTTAAACGAAAGCATCCAGTAGTAGCCAAATTGCATAGGTGAGTGGATTATATGCTGACGAGGATACATTATGCTGGTGGTTGAGGCAGTATATTTGATCTAATCTAAAGTAAAAGCAGACGCGACAGATGCGCGTTAAATCCCCGATAACGGCGTTCGTCAAAACTCACCAGAGGATAACAAAACAAATAACTGAGGGAGGAAAGGTAGCAAAACAAATTCAGCTGACCTACTTAAATTATCCGATTTCGTTCATTGCAAACCTCCATCGGTGCCTTTTTTCCCAAAGCGCAAACGCGCGTCTTCCCACCTGCAGCTTGAACGCGTTTGGGCAGCTGATGTTTTGCAATGACAGTTCATCGAGCAGAGGAAAAACTTGTGGATCTGTAGTCGGTTCACACCCGACTTGTCACGGACATAACAGCAACAACAGATCAAGAGAGGCAAGATAAAGGAGAGTTATTAGAGCCTGACGCTGGAAGTGCAACATCTGGAGATCAGCAGCAGCAGTCATGGGCAACAGTGTGTCCGGGATCAGAGCACTACACAGGGGACAGCAGAACAGATTCCAAAGACTTCCAAACTCACATAAAGGTTAGTACTTCGTTGTTGGATTTTATTTAACTATTTCTGTAGTTAAAACAGTAGACCATGGTGCCTAAGTCCTGGGCCCTAAGCAGGTGTTCCCTGAGGGTCCCCCTCTGTAGAGTCTCATTTCAGGGTTGGATGAGGCCATCCATGGAATAAAACGAGACAACACACAACTGTGTAGTTCAAACATGAACTAGCTATCTATTTTGGAACAGGCGTTCCAAGTTAGCTCCAGTAGTTGACTGGTTTCCATGTTGATGATCCATCTTGATGATCTACTAGACACGGTCTCACGGCCAGTTCATACGTACAAGTTGGCAAATTCATGCTAATTCATACAAATTCGTACAACCTCACTCTTTACACTCTGTACTATTTTGTATGATTTGTCTAAACCCCATTGACAGGTAGGTTTAGGGGTGGGGTTTGGTGTAGGTCATTCGTACAAACTCAAATTCATACAGTTTACCAAAAACCGTATATCATTTGTAAAAGTGAGATCGCAAAAGTTTGTTTGAATAAGCCACCTCGTAAAATATGTACGAATTGCCATGAGATCGGGCTCAAAATAACAGGATCAGTTCACTTCCAGAATAAAAGGTTCCTAACTTTCTCACCACCATCTCATCCAAGATGTTCATGTGTTTCTTTATTCAGTCGAAAAGAAATTAAGTTTTCTCTATATAGTGGACTTCGATGAGTTGAAGGTCCAAATTGCAGTTTCAGTGTGGCTCCAAAGAGTTTAGATGATGACAGCCAAGAAATAAGAGTCTTGAAGAAATCTTTAATGACATGGGGGTGAGAAAATCATCAGGAAAATTTTAATCTGGAAGGCAACTAATTACTTAACTAACAGCATGTTCCAAATCCGAGTAACCAGTTCATTATTATTTTCATTAGAAAATAAGATATTTTCTACTTCTATTCTAAAGTTAAACATTCCATAAAGTAATTTTTTTGTGTCTGTGCTTATTATGATATTTCTCATAACCGTTGAATCGGTGCGGGTGCTGAAGGACAGCACTCAGATAGGCCAAAGATTCCTTCTCTTGTGCCACATTCATCAACTTTACTTTGTCCATGTTACTCATCGCAATACTGTAATTAATTATTAGAGTCATAACAACAACGCAGGAACATAACAGCAATTACGAGCAACTCTGCAAAACAATTAAACACTCAGGACATCATGTTAATTCATATTACTCAGCATTTGCTTATATAAATACACACTGTACTATGTGTATGATTATTGTACTGTACAGCATGACCCAAGTTATAAATTATGAGATCAATTCAGAAGTCCGGGCTATTGCGCTGACCCATTTTCTCTGTCTGTTCTGGAAGGTTAACTAAGCCAGGTTCACCAGGTTAAAAGTTTAGTAGTCTCACTTTCCTTGATAAAATGTCCTTCAGAAATGTTATTTTATGTAAGCCTCTCCTAAACTCCTCTCCAACTCCTAGTGGTGTTGCGTAGGAGGTTTGCGGCAATGGAGGTAATTTTTGAGATTCTGTTCTGTTTCAAAGCTCTTCTGATTCATGCATAACAGAGCATCTGATTATGAAGATTATGCCAGTGTGGATATAATTGTGCCCCTCATTAGCAAAAAAAAAGCCATTATATTCAAATAAAGACATGCTGAAGGGGCTTTAATTATCTTTGCCAATGACAAGGCACTCTGGCGCATTTATCGTGGGCACCACAGGGCCAGCAACAACAATCAAAGGGTGACACAAATGATTTGTAAATGTAATGATTTGTAATTGATATAAAACAGAGCATGAGAGCACAAAAGCCGGGTTTTCTCTTCTAATGGCTTTCCTTTCTTCATCATTACAGCAAGGCACACTGAAAATGCAAGGTTATTTGCACATGGTGAATCAAAGTGCTTTTTTTAGGTGTTTATCAGGAAACACACACGTTATTAGTCTGATAGAGTAAATAGCGGGGCCATTTGCTGACAAATTTCCTGATTACGTGTTTGCATGTGTGCGCTCTTGTGATGAATTGTAACGAGAGGCAGAAAGGACAGTGGAACCTATTATCCTGTCAGACGAGATCTCCTTGACAACAGGGGATAGCATGTAAACCGTTACCATGGCGATCATCAAATCTATCATAATCGTGATTTAAATCAAGGCAGAAGGAGGCCATCAGGGAGATTATGCTACAGATTGCTTTTTTAACATGCTGTACAAGCCCACACACACTCTCACTCACTCACATTAATGCACAATACAACATTTTATATATAACATGTAAAGACATTCACAGATGAAGTTTTCCTTTGGGAGCAACAGTTTAGTTCCGGTACAGTTAAAATCGCTTTTTAACATAGCATAGAGGCAAAAAAAAAAGTGAGAAAGAAAAAAAATCACAGTGATCTGCTGTGAACTGGGTGAATAATGGCTCACGGCTCATTTCTGACAGCTGCTTGATAGGCCTCAGACAAATTAAAAAGGTCAGACTCACAGAGGGTTGTTAATAGCTCCAAGGCTTTGTGTGGATTATTAAGCATTGAAAAGGTGCACAGAATTGCCTGATGTGTGAACCAAACTCCTGTGCAAGGCAATTTAACTGATCTGAAATCTGAATGAGTGGTTTAATACTTACGATATCAAAGGGGTAGTCATCATTTCTCACCCTCATATCATTCCAAATCTACATGACTTTGTGGAACATAAAATTACTGATTTTGAAGAATGCTAGGCTTCAAAGAACACTGGAACCCCACTGACTCTCAATGTTCCATTATATTTTAATGGAATCGCTTTGAGAGAACCATCAATGAAGGATGAACCGATTTTTATGTGTGCTATTGCTCTGTCTTTGTGTACATGGGCCTAGTTGTTTAGTTACAGAATAACTTAGATGAGAACTTTATTCAAGAGTTCCTTCTAAGACCAAAGGTGTTTTCAGAAAACAGCCCACAGATCTATTGGCAGCTCAGGACTATTAATCATCAGTCCTGATTGTGGAGCCCAAGGCCGTTGATGGGAACATTTAACATTTCCACTAAGTTCAAGAGCCAAAATCTTGCAACACACATCTAACCTGAGTTTGACTGCGTCCAGACTGCTCTCATTCAGGTTACCTTAACTGCAAGCAAAGAAATTTCAACTAATCACAGTTTGACCCTCTCCTCATTCTGGAAATTATGTTTATTTAGTGATTGCGTAGCGCTGCAGACACCAATTACCCACAAAAGTGTTCAACATTCAGTGTTGAGACTGGAATGCTGTGATTTATCCCTGTCTCGCTGTGATTTCTTTTATAAAGGGGAACCTTGTAATTTTAGCAATTTCTTATTGGCACAAATGCTATAATGTTATAATGCTATTATATATAAATGCAATGACGAAAAATCATCAGTCATTTGTAACCGGTTTTTATTACATTTTCTTTGCAATTTCATAGACTACAACAAATCAGCTGGTTACACTTTATGTTGTCCCCTTTAGGCATCTACTAAGTAGCTTTGTAAATACAATACATGTCAACTAATTCTCAGCAGCTATATGTCTACTAACTCTCAGAGTGGACTTTGGGTTTAGGGTTAGTAGAATAAGTTGAGATACATGCAAAGTTTCTCATAGTCATTATGTTGTATGTTGTGGACCCATCAAAATAAAGTGTTAGAAGTTATTAAGCAGACAGTCTACTAATACTCTAATGACATGTAGTTGCAAAGGTACTTGCTGTTAGTAGAATGTCTAAAGTGGACTATCGGAATAAAGAATTACCAATGTGCTATATTTGTTAACTGAGAAATATGTGCTATATGTGCTGAAAGTAAAAGTATAGACTAGTAAGAGAAACGTCTAGGTTACGAACGTAACCCACGTTCCCTGAAGGAGGGAACGGAGACGTTACATATGGGAACTCGCCAG
>JAUYWG010000031.1:22854782-22877402 GCA_034779775.1 Enteromius afrohamiltoni | reverse complement strand
GCACGCCAATATTCATTGGCCTTTTGTATAAAGCTCAAAGGCATTTGGTCTCTCTGGCGAGTTCCCATATGTAACGTAGAAGTGATTCGACTGAAAGGGTAACTACTATCCCAGATATGAGCAAAGATTAAAATTGGTAGTGAAATAATTGTAATCAAATAGGGAAAATAATTTAGAGACAAGTAAATTCCACAAATAATTACAAAGAAAATTTTTAAGTATAAAAACATGTTTTCTTTAAAACTTCAGTATTTTCTTCATTTTATTTATAATGTCATCATTTATCATTTACAGAATATTTAAAAAATATATATATATATATTTTAAAATTAATTAATTAATTAAATATATATAATTGTATGGGGAAAATAAGGATTTTAAAACAAAAAAGCACAATAATTCCAATTCCATAATAAATCCTTCTATAAAATCCAGTCTAAGAAATTGCTGTAGAGGTTAAAAGTGCACCATGCAGTAGGGTTTTATTGTATATTTCTGTCCTTAAAGCTGTTACGCAACACAGCTCACCCTCCATTTCTTTTGCCATTACCTCACAGAAACCCAGAATGAGTATGAAAATAGACCTCTGTTTCTCACAGCTATTGATATAAAAGCTCTGAGGTAACTGCGGTACTCTAAAAGACACAAACACGTGTTTAAAAAGAGCTTCTAAATAGAATCAGTCATCTGATTAAGCCTTTTCATCTGATATTACACAAACAGAGTTGCACCAGTGAGTCAGGACATATATCTTGTGACAATTATTGTATTCATTGCTGAAGTGCATGGCATTTGTCTCAGTCTCAGAGTCTGAAATGACACGCCAACAGTCCATGTTTGTGTTTATCCTCTATCCACTGGGACATATTCATGAAAAAACAGTATAGCGAATTTTATACATTTTGTGTAAATCACACGGAAATTTGTGATCAGTTTAATAGCACAAAATATGTAAAGTTATTCGGCAATAAGCAAGTTAATCAATCAATCTGTCCAAATAAATAAATAAATTAGGTCAAATGAACAAATAATCTTCTTGCATTGTAAAAATGAGACAACTTTTGAAAATCTATTGATGGGTTGTCATATTGGTGGCATTCCATGGTATATACAACCTGATCTCGCAGCAATACATATTTTCCAAGGTGGCTAATTCGTACAATTCGTACGACCTCTCTAACCCTAACAAATTCATATGATTTATTCTAAATCGTACGTATTTTGTGAGTTGCCAATTCGCATTAAATTGTACTAATGACCTACGCCTAACCCCGCCCCTAAACCTACCTGTCACAGGGTTTTAGACAAATTAAACAAAATCGTAAGTGAGGTCATACAAATTAGTACAAATTTTGCACCTCGTACGAATACGTACAAATTGGTCGTGAGACTGTGCTGGGTATATAAGTAACCATTCATGAGCAGAATTGTGTATTATGCTTTGTTTTGAGTTACGTCTGTTTAATCATACAGAAATTTGAAATCAGTTTAATAGCATAAAATATGTACAATTATCTGTCAGTCTGTCAACCAGTCCAAATAAAGAAATTCTGCTAGCATTTTAAGAATAAAACAACTTTTGACAATTTATTGATCGGATGCCAAATTTTGTCAGATTGTTGGCATATTTTTGACAGTTATTTTACTGATGGGTTTCCAACATTTATCAGGTTGGAGACAAGATTTTTGACAATTAATTTACTGATGAGTTGCTAGAATCTTTTTTTGGCACACCATCTTTAAAAAAGTAGTATATGCTCTTAAGTCACACCACTAAAGTGATATTTTAATAGTATTTATATTCTATTATAGTATTTATTCATTCATCTTTTTGGTTTTTTTTTATTTTTTTTATTTCAAATGTTAGTACTTATTAATTTCAGGTAAACGTACATTTCCCCCCCTAATGTTTATATTTTTGTTTCATCTGTTATCAGTTCATCTAATATTTATATCTTAAAAATGTCTTTGTTTAAACTATTTGAAATGTTTTTTAGGTAACAACAATAACACACTCTTTTGTCCGCATTCTTACTTTGTTAAAATCAATCATCAAATAAGATAACACATAAAACAACACAAAATAAATGAACTCATTTCATATGTCAGTCAAATAAATTTGTGATCGTAACATCATATGTGTGTATAAGCAGAAGGTGTGCCTGCACAAGACTGCACTATATTTGTTCAGCTTATGTCAGTGCAGAATGATTCATCCGAGGCATACATGTGTGTGATTTGTTCTTTGACAGATGATTGATTGATCCTTTGTGATGTTTCAAGATGAGAAGTACTGTACTGTATATAATATACATACAGTAGCACACACACTAAACATACATGTACACACACACACCCACACATAGTATGTTCGACATGTCTCTTTGTCGCATTGTAATTATTATGGGTGTGGCTTTATCATGGCTCTATTAACTTGTCAGTTAAACTTATCTTGTGCAAAAGAAAAACACCCTCTAAAAACACAGTCTGGTCATGTGACCACATCAGTTAAAGGTGATCCGACTTTCCCATAATAAAACGGAACTGTACCATCTGCTGCTTATGGAAACAGTACAATAGTCCTGTATTTACTTTTGATTCACTAACAGTCACGTCTACTCAGCTTTACTTGTAGAGCACTTTTCAAAGTGCAACATTAAATAGTTATTTAAAAAGCAGTTTTTTGAGGATATTACTGTAGCATGTGATAAGTTATTAGCATGACTTATTGAGTTTACGCATTAAAAATAGATTTGAATCTGGCATACTGACCCTTGTGGAGTCCCAGTTCCCTTTTCACATGAAGAGCACATTCTGTTCTGCAAAACGAATTCATCAAGATTAAGAATATAGATGGTGGGTTTTCCATTTTACACTAGTAAAAAAGAATTATCTCAGACAAAGTCATTCATGTCATGTATTATGTAAGTGCTGTAAGGATTGAGAAAGAAGGATTTAGGCAGAGACACAAAAAAACGGTGTTCTTGACTCATACTGACCAAAACACACACACAAAAACAAACAAAACTAAATGTCACTGTTCTTTTGCAGTCATTTGACTGGGTGTCTGAGTGTGCAGCTTTAGGCCTGAAACATACAGTACAATGTGAGTACACAACTGTAAATGCTGCTAGCTATACAAGCTCTATTTATCATGTTGTTGAATTCTGAAATGTGTCAGAATGCAGTGCAAATATGTGTTAGCACTGCTGCAAGCAAAATGGGCGAACATTTCAGGTCTTCTCACCTTTTTCAGGTCAATTATAGCCATGGTGGCATAACATTTTGAAGAGAATGGAACTGCTAATTCAGAGTAATTTAAAATTCAACATGCTAACTGCAGGAAAAATATTTTGAAGTTCCCCTTTAGGGAAAAAAAAAAATCCTGTTGCATTCATAGTCTTAGAAATAAAGGTTCTTTATTGACATCTTTGGTTCTATGGAGAATCTTGAACATCCATGGAACCTTTCAAATGCAGAAAAAGGCTCTTTTAAAGACAAAAAATAAAAACGTTCTTTAGATTTTTAAAGTGTTCTTCAAAATGGTTCTTTTAGAACCTGTTCACTAAAAGATTCTTTTGTGAACCAAAAATGGTTCCTCTATGGCAACAACACTTGGAACCTTTGTTTGTAAGAGAGCATGCCAGTGCATATTATGATATATGATGATAATATAGCTTGATCATGATCAAACCAAATAGATTTTTTTTTAACTTTTTTCTATAGCCTATTCACACACACACATATATATGTATATATATATATATATAGACAGTGGGTACGGAAAGTTTTCAGACCCCCTTAAATGTATTACTCTTTGTTATATTGCAGCCATTTTTACAGCCATTTTAATTTTTTTCCTCATTAATGTACACACAGCACTCCATATTGATAGAAAAACACAGAATTGTTGGATTTTTGCAGATTTATTTAAAAAGAAAAGCTAAAATAACACAATACATTCGTACAATGTATTGTGAATATAGTGTTATAAATAACACTCATATATTCAACTCAGGTGCTGTCCATTTCTTCTGATCATCCTTGAGATTTTTCTACACCTTCATTTGAGTCCAGCTGTGTTTAATTATACTGATTGGACTTGATTAGGAAAGGAACACACCTGTCTATATAAGACCTTACAGCTCACAATGCATGTCAGAGCAAATGAGAATCATGAGGTTAAAGGAACTGCCTGAAGAGCTCAGAGACAGAAATGTGGCAAGGCACAGATCTGGCCAAGGTTGCAAAAGGTCTGGCCTTGGTGAGAGAGGTAAAGAAGACACCAAAGATCACTGTGGCTGAGCTCCAGATGGAAGAAAGTTGTAGAAAGTCAACCATCACTGCAGCCCTCCACCAGTCGGGGCTTTATGGCAGAGCGGCCCGACGGAAGCCTCTCCTCAGTGAAAGACACATGATAGCCTGCATGGAGTTTGCTGAAAAGCACCTGAAGGACTCCAAGTTGGTTAGAAATAGGATTCTCTTGTCTTATGAGACCAAGATTTGGAATTCTAAGCGGTATGTGTGGAGAAATGTATGTGTGTTTTTCAGCTGCAGGGACAGGACGACTGGTTGCAATCTAGGGAAAGATGAATGCGGCCAAGTACAGGGATGTCCTGGACCAACACCTTCTCCAGAGTGCTCAGGACTTCAGACTGGGCCGAAAGTTTACATTTCAACAAGACAATAACCCTAAGCACACAGCTAAAATAATGGAGGAGTGGCTTCACAACAACTCTGTGACTGTTCTTGAATGGCCCAGCCAGAGCCCTGACTTAAACCCAATTGAGCATCTCTGGAGACCTAAAAATGACTGTCCACCAACGTTTACCATCCGACCTGACAGAATTGGAGAGGATCTGTAAAGAGGAATGGAAGAGGATCCCCAAATCCAGGCGTGAAAAACTTGTTGCATCTTTCCCAAAAAAGACTTTTGCTAAATACTGAGCAAAGGGTCTGAATACTTAGGACCATGTGATATTTCTTTTTTAATAAATCTGCAAAAATGTCAACAATTCTGTGTTTTTATGTCAATATGGAGTGCTGTGTGTACATTGAGGGAAAAAAAAGAACGGCTGTAAAATAACAAAGAGTGAAAAATTTAAGGGGGTCTGAATACTTTCCGTCACGGTATATAGTATATGTAGTTTAAAGAACAGACTTTAAAAAGTACTTTTCTTTCTTTCTTTCTTTCTTCCCTCCCTCCTTTCTTCCTTACTTCCAAATGACTGATAAAAATTCAGCTTTTCATCACAAGAATAAATAATATTTAAAAATATATTAAAATAGAATATCCTGTTTTTATTTCACATTATTAATGTTTTTAATTTATTTTTGATCATATAAATTCAGCCTTGATGAGCATTATAAAAAACACTGAAAATCTTACAGATTCCAAATAGCTGCAGTGTAAAATACGAAATTTTTATTTTCTAGGCTTTTGTGGACTGGAAGTAGAAAGTAGATGTGCACAACGAGCGGTAGAACAAATGCTAGTTTTGAAGGTGAAACATCTTGATCCCCAGTTTTGCTGGACCTTTTACAGACTTTGTGTTTTGAAATCTATAATTAGATATACAGAGACAGAACGATCATTGTTCATTCCTCTGAGCCTGGGTCCAGACAGATGATACATGAGTTTATATTTGTGAAGCCGTGGCTATGAGTAACGGTGGGAACTGACTCAACTGAGGAACCTGACAATATGATTAAAGAGCCCTTAAAAGCAGCACTGATCTGACCCCCTGGCTGCAACAAGCTCTTTCGGAAGCCAAAAAGTAGCTTTGCCTGTTTGTAAAGAAGAGACCTGAATGCCAGCAAAACACAAGACTTACATATAAATAATTACGAGTTTATAATAAACAGAATATTATCATGGGTTGTTGTGGACACTCAGATGTTTGCCTAATGTTCTTGCAAGGTTCTTTCTGTTATGAACAAATGTTCTTCCTATAAATTTAAATGAAACGTTTCTAAAACATTTTAGTTGTATGTTTTTTTTTTTGTTTTTTTTTATGTCACTACTTGTTTCAGAATGTTCAGAGAACAGTTAAAAGTAGCATTCCAATGTTTAAAAATCTGAATGATGTTTATAAAACTGAATGTTCACCAGTCCTTTGCAAACTGGATAATAAAATGTTTATAACCGAATGGGAATGTTAGCAAAATGTTATTTTTGTTTTATAGTCATCATTCCTGTGAAAGACTCAATGTTTTAAACATAGTATGCTACATTGTAGTCATGTGAACTCATTACATGCATGTTTATTTCCATGGTCATATTTATAGTAGACATAGTCAGTACTAAGATAGTATGCTATTCTGAACAAAGCCTTAAAGGGACAGTTCACTCAAAAATGAAATTATATTGCTGCTCGTGTTGTTCCTGTTCCAAAAACAAAAAATAGACATTTTGAAGAATGTTTCAGCTGTTTTTGCCCATGAGAAAGACTCATGGAAAAGAAAGAGAAATGCAAATGGTGTGGAACGACAAGAGAGTGAGTAAATGATGGCAAAATGTTCATTGTTGGACGAATTATCCCTTTAAATCGCCTCAGTGTACTGGATGTGTATTTTCATAGTTAAGTAATACCAGACTTGGAGCTTGCCTGTTGTTGGGAGTTTCTTGCCAAGTTTCTCTTTAGAGTTGAAAGGGATTCTCTGTAAGTTTAGTTGGGAGATTTGTCCATGTTTTAATGCATTTCAGAGCTTTATAAGCCATGCATGATCAGTCACGCTAACCTGATTTTACCAAGTGCAACATTGTGATTAACCAATCAGATTTGAAGTCTTTGTGAAGTTTAGGCTTACAATCAGTGTTTGGTGCTTGAACGTCAGTGTCAGTCATCTATCACTTGCTCTGATTTTAGGCATCACTCCTGGGTAAGGTGTAGAGATATGGTCAAGACTGTATTTTTGCATTAAAATGTAGTTCTAGGGTCAACAAAATATGTTGACCTAGGGACAAATAGTACTTGGCAAAATCAGGACTCCCTGTTGGAGTTTCCCCCACCACGTCACAGGTGGAGTCCAAACCAACCCAGAACCAGATGCAGAAACACAGGATTTGCCCCCCTCTTAGAGCACACTGACTTTCCTACAAAGAAAAATGACTATGTCAGATTTGGATCTGTTTCTTTTTATGCATATTTATACTAAGAATGTTGAAATAAGGCTACACACCAAACACTGTTGGTTAAAACTAACAGGGCATAATAAATCATAAGTTACAGTACACTGTGTCCACAAACCAAAGAACTGATTGAAATCTCTTCCATGTAAGTAAAAGTAATAATACACTTTGATTGGTTTTCTCCCCTTTCCCACTTTCAATGAATATAGTACTCAAAGATAATATTTAAAAATTCACAAAATAAAAGTTTTTGTTTACATAATAAATGTATGTGTACTGTGTTTATGTTTTGAGAATATTTACATAAATAAATGTATATATTTATAGCATTATATTTTATATTATTATTATTATTATTATATTTAATACATAAACCTAAAAGGATCTGAAAACAAAAAAGCATATATAATTAAAAAAAAAAGTCTGATATTTGCTCTTCTGATATCTTCTAAAGGTTATGAAATTTTCTCTGATCATTTGTTGGAAAAGAAAAAGTTTTAGGCTTATTTTGTTACTTATTCATGAATATTTCCATGCAATTTATATTCCAGTGTTGTTTTGCAGATAAACAGTACTTGTTTGTTTGTTGTGTAGGTGGTTCTTGGCGACAGTGACACTATTTGTTGTGTCTATATGATGGAGAACAGAAAAAAAACCTACCCTTTTTTGAGTCTTTGGTAATATAACTGCCATATTGTGGGACATTATCCAAAGAGCCAGCATTCTCTCTTTTCCTCCTCATCGCTGTTTTTATCCTCCTCCACATCCCGGCCCTCGGGCCTAGACTGCACTGCGTGGGCTCCGGCATTTGTGCTTGTGCGTTCTGACCTATAGATGCCATGTTGACATAGCGCTCAGTGCTGCATAAGCTGATAAAAATACAAGCGTTTGGGCTGCTGTGCTCAGGTCCTGAAGTATTACACAATCAGAGCCCTGGCCCTTTAATTGTGATATTTTAAAATCAGGGATTTTAGCACCAGAGGCATTTTAAATGATGTTTGAACTGCCGTACAAACTATATAAAAGAGTAGCTAGCATTACACAACCACTTCCCATGAGCCAATGGTATACGTAATTTTTCACTTCACAGTAACTTTAACATCTAACTTTAACATCATACGTAACCACATGCTGATGCTGCTTCAAAACCTAGTATGCTGCAGTCAGAAGCAATATTTTTAGGGACTACAAGCAAAATCCATTACTATTATTATTATTAATAATAATTTACTTAAAAAATATTATTATTATTATTTTATTTTATTTTAATAGCCTTTTGCCCATTCATTCTTTTAAACCTCTTCTTTATCCACTTAGGAGTCGAGAGGAAGACAATTGCTGCCTCACCTTTGCCATTTACACTCTCCTCTCCTTCTCCACATCCTCTCTGTCTCTGATAGGATAATCCGGCGAGTCAGTGTTGACCCATGTGAGGATGGGATTACACTCTTATTTGCAGAGTTTTTATCCCGCTTGCCATCTGTCAGAGGTACACAAGAGAGACAGAAAGCGGCTTTGACATTCAGGGTCCATTTCTGAGCACTTTTCTCCAAAAATTATCACCTCACGTGTGTTCAGGAAAAATAAAAACATTGAATCTTAAAAAATGAGAAATAATCACACTGGGCCATATAAAAATAAATAAATTAATTAATAATAATAATAATAATAATAAAAAACCAAAATGTTTATTGTTTTTCTAATAATACATTTATATATATATATATATATACATATACATTTAAAAAAATAAAAAAATAAATAAAATAAAATTATCACCTCACATGTGCGTGTTAAAAAATACCTGCCTAGTCTCACGGTGATTCGTACATATTTTACGAGGTGGCTAATTTATACAAATTCGTATGAGTATTCATATTCTTTTTTTGCTAATCATACGTATTTTACGAGTTGCAAATCCGTATGAATTTGTATGAATGATCTACACCTAACCCCGCCCCAAAACCTACCCGTCAATGGAGTTTAGACAAATCGAGCAAAATTGTATGAGTGAGGTCTTTTGGAATTTGCACGAATTTGCCACCTCGTAGGAATACGTTCAAATCGGTCGTGAGATGGTGTTGAAAATACAGTAAGCTTAAACAATTAGCAATAATCACTTTGTCCCATAAAATAATACTATCAATCAATAGATTTATTAATAATACATTTACTATTACTCATTGATTGCATTATTTAAACAACAATAACAAGAATAAGAAGAATATGAATCATCATCGTAATAATTCTGAATTATGAGAGAATTATTATTATTTTACTCATTGTTGCTCCCAGAATATGTTCTAAACAAAAACATTTTTAAATAATATGTGTTCATTTTATATCAAATTTTCTGGAAGAACATAGCATCTTGAATATTACAACATGTCTACGCTGACTTTTTCTCTTTTGTGGTTTAAAAGATCAAAGAAAATCAGGTATTCCGTGATTATGTCCTTTTAAATCATTTCCCCACTGTCCTTAAAGTCCTCCTGCAGCGCCACTCAGCTAGAGGTCAACACTTCACCCTTCAGGATCCGTCTTGTCCTTCATCGCCTGCAATTAACAGCACTGCCTGCAATCTGATCTTGGAGCCCTACGGGCGACTCCCACAGTCAGCTTATCACCTCCCCTGCCTTGTCTGCTTCAGTTCCTGCAGCGATCCAAAGTGTCTCGCAGGCAAAGGCTATTAGATCCTATATTTCCCTCAGTAAAAGAGATTTATCCCTAGATAATTAAGTCTACTGATGTACGTCATACATGGGGTTGCTACAGGTCCTGGTGTTTAATGTAATGAGAATGCTCCCTCAGGTGTGAACAGAAGATCTGGAGAACTAGACTGAAGAATTTTCCCAGAGCGGAAAAGAATATGATATCTGACATATGACATGTAGAAATGCACAGGCACAGGCAGGTGTAAACACAAACACTGCATATCACACCTATATTCTTATAAACTTCCAAAAAAAATTAATAAATCAAATCAGATAATACTAATAATTCTTATAACAATAATACTAATACTAATAATAATTATGATTATGACATTAACACTACTAATACTACTGCTACTAATTATTATTATTATTTATTTATGTATTTAACTGAAACCATTTTAGTTAAGAATAACCCATCATCAAAAAAAGCCATTAAAAAAGTATACTTATGAGGAGAAGTATTTTGGACCAATGAGATTTCACTGTAAGCAACCTAATACAATCTTACCTTTTTGCATTATTTACAGTTTAATTAAGACATAATATGAGCCAGGTTCGACTATATCTGCGAGGGCACATTTGGCTCTCAAAACTATAACCAAACACTCTCACCATCAAACACAGACACATACAAGCCATTCACAACAAGCAAACCAAAACAGAAAAAATAAACCAAATCAGTTCTGCAGCTTTCATGGAAGTTCTGTGTGCTTTTTAGTACATCGCTGTCCTTAGAAAACCTGCTTGGCTTGTTTTGAAAAGCCTGAGAATATAAATGTTCTGACTTCAAATTCTCCTCTGTGTCCTTTCAACAACTAGGAGAGTAAGAGCACTCACCTTAAACAATATGTAATGTCAAGCTCTCCAGACCAGAAATGTGACCAGCTCAATTGATGTTGATTTATGAGAGTAGCATTTGGCATGCGCTTAATATGACTGTCAGGTCCTGACCAGATTTTTAAAGATGTAACAGTTTTCTTGTATGCGCAGGGTCTTGAGGGAATCTGGGGTTTGTGATCAAATCTGTTGTGGTGTGTAAGTTTGACTGTTGAGCTTCTTCCACCGTGGTTTACAGCCAGATTTCAGTGACGGATTGGCCCAAATGTAATCCCGAAAACACAGAGTGTATTAGAGCTAATACTTGTGGCTTCACCTCATTGGACATGCTTTAGCACAGTCAGATATATGTCCAATGCTTAAATCTGCGTGCCACCAGAGAGTTTTAAAGAGAAACAGACTTTCTTTCTTTACTTCTTTCAGCTCTTTGTATGCTTCAGTCACTTGAGTTCATAGCATTTGTTTGTGGTAAATGTCCATGGCTATGACTGTTTAGATGATGGTTGTTCAATATTTAACCTTTTTTTTTTTTTAAGTAAAATATTTACAGTGAGGTCCAAAGTTGAAAAATTGGAAGAAATTAATTATTTTATTCAGCGAAGATGCATTAAACTGAGAAATGAAGACTTTTAGACATTTGTTTTATTGAACTTTTTCTCATCAAAAGAATCCTGAAATAAAATGTAGCCTACACTGGAAGCTTTGGTTGCTGGAATTCAACCGTAAAAATACGGTTTTACGGTTTTGTTAAATTTACAGTTAAATACCGTAATTCCATTCACTTATGTAATGTTAATTTACCAACCCATTAAAGTACCAAAGTTTTGTACCAAATATATGTTACATATAATGTTGTTAAATAAATGTTTATTGCATATTTTAGTTTAATGAGTCTCACCGTTATGATGTTTAGTGCTTGTGTAGTTTATGTTTTTTCCCTATAAATTAAACAGGAATTTACCATTAACCATTTAACAGTTTTTTACTGTATCATTTTCACAGTTTGTTACTGTTAAAATCAGACAGACAATTGCAGTTTGGTTGAAAATGAAAATCCAATTGACGCCAGTATTTGATGACATTGATGACATCACAACCAAACTTTAACCGAATATCAACATCTTATGACATTGTGTGCCTGCTGGGATATTAAGCAGCACCACTTGTTTTTAACATTGATAATAATAAGAAATGTTTCTTTAGCAGCAAATTAGCATATTAGAATGATTTCTGAAGAATCATGTGACACTGAAGATTGGAGTAATGATGCTAAATTTTAAAAATAGCACTTTAAACAGAGACAGATAATTTATAGACATTATAGACAGATATATTCAGACAGATAACAGCCATTTTAAATTGCAATAACGTGTCACGGTATTATTGTTTTTACTGATTAAACGCATAAGAGACTTCTTTCAAAAACATAAAAACATTTAAAAAATCTTATTGGCACCAAACTCTTCAACAGGTTTGAATGTTTCTGGTTACATACACTGCTACCTTTCACTACTGATCTCAGGCTGAACCTGCATCCTGTGTTCAAGCCAAAAGCCCTGTACTAAAAACCTGAAACATGTGCAGCCCAGTAAGCTGATATAACATTCATGCGGTTAGATGCGAGATAAGGTCGCTCTAACTGCCGCTATAAAATTCAAAGTGAAAGCGCTGCATGATTTTGTGGGGCATTATAATGCTAACAGCACAAGCTGAAAGCAATCATGAGCGGTGCTAAAATCACAAGACATAAATTCTGAAAATGCTCATCTTGGTTATCTGGTCCAGTTCTTACAGGCCTTTTCAAAAACCGCAATCATCAACACAGCTCATGACTGATGAAGAATCAAATTTACCTCAATGCAATATTCGAAAATATGGAACAGCTGGAGTGGATTAACACTGAAATAATGAATAATAAACAGCTTGTAATGATCAGATCAGTCATTTCCATGATACACATGACTTCTGGAAGTAATACCATATGGACCTTAGGACATAGGGCCAAAGATATTGGCTAGTAGACAAATATATATATTTCAGTAAGTATTTATCATTGCAATGATCTATGCTTTCACTTTAGTAATACTGATCCTCCTTCTCTAGAATATCTTACTTTTAAATCTCATACAATCAGCTATAAGGCTCCTTTTATAGATATAATCCTGTTCAATCTGTGTGCGTATTATAACAAACCTCAATGACAGATCCTATTACCAACTGACTTTCATCTCTTCTCATTGGTTCACTGTCATCTCACAACTCTCATCTCTGTTATTAAGTCCAATGAGTACAAGCCTCCACTCAGAATATATACTCTGAAAATAAGAGGCACATTATGTATCAAATTAACACTAAAGAGAGTTAAAGGTAGGGCTATTCCACAGGCAGTTTTTAGCATGATCAGATTTTTTTTCTCTCAGATCTTTTGTGAAAAAATTACAATATGCTTTAATTAATAATGCTAAATTCAGTTCACGCTGCTACCATGGTATGTAAATTATATGTGAATACGATAATCATTCATCTGATTTTTAATAACCGTTTGATACCACAGTTGCACCACAGTCATTTTTGCAAAGGGAGCTCCAATATTGAGCTGTTTACTTCTCTCTCCCCCTGCACATGTCTGTTATAATGAGAGCATCTAATGTTTCTTTGTAATATTTTGCACATGGTATGCTGCTGTACTACAGATCTGTATTTGAATGGCCTTTTTGTTTAGAAACTTTATGAGTGTGTGCATGTGTGTCTATAGACCCTCCTCGGCTTCTTTCTGCAGCTGCCTCCATATTTAGTTACTGCAGTGACTCAGAGAGAATAATCTTTGCTATTTTGCAATATTGGATTTATTTCACCTACACTATTTCCTATGGTGTGGTTTGCAATGTGTGTGTTGTGTGTGTGTATGTGTATGTGTATGTATATACATATATATATATATATATATTAGTAACACCATGATGATAGTACCATGGTATTTTTTTTGTACCTTGGGGTACCAACCACAGTAGAAAATCCAGATGACAACACCTGGTTCTAGATGGACAATGCTGGCCATGAACAGCATCACAATCTTATTTGTGTAGTTAGAGCTAAACTCTTAACCTGTGGATAAACACCTGGTTTCCCCTTGGTTTCCAGTGGGCACGATGGAAATGATAACGTTTGTCCAAGAAGTCACTATATTTGTCCCTAAACTTTTGAAAAAACAAAAAAAAAAATGGTTTTCCTGTCCTCATCATAATTTATTAGTTTCCACTGTGTTTTAGTAAGTACCTCATTTAGTTCTTTGTTGCTTAAAGGGTTAGTTCACCCAAAAATGAAAATTCTGTTATTCATTCTCGCCCTCGTGTTGTTCCAAACTCGTAAGACCTTTGTTCATCTTCAGAACACAAATTAAGATATTTTTGAGATTAGAGAGCCATCTGACCCTACAGCAACACAATCTGAAATGATCTCAGGTCCAGAAACATGGTAAAACAGTCCATCTGAGGCCATCAGAGGCTCAACTCACTTTTGTGATGCAAGGAGAATACTTTTTTTTGCGCAAAGGAAACCAAAATAACATAATTTACTCTATCCATTCTTCTTCCATGACTTACGTCTTCTGCCATTTGAAAGAGTATCACTACGCACTGTATACGCAAGCTTTCACATACGGTATTTAACACACGTTTACATCCGGGGGGAAGCACGTGCATGTATGTAATCTGTGGTTGTTTACACCAAGAGGAAAGCGTGGTGATATTTTTACACCTATTTACACCTATTTATTTTCAGGGTAAATGTTTATAACAAAAAATTTCAATACTAAAATTTGTATTTAGGTTATACATAAATTAATTAACTAATTAATACTAATAATTGTTTTAGATGGTATTATATGACACAGCCTTATTTGGATAATATATATTGTAATATATGCGACACAAAATATATCTGTTTATGTTTTGTAACAATTGTACATGTCTTCCATTGTCTAATATGTTTCTTTTTTTTATTTTACAATAAATTTTACAATGACAATAAATGTAATGTACATTTAGCAAGTGCTGACCTGGATCACATTTTTATTTTATTTTTTTAAGGATTTAGGCAGTTTCACGGTTCACTGTGCCTTTATGAGAATCAGATTGCATGAAACACTGTAGCATGTAATTCATGTAAATTAGATTGTACAATTAAAAAATTTAAAGCAAAACCAGAACGCTCTGACCTTAGCTTCGTGAAATTATGCTAAAATGAAACAAAAACAGCAGATGGGATCAATGAGAGTGCAGATTTGCTCTCTGACAGCAGGTGGCACTTATGGAACAGCAGCAATAGAATGCTTTCAGCAGTTTTAAATACCACATTAATAAGCATAACATGGAGGTAAGATGAAAAGATCATCTAAACTTTTCTGAAGTCAGTCAGTGTCCCTAAGAGATGCATTCATATAAACCCCCGCCCAATTCAAGAATTAGGGTTGTCTTCTAATATTTTGTACATCATAATCAGTGATCTTGCTCTGCCTGTTACAGTATTTTCTCTTTGTGTTCGTCTTCAGCATATTGTGTAAATAACCATTTACAGATGGTTTATTTGCCCAGTTAAAGAATTTGTTGTGTGTTTTAGATCACTTACCATTATCACCTATAGCATTTCAAAGACTGCCATCATAATGACTAATTTAAACTAGTATAGGTTCATTTTTAAATGTTAACACATCAACATTAACTCCAAAGGTACTTAACTGCACACATATTACAGACATTCGCATTTCATTGGAAAGCACTGTGTATTTCTTTATCTGAGCGGACATGTGTGATTTGAACCCTGTGCAACCGTGAACGCTGGTTGTCGTGGAAACCTCCACTACTCTGCAGCTGCTGTACAAAAGCAGATGATGGCAGTAAAAGTGAGAGCGTGCACACACACTCTAATACCCCAACACTACACACAGAGACACAAACCTTTGGGGGACAGGGAGTGTTTACTTGATACACACCAGCGTGCACGGCATAACACTAGCAGCAACGTCTGTCCTTGATCAATATTATCAAGCTAAATTTGGCTCTGGCCTGCAGTTTTCTCATCTACCACCAAACAACAAAAAGGAGATACTCAGTTTGAGGCATCGTGACCAAACGTATCATTCAAGAGTGTAGTATTCATTCCAGCTCACAATACCACGTAATGGAAGCACATGCAGTCTCAAAGTCCAGCACATCACCCCAACTGGACATTTCATTTATTTAACATCAGCCACTAAAGAACACTCAGTGTCAGACCGTGCCAAGCCATAGTGAGATTGATTAGTGTTTATCCATATGTCAGGAAAAGTCCCCCGTATGGCCAACATAAACGCCAGCAATTGTAGACAGATGCCAAATGGAGTTCCAACTGGGGATATAGGGAGGAAAAGGCAAACAAATGTGCTTATGTAATCAGATTTATTATGAAGAAAGAAATATGGCATGGACTGTGATACAAGAGTACAGTTAATTACACACAGTCTTATGCATATTGGTAAAAATAGGTCATGGATAATGTATCGTGTGTTGTTGCAGACAAAACTCAGAAAAAGTAAGCCTAATCTTTCTTAAATGTATATTTTGGGATAATGCAAAACATTGCTTGCCACATGCCTACTTGTCAAATATATAGAAAATAGATATGAATTATTAAATTAGGTTGAAATTATTACTAAGAAAGAAATGGTGCAGCAATGCATTAAACTAGCACAGCTACTTTGCATAGGAATATTCTTTGGACAATTATATAGATTAGCAGTTCTATTGTTAAATACACATAACAACAAAATTATGCAAAAGGTATGAAATTAGATTAGATTAGATTAATGCAATGTAAAAAAAAATACTAGAGATATAGTAGATTATTTTACTAGATATATAGACTTAAAAACTGAGCAATCTCAAGGTTTTATATATATAAAAACACACATATACACACAAAACAACAAAATTATGCAAATGTAAAAAACTATCACGCAAAGTAAAAAAAGAAAAATCTAAATTAGTTTACTAGATTTTACTATCTCTCTATATATATAAACTAGATTATACTAGATACTAGTTTCAAAACAATCAATTAACTAATTGGCTGTCAGTGAATTATAAAACAGATGACATAATAATTGGAGGTTGAGACTGTGTGCAGGTTTAATGTAATTATGAGGTCTAATTATAAAATGTAAACTGAAGTATTTTGACATAGGATGTGGAATATAATAGCCTCTCTAAAACATTTTTCTCTCTCTGAGTGTATTATGGAACAGAATATGTATCTGGAATTAAAAGGAGGGAGGGGGGGCTCGTGATATCCTCATACAGCATGTACAAACACAACACACACACCAATATTCAGCCTCAGCAAACTCTGTGACTGCAGGATTGATGGCGTATCTGCAAAGGAACATTCCCACCTTGGGTTCTGAATCCTAAAGGTCAGCATAATAGGCTTTGGCTGTCTCCTCAGCACTCGAATGCAGGTTAGGGTTCAGCCGCAGTGCTCGTCAAGTCATCTATACAGTAAGTGCTGCTCCTGCATCGCCTGTCTCTTGCTTCTAAGGAGGATAGTATTTCATGGACACTTTAGCAGCCAATCTCCAATTTCCATGTGCTTCCAGTCATTTCAGGTTTCAGAGTTTATTCAGTTTTATAGGTACATAAAGCAATTACCATAAATCTGTTTACCCAGAATATACGGTAAGAGTAGTTGAAAACCATTTGCTGTTTGCTGTAGTGCCATGTAGAAGCTACTTCTTCCTTCCAGTTTCAACAAACATATACATATATATATATATATATATATATATATATATATAAAAAGTAATCAACTGCGTGATCTTTTATTACCTCTTAATAAAAACAACCCCCAAAAAATGCAAATGGCAAACATGCACCGTTTTTTGTAAGAGCATCATTCATTTCATTTTGTCGTTTATTGTAAAAGGATATCAATTCATCATTCATAGCGGTGCTAATGAAAGTCGTATGACAATCCCCTATGCTTGAACACAAAAGTAGCACAAGCGCTTGTGAGTTTCAGGCATGGGCTCCCAAAAATGTGTGCACCATGTGTGAGCGAGAGAGCACCAATCAGCCCATCGTTGCGGAGCAAGCGATGATTTCATTTTGATCAAAGTGGTGGTGTTCTGGAGCAATGGCCTGTGTTTTTTTATGGTTCCCTTCAAAATTCCAATTGTTAAAAAGGGGAAAGCAAAAAAGTAAATATTATTGCTAACGTGATTTTAGTGGATAATGTTTTCCACGTAATCAAAGAGGCAATAGTGAAAAGAGGTTAATTGAGTTTTTTTTCCTCCCTGCCCTTTTTCAATCACATTTATTTATTAGCTTGCAACAGTGAAACTCTCCAGCGCTTTCTATATTAACTTTCCAGCTCTTATATTTATAACTTTAGGTAACATAAATGAAATTCTGCCATGTCAGTTCTCACGTGCAATGCAATTAACCACCCTTTGAACTGTCTCAGATAGTACTAGCTGAAGAAACGTTTCTTGAAGAAGATGAGGTTGAAATATGGGTTAGGAGATCCTGGTCACAGTAAGCAGATTGACCCGAGTTGACATTAAGAGGTCAAAGAAGAAAGAGGGCCACTTTGTTTTGTGTTTGCTTAAAAGTATTCCTCTTTTGGCACTTCCTCTTTTCTAAAAATCGAAAGCCTACTTCCTCTTAAGACATTGCTGTATTGCTGGTCAACTAAATAACAGAAGTGTGCATGTATCACATCCTCCTGATACCCAAAAGAGCACTTTTGTTCTATATACACATTTGCCACATACAGGTAATATAATAAATATATATTCATTAATAAAACGAAATTTCAAGTGGTAATAACATCTAATAATGATAATGCATTTTATGAATTCTTACACACACACACACGTTGGTTTTTTGTGATTTATGAGGACTCTCCATATGTGTAATGTTTTTTATACTGTACAGACTGTATGTGGTATTGCCCTACACTGGCATTTTTAGATTTTCAAAAAACTTCATTCTGTATGTTTTATAAGCCTTTTGAATGTATGGGGACACTGCAAATGTACTCATAAATCACCTTCATATTGTATGTCATACCCATGTCATTATACAAAACTGTGTCCCCCTAAACCACATAAACATGCACACAGGCATATCATATATACTCATAATTTACAGTTTAGACAGTCTCTTTTCCCTTTGAAAACTGATGTGTGACATAACAGGATTTTTTTTTAATAGCTAATGCATTATTACGTTACGTGTTTATATTATACAATGTTTAATGAAGACTTGCTTTTGCGCACTTGTTAAACCTTGCACCTATGTGGTAAAACAAAAAGATTAATAAATGAACACTGGCTGTAGTTAAGGGGCGTGACGCTCAGTGGAGCCCTCTCAGACTCCGCCTTCTATGTAAATGAGTCAGTGTGGCGCTGGTGTCCGCGCGCTCAGTCAATGAGCACCGAGACCGGAGGAGTGTCCGACTGTTTACATCTCGTTTCGGAGGCCGAGAGATATTTTCCTCCATCAATGATGTCGGTGTGGAATTATCGCACTCTCAACCTTTGAGAAATAAAGGCGGCCAGCGCAAAACAGTGACCCGGCGTTAAAGTCATGGGAGGCCAGATAACCCGAAACGCCTTGTACGGTGAGGAACTGCGTTAAGGATCTCCATGCAACCGCTGAGTGATGTTTATTATGTTTGCCTGCTGATGAACGCTCCGATAAAAATAGATAGAAGGGAATTTAGAGAGGAAAAAAGTCTGCTTCTAAATACCGCATTGGAATGCTTGAAACACAAAACACAGTCGAGCACAAGTCAACGTAGACGGCATTTGTGTAGCGTTCTGCGCTCCAAGGAACGAATAAGCGAGCGCGTCTCGTGCCAGTGAATGAGCTTTCGCATCAGACGTGTTTCCCCCACAGCTGCGTGAACGCGTGAGAAGGGGAAGGGAATTTGTGGGGATTCCCTCTGTTGTTGGAAATAAGAAGGATTTACTGCGGGTTTTCCACAACGTTTGATTGCATTATTTACAAGCCCGTGAGCCAGCTGCTTTAAAAGACAACCAAATAAATCAGCTGAGTCGTTCTACATAAAAAAACACGGTTGAGTCGATCTTTTATGTCCTGATATTCGTGTTCAGGCTGGTGAGCTGCTACCGTATTGCTTTTGGCGTGTCGTGTATTTCTTGTTAAACTTGCAACTATTGCATGTCAGTGATCTTTCACTAACCCAGTAGTGACTAGTATCTTCACTACTAGCCCTACTCATTAGACGCTAACCTTGCAATGTGCATTGTATATTTATCCACATAAGCAATGTTACTACGCCAAATCATAGCAAAAATGAATATATGTGGTGTATAGATTCAGTATGGTTTCAATGTCAGGAGTTGATGTGGTATGGGATGTTTTGGCCGTCGGCCAGCAGGGTGAATGGGTGAATAATCTTCCGTGTTGGATGGGTAATTGTAACTGAAGCAAACATGAGCAGTTGGTTTATGTAAATCTTTTGGTCTGACTCTCTCTCTCTCTGAGTGCAGCTGATTGGCCTGGAGTTAATCTGAACCCTTGGTGGATCTGACCCACTTGATCATTAATTCTAATTAAAGCACTGTATCACATTCAATTAGGTAAACCGGGACTAGAGCTTTAACAGTCCAGAATGTTTAGTAGCACCTGGTGTTAGTGAAAAGCGCACTCGTCGGAACATACTTTATATTTTTATACCATGAGGAAGCCTTTGAGGAAATTTCTGAATTAAAAGAAATTCATAGATAGAGTACACGAATCACACTGAAAAACAAAAGCACTTGCTTACATTCGAAACAAATCGGTCAGCTCTGAAACAAAAACATTACAACGTTTGATTACAAGCAAATAAAGTGTCTTTTTTTTTTTAAATGAAAAGCATACGCATTTGTTTAAGGCCTTGAAACCTGAGCTGAAATCTTTTTTATTTTATTTTTGGACACTACAAAGGAAATGATAAGAAGAGGTGGAAACAGGATTGGGAAATGACGCAAGTCAGACTTCATTTTTGCTTAACATTTTTTTTTTTTAAGTTTGCCTTTCTTAAAAAAAAACATTTAACATGAGCACAGATCATTTAAAGATAGCTCCAGGTTTCACCTTTCGGTTCCTTTTTTTTTTTTTTTTCTAGTTTTTGCAGCAGGCTGTCAGTGAATATAAATGACTTGTCCAGAAACGCACGCATCTTTCACTTTACAGTCATTTACAGTGGTTTATCTGATCGTTGCACAAAAGCAGTAGCTGTCCAGAACTGAGAACAAGATAGTCTAGTTTGTAGTGTTTTGGATAGCTGGATAGGGTGTTTCTCATGCACCTCTGGAACACATCCTTACCTCTGAGTCAGGAAAGAGATTATTTATTTATTTAGTTTTTCATAAAAAGACTATAAAATGGAACATTACAACAATTCCAGATATTTCCCACTCTCAGGAGACCAAAAACAGTAATGCATTTCCACCTTAAACTAGAAATATGAGTGCAAATTGAAAGTAATGTGCAAACTGTCAGTTTGCTTCCATCTGTTTAAACAAATTCTCTTTTTTATGCCGTTATGGGATTTGCATACATTTGTATAACAATTTTTGTGCAATAAGTGGCACTATCAGACAACGCATATGGTTTTTAGTGTGAACTGATATAAGAAATCCCTGCTGGTGCTAAGCGATAAATTGCAGATATTGAAATTGTAGAATATTTTGTCTAAATAAATACATCTCCAAAACTAACTAGCTAAATAGAATATATATTATTTTAAATTCTAAAAATGCACATCACATTTTAATGTGCAAAATGAAAAAATAGATGATCATTTTGTAATTGGCTGAAGATTGCATTGAACAGTGTTATCAACTAACTGAGCATTAGAAATGAGCATGCATAATTAAATATCCAACACTAGCTGACATCTCCACTATTAGGCATTGGCAATATATTATTTCGGCTAATAAACAATATGGTACCAATATATTGAGCATCCCTAATGTTCAATCAATTCTCCTGTAAACATCAGAGATGAATCAGTTATTTGCTGCTAATTTGTTTATAACTGCACGGAAAGTATTGAAATTAGTGAATCAATTACCATGGTGTTATTCTGTTGAATTCACAATAAGACAGCCATGCACAAACAACATGAGGAAACTGTTAGCATTGGAGTTTGTTTGGAGTGGAATTTTTAATGGGGCATGTTGGGATTGATTATCAGTGATTGGTTGACACGCCGACAAGGAGTCAATGCAATGCGGTGACAGATTATTAAGGAAGTGCTCTTATCTGCAATCCCTGCTGTGGTTACATCGCTCAGTTTCTATGTCGTGACAGAAACACATGTCCTGCGGGTCAGGTGCTGATGCTGCTAAGTAACCATCCGCTGCACCTCTGTGAAGCACAACATCACTGATGAGTCATTTAATCCACCGCACAAATGAAATGACACCACCACACACTGGTGTTTATGTACAGATCAGATCACCTAGGAGCAAGCCAGCCATGGCGGAAGACCACAGCAGAGCTTAATATGTTATTGCCACCCGACCAGTTGCTAATTAGCTTCAGAACACAGATGTATACTCGGGGACGGAAAAATAAAAGCGTCATTAAAAAAATGTCATTAATCGTGCGTAATCATGACAAAACATCACTAAAATCTGCAAAATGTCATTTTTTTATTATATAATTCAGCATTCATTACTACAGGCCTTGATGTCACATGAACTTTCAGAAAAATCATCGGGTTCAAGAAACATTTATTATTAGCAATGCTGAAAACAGTTTCCTAATAGTTTTCAGCTGTAGTCTAGCATGTTTCTGAAAAGAATAGTGCTGTCAAATGATTAATCGCGATTAATCGCATCCAAAATAAAAGTTTTTCTTTACATAGTATATTTGTATG
>JAUYWG010000031.1:22839854-22854682 GCA_034779775.1 Enteromius afrohamiltoni | reverse complement strand
GTGTGTGTTCCTGGTGTTTAAAATAAACATAATAAATAAACACAGCATCAACACATGTATTATGTAAAGAAAAACTTGTATTTTGGATGCGATTAATCGCGATTAATCATTTGACAGCACTAGAAAAGAAATTGATATTTTCATTAAGCAAGGATGCTTAGTTAAATTAAACAAGAATGAATGTGACAGTAAATGCATTTATGCTTCAAAATGTTTCTATTTCAAATAACTTTTATGAATTATGAATCTATTTCATGAACTTTTCATTAACAAAGAGTCCTGAAAAAAAATGGGTTTGCAACAAAAACTTCTTGCAACATTATTAATAAACGAGCACCAACTAAGAATATTAGAATGATTTCTGAATGATCATGTTACACTGAAGACTGTAATATCTGCCTATCTTTTTTTTTTAATTGAGATGTATACATTAAGCTGAATAAATTAGCTTTCCATTGATGTATGGTTTGTTAGGATATGACAATATTCGGCTGAGTTATAACTATTTGAAAATCTGGAATCTGAGGGTGGCAAAAAATCGAAATATGGAGAAAATCATCTTTTAATGTTATCCAAATTATGTTCTTAGCAATGCATATTACTAATTGAAAATTAAAAATAGATATATTTACAATAATTTACAAAATCTTGGAATATGATCTTTACTTATCCTAATGATTTTGGCCATAAATCTATAATGTTGACCCATACAATATATTGTTGGCTATTTCTACAAATAAGTGCAATTTAAGATTAAACAAGTAACAAATATTTAGATGTACTTGTTCAATGTAAGGCTAATAATATTCTGAGCTGTTGTTTGAATGTAAAATAAATGAACAAACATGAATGTATCTATTGATGTTTATTCTAATTGCAGTGTGTGTTTTCTGAGTTAAAGTGTGTGATGACACTTAAGCCAGGGTTTTGTTTTAAGCAGAGGTCAAAGCCAGGAGAAACTCTGTCTTTGTTATTCTGGCTGTTTTTAACCAGAATAACTAGACATATTAGCATATCAATCTTTAGCCAAGCTTGCTACTATGCTCATGTGTTTGGTCACATGACGTGCATCTCACCTCAGATGGATTAGAAGCATTGTATAGTTGCCAAGTACTTGTAAATCGCTTCTTATGTGCCCATTTTATAATGACTTTAATTTAAACATTTAAACAAAAAGCCTCTTTTGCAACTATTCTATTTAATATACAGCAATGGTTTTCACATAATCTTTTACACGAGTTAATGCAATCTAACTGTTTAATGATTCAGCAAAACAGATTCTCAAGTAGATTATTTACATTCTGGTGTACCTACTAATAAAGTTATATTGAGTATCAGAGGACGTGTACTTACAGTAGAACAGATAATGCGATTACCAACAGAGCAAATTAAAAGCTAATTCCTAGATAACGGATTAGAAAGAATGTCAATGCTGGACATAATTACACATAAAATACATTTATTATGACAATTATTTACACTTATTTGAATGCCGTTTTAATTCATTAAAATATGTATGATGCATATTCACTGCAAAATATTATATGAATTTAAAATCATTCTAAAATATACTCAAAACTTGATATTATTTGCATTACAAGACAATACAAAAATAACACACTTCACCCACTTCAGATATTGTACTGTCTGTTGGCTGAATATATTTGGCTGTAGACTTTGACTCCCCGTGATGCATGTAATAAAACATTCTCATGTTCTCCTTTGCAAGTCACTTTAAATCTAACTTTACAATGTATATATTCAGCAAACCAAACTGCAGAAAGTTAGCCTGGGGATGTTCTGTTGTGAAAACAGTCCAGGAGTGTTGCTGGCCGAGCAGTTTTATTTTAACATTGAGCGTGTGAGAGAGTGTGTGTGATGTGAGGTGTTTACACACTACATGACATTCTCTGACCTACAGTCAGACATCTGAACCTGCCCTGAACACGTCTGCATGCTAATGAGGATGTAATGAGGATAAAGATAGCAGCTACCTGACAACCTTATTCCACACAGCGACGTTAAACTTAACCTTAGCATGTGAAGGTGAAAAAATGGAATAAAAATAGCACAAGCGTGTTTTACTAGACCCTTTTTCCCAGTTTAGAAATCAGATAAAAACCTTTCAAATATACACCATGAAACCAGTTATAAGTAGCATGGTTATATGGTTATTTGTAGCAATAGCCAACAGTATGTGTGAAAGTTATAAAAATATCAGAATTTTATCATTCGTAATATGCATGGAGAACTTCATTTGGACAACTTAAAAAAACAATTTTCTCAATATTTTTTATTTTTTTATGCACCCTCATGTTTCAGATTTTTAAATAGTTGTATCTCAGCCAAATATTGTCTTATAATAACAAACCACGCATCAATGGAAAGCTTATTTATTTTCAAAAATTGACCCTCATGGGGTTTTGTGGTCCAGTGTATGCTCTGTTGCCGCTCAGGAAACATTTCTTTTTATATTATGTTATATTATTGATTATACTATATTATAGGGATGCAGTGGTTTTCGGTTCTTTATTGAACTGTTTGGTACGCCCTGTTCGGTCCTTTAATGTGACTCGGGAAGAACGAGTCGTCTTTGTTCAGTCGCGCACGGCACAGGCTGCATAGGTTAAGCTTATGGGGCTGTCACGTGATGAACGAACGACTCGCTTAGTGATACATTTTGTTATTGTTGTTTGTTCTGATGGTTTATTTAGATAACATAATAAGTATTTTCTTGTTGCTGTCAATATTTATTTGAATAATGTTCATGTTCATTGTCTCTGTACCTTGATAACTTGAAATAGAAAGGGCAAATGACCTCCCGCTGTACTGTACAGTAATATTGATGTATCGAAACCGAACCGTTACCGTGGCCAGAAAACCGTGGGCTCACTGTACCATTGCATCCCTACTATATTAGTTTAGAATATCAATAGTACTCAATAGTCTACATCAGGGTAGGTAAGAAAACCGATTCCACATAAGCTAATGATTATTCATATGCTCAAGTGTGTTGATTCAGACCCCCCCAAGCTGTTCTTGAAACATTAACTTATGTAAGAATCCTTTTCTGTTCATTAGTTACCTTAAAAAGAATCTGGTTACCATAGAAATAGCAGCATTGTGATGCGTTTGGTAGCCCAGGGTGGAATCTGCTTTTTGTGTGTTGGAGACTGTTGTGTCACTGGCTTCTATTACTTACAATGTGTGTATGTGTCTGCATGTCCTGAGCTGCATTTTATGACTTGTGACTGTGTTATATAATAAAATGTAGTATGACAAAAAAAGTTATTAAAGTGAATTGCTGTTCCTAACAGATTTTACTGGGAAAAAATGTGAGGTGGGACTTGATTTTATCCAGGAAATGATTTCATCATAAAAACGTGGGTGTTATATTTAAGAATGGAGCTGAACTTAATATTAGTTTTTTTTTTTTTTTTACTTTGAATAACTTGTGGCGATGAATGTTCCATAAAGACCAAGAACATAAATAAAAAATAACCCTATCGTCTTTCTTAATAAAGTTAATTTATAATTGAATTATTATGAATCATTTGTAGTAAGATCATAAACACAATTAAGAAGGTCAATTTTGATTTGAATTAAATTATCATTTAATTGTTTTGAATAATGAGCCTACCTTTTTTGAATGAACATTTAATATTGTTTATGCCATAACGTGTTCCAATAATTCGTAAAATGAATTTTTCTTCCTCCTCAAACCCAGTTTAGACACACAACAGCATTTAGCAGATTGCATTTAGCAGATTAAACCGATCTGGGATCAGCTTTCCCTATCCAGACAGACTAAGTGAAAGCACAGACGCTGAACTCAGATCAGCAGAAAACGGAAAGCTCTCACCATGGCAGCGTTGCTAAGGAACATGAGCTGCTACTTAACCTCCATTTTCTGTCTGACAGCTGCAGCTCTTGTGTTTGCTAATGTATTCATTTTACTGTGCTCAGACTATGAGTGTTACACACAATGTCCGTCGGCTAACAGACCTGCCCACACACACACTTACAGACACATGTATGCAACTTACAAGGCTGAAAAGACACCTGAGGCATACTAATGTTTTATAATAAAATATTTTGTCATATGATGGCTTTTAAATGAGCCTGTGGTTGCCAGATATAGAAAAGAATATACAGTCTTCATTCTCTTCTCTTGTGACATGTAGCTTTATCTGCATTGCTCAGGAAACATGTCATTGCCCACTATCAGCTTCTACAAGGGAGCCACAATAGCTGAGAGGACTGGTGTCATCACTGAATGCTCCTCCAACTGTGCTATTACAGACCTGTGAGGGTGTGTTATCTTGTTAAAGGAGCCCTTTGCCAACTGGGTGAATGTTGGACATGAATGAATGCAGAGAGGATAGCCACAGAGTTGAAATCGCTCATGGATGACATTGTCCCAACTGAACCAATGCTAAATCATCACTAAAAGAGACGTTCAGAAGGCTGTTATGTTAATTATGGAAACTCAACTATGGAGACAATTTAGAGCAATTCAGAAGTATGGAGACACTTTGATGGATGGTGTGACAGGGTGACAGTATTATAGAATGTATGAAACTAGATAGCCTAGATTAAAATGACCGCATTTTCAGGTATAACATGTTGAGAGATGTTGGTTGCATTAGGGTGGAAAGCTCTATTGTTTTGGCACGTGGGTGTATAATTAGAAAATGTTCACATCTTCTGTTGTGCTCCGTCACCCTGTAAATCATTCCTGTTGCATATGTGCACTGTAAAATGCAAGGCTCAGATTAGCATGAAAGCGCACCTCTTTTCAGGCTTGGAGCTTCACATGCACAAAACCTGGTGAGCTTGTAAGTGAGAGAAAGACTGTTATGAATTAATAAATTGACCATTAAGCGACTACAAGCAAAGACAAATCTGCAGTGTACAACATACTGTATGTTTCATAAACACATCGCAAAAAAGCGCTAATGTTATGCTTCAGTACAGCCTGTTGGGAAAAGCAAATTAGATTTATCTACAAAGCTAAAAATCACTTTGTCCAATGAAAATGCTGTTCACAAATGCTGCGTGAAATGGGGTCAGACAAATCTCACCATGCAAGGGCTGATGCTGTTTCATGCGGTTCATTGATTTGAAAGTAAAGGCCAGGCTTAGTCATACCAAGCTAAGGTTTTAAACATGATTATAGCTGAGAGAAGACTTATTTTCACACCATTTTGTATTTTTAGATGAATTAAAATGATCATTTGTACTTTTTAATCACACTGGTGGACCATGTTTTATAAAGCAGTCTTTCTTTTTCTCTCCTAGACTCTCTGGGTGGACCGTTCCCCTCAACAGCTCACCGATGCCACCACAAACCCAAACGCTGTTTACCCTTGCATCCATGCGGAGGTGTTCCAGTGAGCCCCCTTCTCTTCCACCCCAATGCTAAAGGTTCTCAGATAGTGATGGATCTAGCACAAAGGAGCGTCAAACGGCAGGCCAGCTTTTGCAACGCCATCACTTTCAGCAACCGGCCCATCGCTCTTTATGAGCAAGTACGCTTAAAGGTAGGAACAAGGAAAGGCATGGATCTAGGGCATGTTGAATATTTGGAAACAGTGGGATATTCTAAGGGGGATGGTGAGTGGGGAATACTCAAGTGGACGATTTACACGATTTAGGCGGATGCGAATGCCTCTGAGGGTCTGCTACAGCAAAGACGACGTTGTGTTACAAATATTCATCTGTCTTGTCATAGTCTAGTGTGTGTATAAAAATGGGTTTTCGCTTTCTGTCCTGCTTGTTCCTCTATTGCTACTGTACTTTAAAAACACCATCCTAAAGAAGTTGCTTTCTCAGTTCTCACTTCCCAGGTTAATGCAGGAACAACCCCAAATAAACACTCTTATTCCCAGACTATGGCGTTACAATCTAACCCAACAAGTTATTCAACCAGCACACACAGATTACTTTGTTTTTATACTCACTCGTTAGTCAAGTCTTAACCCTGTTTGTTCTCAGCAGTGCAGAGCCACTGTGATATAAGTCATTGTGTTCTTGAAATGTTTTTAGTGCTCATTCCTGGAGTTACTGTAAATCAAATAAAACAGAGCTTCTCTTCTCCAAACACACCACACGGCTAACTCATACATCCCCTCAATCGTCCCCTACACTCAACCATTCATGACTATCACAAAACGTCCCCCTTGTTTGCCCTTAGAATAGAATTAAACTGAAACGTATCACAAGGTTTTAAAGAAATGAAGTTGAACCTTGCTTTAGACAAGCATGAAAGAAATGTAAATTAAAATCCCAGTTGTTTGCCCAGAACAGAAATGAGATTAAAATGAATGCGGATGAAGAATTTTGTGTTTGGGAAGCAAAAAAAATTCTGTCATGACTCTGAGAGCTTTAGTATGTTTTTGTATGTTTTGGCTCTTTGTGGAATAGATATGTATTGGCGGCGGCAGCAGCATAGCAGAAGAAATACTCATAGCAGATCTACACAGGTGGAGCTAGGGAAGACTGAGGGTTTCTGTAGCACACACTGACACCGCTACAGCAAACACTAGTCAAGTACTTGAATGTTGAGCAGCAAAAAAGAAACCAGTCAGATGTGCCATGCGAATAATTATTTGATTATATCATATTGAGTTAGAATCATTCAGCCTGCACCATCTAGAGTTTCATGACAGATCTTTGCATTTACAATAAATAGTTTTCTTGCTGCTAGTGGCCATTAAAAAGTAACTTCTGCATAAAATATGTCCTGTTTTTTATATATTGTATAACAAAAATAAATCAAAACCATTGTTTTTAAACATTTCTGAAAGTAAACATTCTATGCTATACAATGACCCATAAAGAACACTGTCTAATGTTGTAATGATAACAGAGGCCTTTCCTTAATTTAGATAACTAAAAAGCAGTGCTGCTGGAGTGGTGCTCTCCGCCTGGGCTTTACTTCTAAGGACCCGTCTCGAATCAATCCAGACAGCCTGCCCAAATACGCCTGCCCTGACCTGGTATCCCAGAACGGATTCTGGGCCAAGGCCCTACCAGAAGAGTTTGCAAATGAAGGAAACCTCATTTCCTTCTGGGTGGATAAGAAGGGCAGAGTATTTTACCGCATCAACGATTCCAGCCCCATGCTGTTCTTCAGTGGCGTTCGCACCACAGAGCCCCTGTGGGCCCTCATCGATGTCTACGGTCTGACCAGAGGAGTGCAACTGCTGGGTAAGAAAAATAACTGTCTGCATACAGTAGTTCAGCCAGTTAATGCCAAGTCTAAATGTTCTGCTATAACACACTGTAAAAGGAAAACTGAAGTAGCTTTTTTTTTTTATTGCTAGCTTTGTTTTTAAACTGGAAAAAATTGGTTGGCAGAATAAAAATAGTTGAGTTTTGCTGAAACATTTTTCAAAGAATAGTGAAAATTAGACAGTTTTATGCCATTAGGTGCAAAATAATTTGTTAGGAATAGTTTTGGGACACGTTTCCTCCTAAATAGTTAGAATTTAAAGCTCTTTTGTCTCTGAAATCCTGTTAATCGAGCAATAACACATTCACTATGCATGTGTGAGGCTGTTGCTTGTCTCCTCCATATGCAAAGCATTATGCCTGAGTTAACTCGATCAATCTACGTTTTGAACAAATCATGCAGACCAGTTTCGTGGTCTGCATTCGTCACATATGAACTAAAGTGCACTACCCCATTTAGGTAATGTGCTAAAGTTGTCTTAAAAACTTTATTTTTACTGTTTATGTAAGCGAATGATCAAGAATAGCTCTTGCTCCAAACACACAGTAAATCAGAGAGCTTAAACTTGAAGCCAGTGGTCTAGATGTATCGCTGTATATAATCACAGTCAACATTGTCATGAGCAGAACATACCATACGCCACGCTTTGATGTACCGCCGAGTGTGCGAGTGTTTGTGCATGGAAGGGGGGTTTGGCAGTAAGAGGCGAGACATTCACATCTCACACGCATACATGCAGCAGGCTTTAATGCTGTCATCCCCCAGGGTTAATTATAGAACCAGGTCACATACACCAGAGATAGCTCCATTTATCCTAATTGAGCTCTGTGGCAATTGACGGCAGCCTCTCTGTCTGCTATCTGTCCACTGTGTGGGATGTGTTTTGTTACGTGTGCGAGTAACTTTATCTGTACCTTTACTTCACGAAGGACAGTGTTGACATGCACTACTGAACCTATGTTCTTCGATGGTTTACTGCCATGCAGAAACCAACAATTGTGTGTGAGAGACCTATTTTACACCGCACGTAGTAGCTGTATTTCGCCGCCTATCATAGCAGTATTCACTCTGTGTACATAAGCAGTAAGCGTGAGCTCAGAAAGTGCACTATAAACTTCTCAGCACAGTTTTTGCAACATAAACAATGAACAAACATTAAAAAGCAAACTAGTCATCCGTCATTTGAAACACGCGCGTGTGTGTGTGTGTGTATTCGCTCTTTTCACCTCCCAGCAGTACGTCACTTTTTCTTTTCCCAGAAGGGTTTATATGTGTGCATAGAGCCTGCAGAGAAAGATCAAAAGAGCTCTTCCTGTATTTCCATCAAACATTGCTCCTGGAGTGCTGATGCCAGGACTGAAACAATCACATTTAAGTCTCAGTTTCCTGTGGGCTGACATGAATTGCCTTTATTTACAGGACGTGGAAAGGAAGAACTTGTTAGCGACAGTACGCAAAGCCTGAGGAATCAAGAACTGACCCTATATAGTATTTACTTTGTCTTTGTCTTGTTGTAAACCATTCCTAAATTTAATGTTTGACTGACCGAATAAATAAATTGCTTTTGGCTGATATTAATGTGATTAATTAATGAACAAATTGCAATAAGTTGACAAATAAGAAAAAAGCATTAACATTGTGATACACTGCAATGCTTTTGACGGTGAACTTGACCTTCAGTCATCAAGTCCCAGTTAAAAGTGGCTCCAAGCAGTGTTTCAAAAGAGGTAGGCCTGCACAATCCAAGGCAAACGCAAAACCGGGTCTAGAACGCCCAGTTTTCTCGAAGGATGAAAATCCCAATGGAAAAGTCCCGACCTACATTTTTCTCGCTGAATATAATTCGTCAGTCAGAAATGTTGCATTAGAGAAGAAAAACAGGTTGTGAATGCATGTTAATCTTAAAGAAATGCTTTTCTGTTTTTCTCAGTTCATGTGCTAGATAAATACAGCTTTGATTGGGCTTGGAAAAACTGTTCTAAATTGGTGGAACCATTTGTAAGCCATTAACAGAATGAGATTTGAAGATGAATTTGAACGTTCTATGGCCCGCTTGTAAAGATGCCATAAATTGTTCTTTTGTAATTCTAGCTGTTCTTATCTTGTGAAACTGTGTTTTGAGTGCCTGGGGCTTAAATACACGATTAAATTTTCTCATGCACCTGTGAGTTTGAAACACACACACACGTACAAATGATTACACTGTACACAATAACAAACGCACACACCCACACTAACGGCACAGCTTTCACTAATGATTGAGATCATTTCAGGTACCGGCATAACATGCCTATTACGCTGGTGTTTTATGAGAACTCATTGCTGAAACGTACACTGGCTTGAAGTTGATGCCACGGTTGCCAGAGATCCATTTCAGGATAGTCTTCAAGTTGACATTTAATTAATCCACCATAACTCATAAAGAGCCAAGAGCGTGTGATTGATAGCGCTATGATTAACTGGGAGGAAGAGGCCGGCCTGGAAGATGGGAGTGTCAAGAAAGCGAACTTTGTCAGCATCAGCCATCCGTGCCAGGTTCAGCCAAAGGTGGCGCTCCTGAGTCACTAACGTGGCCAAGGGCACATGCAGCAACCTTCGTCGCCCGTAGAGTGAAGTCGGTCAACGCACGGAGTTGATGCATCACCCCTTGGTCAGATCCACCCTTGTGCAGATGTTTTAATGCTTTGGCCTGGTACACTTGTAGTGTGGCCATCGCATGCAGGGAGGTGGCAGCCTGCCCAGCAGCGTAGTATGCCTGGCCTGTGAGAGCGGACAAGGTCTTACACGCCTCGGACGGGAGCCGAGGGCAGAGATGCACCACCACAGCACGATCGACCTGGGGGATCGAGACGTACTGCACCTCCGTCGAGGGTGGAGAGGGGAGAGGAGCTAGGGGCCAGGGGCCAGGCGTGACCAGTACGGGACTCGCCACGATCTGGTCAGCTCCTCATGAACCTCCAGGAACAAGGGCACTGAGGGGGATTTATCATATATCATTTATCATTTATCTTGAGAAATAGTTCAAATACAGTTAGTTTGGAGAATACAGACTTTAAACATGATGTTTAAACAATTTTACACATAAGCTACATTATTTCAGTACATTTGTTCAAGGAAATGCTATTTTGTTGTCTTTTTGCTTAAAATGTCCATAGTTAATTTAATGTGTTATGTGCCATTTCTTTTTGAGAGTAATTTTTTATTTAAATTTTTTTGCCTACAATTTTTAAGGGTATTATTTACTAGCCTATTTACAAATTCAGACCAGCTTGTTAAATTATTTTTCTCTGTTGTCAAAAGTAATATATATGTATGTATGTGTGTGTCTGTGTGTGTGTGTGTGTGTGTGTGTTTTAATCCAAGTATCTCCACAAGCCTAACACAACAACATGTTGTGCATTCAGGGGTGTGATTATTTGTGTAACCAGCAATGACAGGGGGCCTAGGGAAACGTGTTTAAAATGTGTTGCAATTCCATTTTGTGACACTAGTAGTGCAGAAATTACAGGTTCCAACCCTAAACAGAAGGCTTTAGCAGTCATTTTAAAATAAGTAGTGACACTGACACACTGTCTCCTGGCTTCTGAATGGTGTTAAAATTCTCTCCATCACTAATAAAACTCTGACAGGGAAAAATATAGCCATGAGCAGTAAATCAGCCTCCTGCACGTAAATACACATTCCTTCCTTAGAGGCAACCATTCACACTGTGATCTCCTGTCTGTCCAACTTCACTTTCTCCTGTATTATCCGCTCCTCAACACTCTTTATCGCTCCTGCAGCTAGGAGGTGATACCACTACGATCCTACGGGCTTCTTTCTAGTATGCGTTTAGTCTGGCTGGACCTTGAACTTTGCTAGTGTGGTGTAGTTTTCAGGGTTCTAGAATATATTGTTGAAATGAAATCGTCCCTTGAGGCATTTGGAAATGCAGTGAACCTGGAATGTTGTTTAATAAATAACCCAGTCCTCAGTAACCTTTTTCTGAAACACTGGCCATGCTAAATGCAGAAAAAGCCGATGGACCAAATTATTGGGAAGTACCAGTGTACAAAAAAATATCATATAATTGCACGGTTTCCCAGAATTTGCATCCTTTTTGAGATTTAGCTGGCAGAAACAGTTGCTGACATAGTTGTCTTTGTTTATTTTGCAAGATGGTCACCATTGATTATAGTATATAACCTCCATTGTGTGGGTTTATTATACTATACTGTGATTACATAGATGTGACTAACAAGACTAACGTCAGAAGAGCCCACAGCAGACTTAATCTGGTACTAAGTATATACAATGAATATTTTACAGCCATCTTTATCTCATGACTCAAACAGATAGACTTAATGGCTCATTTTTTTAGGGTGTCATAGTACATTTCATGTCTCTATAGTTTAAATTAAAGCCTTTGTGCTTTCAGTGTCCAAATAATGTAGTGAAAGAAAACACTCTCTATATGCACATCCAGACCAGCTCCTAATGGGATTTCAAATAGCTTGTCAAACATCTGGACTATGTAGCAAGAACATAGCATCTGGATTCTCGAGGGGTACAGTACAACTGGACCCTTGTGGTGCTAAATGCAATTTGGCTACAAGAAAAGTTAATTACAGTCTCAATGGAATTCTATGAATGGATTTCTATTTAGGTTTACAAATAGGTGTGTATACATTGTGTTTGTTAGTTTTGATTAATATTGAAAGGCTGCACTTTATTTCATTTCATGTTCAGGGGTAGAAAATAGATGAGCTGGGGTTTCTTCTGTTTTGATTTGGGAACTTATCTGTTTTTTTTTTTTACATTAGTATCAGTGTAACTTTACTATGACAGCATATCTATTGTTTTCTCATATCAAATAGGCTCGGTGTTCAATATCATGAAAAGAATGAAAGCAATACTCACGGACCACTTCTATAATATTTGTTAAGAAATATGCAGATCATACAGATTTTCTTGATTTATTTGATTGACGTGCAAGTTTAACTTGGCTATGGTGGGCCATTCCAGGCTAATAAACCTAACTAAAAGTCCCCTGCTGAAAGCATAATACTCCAAAAATAATATCTTAAATATGGACTATTTAACCAATTCAGCCAGAAAGAGTGAATTAGTGAGACTGATGGGTTGTTTCTGTACTAGCTCACATAATGGGTATTAACAGTAGTAATTTGTTTAGCTGGCCAACTGCTTTGGGGTGGAACAAATGAAAGAAATTAGAACAACAGATGTTTGCAGATAACAGATGTACCATTTGGCTATTTGACAGTATTTCATGTTTTGAGTTCAAAGAAGGGGGAAAAAATGTGAAGAAACGCTTGTCAAGAGGTCAGATTCTGTTTTTAAGAGCTCGAACCATCACAGGAAGTTCTGGGAAGAGTGCTCAAGGTGGCGGGAAAGTGTAGCGTGACCTGTCCCAAAACAGAACACCTCCTTTTCCTGCTGTTAAGTGTCCTTGCATCCCTTCTCCAAACTTAGAGCTCCCCTTTTCCTTCATTTTGCTCATGCCAAGGCCTCTGGACATCCAAACATGGACAGTGCTGCTGAGATAAGGTGTGGCTGTCTTATATATAGGCAGAGCTCTTCAGGGCCTCTTTGAGGGAGTTATGGGCAAACATCAGTTTATAGACTGCTAGATAAACATCCACATATTTAGGGCTACACAGACCTTCTAGTGTTTCCTGGGTCAGAGTCAAAGTGCAAAATTTCGGTATGTCTCCAATCTACTGGGTTAAATTAAATGGGTGGTACAAATGAAAAAAGCTTGTAATGATACAAAGGGGTTAAAATCAACAGCCTGGTATTTTTAGTTTTTGTGTTTAAAGTAATTAGTTTGATTTCTTAAGATCCAAAAACAGGATCACATAAGTAGCAAAATAAGCTTCACCAATGAATTGTGCACTATAAAATAGCTCAATTTTGGATTCCATGTTCACTTCATCTGTGACATGAGGCAAGGAAAACATGGTTGGTCTGACTAAAATTTGGACATGATCCACACAGAGGGTCTTTTGTGGCTTTTTGAGAGTACTTGGCTGTGTGTGTGTGTGTGTGTGTGTGTGTTTCAGAGAGAGAAAGTGAGAAATGACCTCAGGGAAGGAGGTTTGTGACCCAGAGATCATTTGTTAATGGGTCCACGTGTTGCCTGTGTGGCCATTATTTCAAACAAAGAGACCCAACAGCCAAGCATGGCATACAGCCAACAGGCTTACTGAAACCTCTCCCGTCTCCCCCTACTGTTTCCCTCAAACACACACTTACATTTACCATATTCATCAGCATCACACTGCCCTGCGGACCCCACGCTAATTTTCCAGTTATTTGTTCACATTGAACATATTACAAACTGGGATTCAATCACAAGCTTTGTAAGACAGAACTAAAACATTCCTTTCATTAAAATGGGGAAATGCTATATGCAAAAAGTGTATGGTAGTATTCGTAGATAAAACAGCAAAAAGGGGAAATGAAAAATCAAAAAGTACTAAAGTAAAGGCACTACTTTACTAAAGTAAAGTAAAACAAAACCGAAGAACGTGCACTTCCATTTTTGGGCATTTCATTCCCATCCAGGCTCTTTCTGACTGAACCAAGAGCCGCTTTTGTTTATCAGAAACCTCATCTGCTTATTTTCCACTGCCTTTTGTGTTTAAACCAACAGGTGCTGGAGCCTGGTGCTAAAAAAAAAAAAAAAAAACGACAATCAAAATGGGTGTTTGCTTTTGGTCAGTGCAGCTGCGTCCCATCACTAAAGTGAGGCATCAATATGCAAGTCTTCTTTTTTTATAGAGATTTGTACTTTCAAAGAGATTACAATCTGGTTTCAGCCAGTCACATTGCAGAGTAGCCGGGGCTTGTGTGAAAGCTGCCAATAAGACAAAGGAAATGTGAGGATTGGCAGTGAAGCAGGTGCAGGGTAATTAGAGGGGCAGCAGCTGCCACCGGTCACAGATATCTTGGCACGAACGCTCTCTTGTCTTTGCCCCTCCCTTGGTTTTTCCCATCTCCTTTACTTTAAGCTTTCCACACCAAGCGTGCAGTTAATGTCCGTGCTCCCTAAGAGTGGCCCAGCGAGTCCATTTAGTAATTAGCACTAAATGGAGAATATAAAACAGAAACCCTAAGCAAACCTTCAGGTGTTCTAACGCCTTTTTTGAAGAGTCTGTTGATGAATGGTCAAAGCAGACAGATTTAAGTCCGTTTTATCAGACGTCGCGTCATGACTGACAAAGACAATTTGTGTCTCAGCTTTATAAAAACAGCATGGACCACTAGGCTTATCTTAGCTTCATAGATTGTGTTGTTCCTGCAAGCTGTTGTTATATCATACTTATCGTCTGTTTAAAAAATAAACTAAATCAAAACATTTGTGTTAACTGAACTAAATATGATCTATACTAAAACCCTCATAAAAATATGTTCCTCTGCACACGTTTTGTGCAGCAGTTTTTACGTACCTTACAGCAGAAATGTCCACTGAGTGGTGCATAAAAAATATCATGTTTGAAATATGCCCTACACCAGGGCTTCTCAATCCTGGTCCTGGAGGTCCGCTGTCCTGCAAAGTTTTGCTCCAACCTTGATTAATCTCACCTGC
>JAUYWG010000031.1:22796056-22839754 GCA_034779775.1 Enteromius afrohamiltoni | reverse complement strand
CTGAACATCTTAATTAGCTGGTTCAGGTGCGTTTGATTAGGGTTGGAGCTAAAATTTGCAGGACAGCGGACCTCCAGCCCTTCCCTAAACCAAATCCAAGCCTTTATCTACCTGATAGTCTTAACAAATACAAAAATTATATAAAAACGTATTTGTTGATGCAACCGTGCCATTTCAACTTCCTTTTACACAGAATTTAACTGTTTTCTCAAATCATAGTAACACGGGAATCTCTAGTACATCTCTGTTCTCCATAAGCTACCAAACTAACCTACAATCTATAAAAAAATCCATAGATATGAAGCTGGGTAAGTGTGATGCTTACGTTCAAAAGTATCATTTTTTAAATCTCCCAGAATATTAATATTGTTTTGAAGTCATAACATGATATTCTTCAAGTAATTGCGTGAAAATTATGCTTTATTAATCGAAACTCTGTACATTTGTGTGAAAAGGAATAAAAAGTGTCAGAGTTGTACTGCCTCTAGTGGTCATTTCTTTTGGCAAACGGCAGTGAAATGTACATTTTTGGCACATCTCGCTAAAAGTGCATCAAGATATGTTTATGCCATGAGACCAGGTAGACTAAAACACATTTTCTATAGCCATTTTTAAATGAATCTAAACAAATTGAAAATAAAACTGAAACTATAAAAACCCTGTCTGATTTAAGAGAACTGAATGACTATGACTTGAATGACTATGACTTGACTTATTCATCCAGAAAGTATACAGAAACAACTAAAGTAGCTATTGTATGAGTGTAACAATTCAAGTCACATATTTTAGTAGACATGATTATCCATGCCAAACAATGACTGTGTAAATGTAGGAGTTGTCACTGTATAACTGATCGCATCAATGTACTTCTGTGTGAAAGTGTCTATTTTACACATCTGAAGTGTTATTTCCACTGTTATCAGACAGAATCCAGACCCCGTTGTAGTATGATCCTATTAAGATTGAGAATGGCTATGGTAAAAAAGAATATAGGAGAATGATGATACAGGCATGAGCTAATAAGAGAGCATCCAGTAAATGTCCTGCGCACGTTTTTCTATCTCATCCCTTGTCGACCATTCATTTCCCTGTCCACTTCCTTTTTTCTGTAATGTGATTTATCCAGAGAGAAGCATCATGTCTGTTCAAACTAGGTTCTAGGCTTGCGTCAGTGCCTCCAGGTCTAGGGCAGTGTTGGACATTGAAGCCTGGATTAATCCTATTTACAGCATGGCTTTACTCTAATGAGCCTGATCTAAGAGACACACTCCAGCCAGACGTCCTGTGGTGATGTCATTACCTGCTTCTCTGCCCAGTCCAACTGAGTGGGTTCAGCTGTGTGTGTGTCTGCTTTAACTGTGTCAGTTCATCCAAAATGAGAAATTCTGTCATCATTTACTCACCCTCATGGATGTTTTGATCAATGTCCAAGCTGGTCCTGGATCTCAACAGTTCACATTTTGGATGTCCCTGTCATCCAATACAGCAATTTCAGATCTTTAAGTCAGTACAAACGAGCTGATCAGTTGAATGGGGTGTGTTTTACTCCAGGATCAGGATTGAGAACCACTTTAAAGCTGGGCATTAATAATGGATAAACAATGGATAAGCTGGGCGTGGATTGAAAAAGGCAGTCGTCAGTCATCAACACCAACCCGTTTTGTGAGAAGTTTGAATATGTGGGATGAACAATACACTGAAAGTTTGGATCACTCAGTTTGCATCACCATAAAGAAAAGTAAATAATTTTAAGTATTGGGTGAATTATTATTTTTCAATTCTCAGAGGCCACCATAAAGATTTTTGTTTTGAAATTTGCAGCTAGAATTTTGAATGTTACTCCTATTATGTCTTCACTATCTCCTGTGACTTTTTTTTATTTTTCCTTCTTGCCCATAAATGACGGTAACAGGTTTAAATTTATCTCCATCTCGCTTTTAATTTTGTAGTTGTGTTAAGTTAGTGCCCTTGGGCCATCCCCACGCTCTCCTTAGGAGTGTTTAATATTTCGCTAATTAGCACAGACTACCACACAAGACACTTTGAAGCTCTTAGAAAAATTTTTAATGGATCAATAAGGAGAAATTAAGTCCTTATGTTGCGACACAGATTTGCAGTTCAGAGCACCTCATGCAGCAGGCAGGTTTTTTTGTATGCAAATCAAAGACTATGTATGTACTTAGATTAATTTATCATAGCTAGATCTGAAAGTCATAAGTAAGTGTAGTGACAAATGGAAGATGTATCCAAATATCCAAACTATATATCCATTGCCATCACAAGCAGGAGGTGCAGAAAATGGAGAGGCAACACTTTACAAAAAGAACTTTTGTGTTAGCATAATTTATATAATGCAAATAATATATATTTATATATGAATTTTTATGTCAACATTTCATATTTAGTCATATCAGATAATTACCTCAATTAATAAACATGTAATTAATTATATAAAGCATAATCTTAAAATTAACATAATTGCAAAGCATTACCAATGGAGATCTATACAGTATCTGCTGTGATACATATACATGCATTCAAGCTCAGAGTTGCTCAAGACCTCACGCAAATATGGTTTAGAGAGTTTTAGCAGCCTTATTACACATCAAAAATTCATATTTCACTTAACCTTTTTTTATGTACTTAACCTAGCTGTACTATGCAAGTATTTCAATGCTTCAGTGGTGCATGTAATTATAATCTTTTGTTGACTCGTTTTCTGAAGGATAGGAAGAAAAGCAGTTGTGTCACAGATATTGCTTCATTCTGTTTGCACAACAGCTTTGAGTATTATTAGGGAATAAGTCATTTGCTGACCTGTTCGCCTTGTAGTTTAGGAATTAATCTCTAAGCAAACCATATTGCGTCCTTCATCCTGATTAAATCAGTTAAGTCCTTATAGAACTAAATATAGAGGGTTAGAGAACTGCTTTTTCTCTTTCACTGTTGTTTGCTGAACCACTCACACATACTGTAATGGGTCTAAGAGGGTTTATCTGAGATGAGAGCTAATCAACAGTCTCTGTGGGTCATTGTCGATATATAGAGACAGACACAGGAAGAGAAAGAGAGGCAGAAGGCGAGAGAGGCCCTCTGGAGGTAAATCCTCTCACTTTCCTTTTATCTCCATCTATCACACTTCTTGACCTCCACCTTCTTTTTATCTTCTGGTCATTTCCTTCTGAGTGTAACCATCTCTTTCTCTCTTTCAAACCAGCACTGCTGTGAGGATGCTAAGGCGAAGCACCTTATAGTCATTTATTCACGCTAAACTTTGTAAACAAATATCGCACAGGGTCGATGTTAAAATATTTAAATCCATCCAATCTCCAAACTTCATTTCATACATGTATGTTTCTGACGCAGTTGTATAGGTTAAATATAGCATGCAAAATCCATTTTCCTGTATAGGTTAAATAATGTTTTCCCTTTTTTTTTTTTTTTAAATATCAAAGGTGTGGCTCTTAGGAGGAAAGGCTAATTTTAACAAGCTAATTAGCAGCGGCAGGCTACTTTTAGCGCTAATATTTTTGTCTGGGGTCTGACTGTCTTCGAATGCACAGATGAGGTCTAAATACAGGGCACACTCCAGTAGGGCTATCAGTTACAAAAGGGGGAATGACAGTCTTCAGCTTGTTTGAGTGCTGAGCTGTGATAAACTAAGCTAGCCTACCTCTAAACTACTGTAATAAGCTATTTTAGGCTACTAGGAGTGGGGAATTAAATTTAGTGTACGCAAAGCACTTCGCTAGCGCAGCATTTCATTCATATTTTGCACTATTTTTGGCAGACGGGCGAGGAGCAGTGGGTATGTTGTGCTTATAGTACTATGCTATCCCACTATTATATTTCTATAAAGTTCTATTAATGGATTGAGCCAATGAGTATCTGGTATAAATGGTAAAGAATGTAAAGAGACACTCTCTGGCAGCCATTTTGGAAACAAGTTTAGCTCTTATGTAAAATAGTAGTGCGTAACATGTATGCTATGTATGTTATTTTTTGTTTGCATTGTACGGACACAGAGATGCATGCATGTATGTTTGTGTTAGCTGTCAAAAAGACTTCCCTGTGTATCTCTATGCTTCCATCATAGAGATCTAACTTTTCTCACAGCCTGGTCAAGCTAATGTTTAGTCAGTCTCGTAGGCTGGTCTTTTTACCCCGCAAACCAACCAATCTTTGGTTAGGTATGTTTTGAACCATCACAGCTTGTTTGAATAGCAGCTAGGATCTAGCTGCTTAGGATCAGCACATTACCAGCTTAATTAAACCAGCAAAGGACCATCTTAAACTAGCTCAAACTAGCTGCCATGCTTCAAAACATACCTAACCTGCATATGCTAGTTTATTCAACAGGGAACCCTCTAAAATAGTCAAGCCAGGGCCCATTAGGGTGGCATAATTAGTGATAGATATTTAAATCTGTGGGGCTGATTAACCACCCAGCAGTTGTTGATTGTTTAGGATCAACCATTCAGTAAAATCATACTGTGTAGTACATTGGGCTGAAACTCAATTCCGGGAAGGCCACAGCCTTGCACAGTTTAGCTCCACCCAGCTCCAAAACATACCTGCTTGGAGGTTTCTAGTGAACCTGAAGACCTTGATTAGCTGGATAAGGTGTGTTTGATTAGAGTTGGAGCTAAACTGTGCAGAGCTGTGGCCTTTCAAAAATTGAGTCTAGTACAAAACGCTACTGTGGCAACTGATAGCTAACTATGTATCACACTTCTGTCCCACAGACAGTGAAGTCGTCCCTCCAGACCTTCTCCGCCCCCGATCCTTCACCACAGTGCGTGGATCCACCTCATTACGACGTGAAGCAGACACCTCCCGTCTGTCCGTCAGTCTTTGCGATCTTAACCTGCAACAAGATGATGCCAGACTTCGGCTCCCTCCCGCTCCTGTCGCCTGTCCAATTCCTCAAAATTCCATGAACTCCCAGCAGTCATCACTGCTTCCTCACACCTTGGAATGTGACCTACGTTTCCACCAGCTCCGAGGTGCCCACATCAAAACCCTTAATGAACAGACCGTTACCCGTTCCGAACACAACCGTGAAGAACGCACGCTGGTCTTCACAGATCGCCCGCTGCGAATTGGCGAAACCATCTTCATCAAAGTCATTAAGTCCAGCCCTGCTCGATCTGGGTCTCTCTCATATGGCGTGACGTCATGTGATCCAGCAGTGCTTCGCCCTAGCGACCTCCCTTACAATCCTGAGGCGCTGGTGGACCGTAAGGAATTCTGGGCGGTGTGCAGGGTGCCCACTGCTTTGCAGAGTGGCGATATCCTGGGTTTCTTGGTCACACAGGAAGGAGAAGTCATTCTGAGTCATAATGGCAACAATGTGGGGATGCAGGTGTGTGTGGACAACTCACGACCACTCTGGATGTTCTTTGGACTGCATGGTGCTGTCACGCAGCTAAGGATTCTAGGTAAGCATGCCAAATCTCTAGTTCTGTGTTACATTATCCAGATGTGTCAGTCCGACACTTTGGCTGTTTTCGTACCAGACATTTAGTGCAAAACATGGAACAGTTCACATTTAAAATCTGATCATCATCTGATAGATGTCACGTAGGCCCAGTAGAGTAATAGAGTACCCAACAAGAGACTCTCTGTAGGAATTTGGATGCACTAGAACTATGGTGCATTCAACTTGTTTAAGTGTTAATAAATAAAGTAAATAAAGTAGGAACGTGTCAGTCATTTACATGTTCCACACTTCCTGCTGCCAGAAGGTGGTGTTACAGTACAGTAACTGATTATTGACCTTTAGATGTTTTCAGGCCAGAACTGACTTTGGACCAGATTGGACACGGAGTATTCAGTACTAGTTGGTACTAAAATTTTAAAAACCTCCATTGCCCGCTAACATTTGAGAGGTGTTCAGCGGATTCTTTATCAATGCTAATTGGCCATTGTGTTCACATGCTCAACAGATATGACTGTAATTGGTTGCTGTGATCATCACTTCACACAGAAGCATAGGGGAGCGTTTGAAATCCATGACCATCAGCAGATCTACATGTGCATAGATGGATCTGCTAACAGACCCTGTGTGCTTCTGTGTGAGTGTTCAGTGAAGAGTGCAAAGCAATTATTATTGTAGCCAATCAAAGTCATATCTGTTGACACACTGGCCAATCAGTGGTGTTTAAGAATCCACTCAACAGCACTTAAATGAACAGAAAATTGACATAAAAAAAAAAAACAGTTTAAGACAACCAGTTACAACAACTTCTGGTTTTATAGTAGGATGCTTTAACACTTAGCCATATGTTTCTAGTATGGTTTAGTATGTTTAAAGCATATTTGGAACTTGATGGCATATATAGATATGTTGCAGGGAGCACATTACATTGTAAAACATGCCATTTCCTGTTGTTTCCTAGCACTATTACTGTAACTGAATATTGGCATGTGCATGTCGTCTGGCCAGAACTCTTATCAAACCTGTAAAATTTAGGAATGATTGGACATTGTATTCCATAACTGCAACCGCTTCCTCTTTCTGAAATCCACTTTTTTGCCACTTCTGATACATGTGCAAGGTTTTTGCTTAGGCCCTCTAAAATGCATTTTCTTCTTTAGAGGAGAAGAAAAAGATATAACCCCTAAGAACTTTACAAAATCTATGCTATGGCTTTTGTTGGTATCAACAAGATTAATTTCAAAATTTATTTGATTTTAATCACTTCAATTTTGTTGACACAAAAAATACAAGCAGACTCCAGTAACCTTTCAGAATACCAGACGGTGCTCCAGGTCTCACCCACGCACCTGCAGCTGACGCGCTCCCAATAATGTTTGAACTCAACAAAGTACGTGCACACAAAAACATACACAGCTAAAAACAGGAAGTATAACAGGAGTTTGTGTGGGTGGTCTCTGACCTCTGTTAGCTTTGTATGCACTCTCCAAGATGTCTGTGTCACTGGAAGTACATTCCCCTCCCTCCACCTACGCACTCACCCCATCTCATTAGCATGCGTTGAAGGAAAGGAAATGAGAAAGTGAAGAGGAGAGTGGGCGATTCACACTTCATTTGAGAACATTCATTTGAGAGCATTTCTCTCGTTTACATCTCTTCTCTCTATTTCTCATTCCTATTTCCCCTCTTAGCATAATGTTTTTGTTCTTTCAAGATTCAAAATGTCATTGTAATAACAATTTACTTGTTAGAAAATGGTCTCATTGAGCTCATTCAACAGTAACGGGAGAGGGAATATAATATGAAGACATGAAAAATGAGGAAACCTGGAAGAAATAACAGCTTGCAAGACTGCAAAAGAATTAAGTTTTATGTAAGCTTAGGCTTTAGGTTTTGGTTCTAGGTAAATGATGATAATTAATATAACAATGATAATCAATATATTATTACTAATTTGTCAGTAGATTACCATTTTGATTCGCAAAATAACTTGCAAAAAAAGAATGTAAAAGTAGTAACTGTGTTGCCATAGACAATGGCTGATCAGGAGAATCCATGATTGATGCCATGATTGATCTGGAAAAAAAGTTTTCTAGAGAGCTGTGTAATAAAGATAGCCGCCTGAAAGATGAGTTACAATTCAGAATGGAAATAAATCCAAGGAAGAAGGCTGAATCACAATTTATTATGCAAATATTGATTGTTGGTATGTCAGTAAGATTTTATTTTACCAGCCACATTAATTAAATCTAGTTGTAATAAATGAAATGCACAAAGACATGCCTGTAATAGACACAATTCAAACTCTCTTCAGTCCCAGTTTATCTGCAATGTATTGCAGGTGACTGCTAGCTACAGTACAGTAACTCATTTCTGAACGCATGCTAACAGTAATGTAACAAATACTAAATGATTGGTGTAAAGACAGAATCTGTGCATATGAAATATACTAGTTTTGAAATCGGTGTCAGTGTTCAATTAGTGTATATTTTTGAAAATTAATAAGTGTGATATTTACTTAATACTATTCAGTTTTCTGTACCAAATCGGTCATACACTGAATGCAGTGCACTACTCCTAGTAGCCACCAATATTTTCAAAAAGACCCAAAATATAGGACATATGTGGAGACATGCAGCTCACCACCTTACTTAAGCATCAACAGAATTATTTGACAGCTGAACAATGTACCCTTTTGGTATTCAAAATACAGAAAAGCCTTTCTGCCATGTTTGCACAAAGTGCTCATTTTATGCATGGCAAAACGCTTTAAGGAGGTCTGACTTTCTCTAATAGGTTTTTTTGAAGTCTCTCCCTCTACGGGTGGATGAACTCAGCTGTTCATGTGTCCCTGTTAATCTAGTAGAGATGCTCTTGAAGAGGCCTGGCCCTTGTGATCCAGGGCCAGTTGCTGCGGCCTACAGATGGGGATTTATGATATGTCTATGTGTGGAATGACAGGAAGGTGGAGTGGCATGTCAGACTCACAAAGGATCACGCTCAATGGACCCCACCCCATATATGACCCCTCACCCTGTCTCCATCTTAATAAAGGATCACACTGTAGGACTAACATACTGTATGCAAACATGTGAGCAAAGAACACACACGTGTAAATCAAACCACTGACGGACCTAAAACAAGACCTTGGGGAACCTCATCTACAGTAAATGCACACTGCACACATATAGACCTCAGAGGGTCATGTATTCATGGGTTTTAGGTTCAGTAGAGGGTTTCAGGTTAGTTTCAGTTCAGCCAATTCTCCCTCTCATTCACACAGACATATCAGAAGTTCCAGTAAACTGGAAATGAGGTCAGCTCAATTTAATTCAGTCTCAGCTCTACAGACTACATCAAAAAGGCCCAGAAATCTTACAATGGCCCTTGTTTAGGTTGAGAATTGTAAGGAAATTAATGAGTCCAGCACAGATTGAAATTCCAATTAATGACTTCCCTAATGATTCCATTTACAATTCTATTAAAACTTGAACAGACCCCACCCCTCCAATAACTGATCATATACACCATATTTAATCATGTATTGTAACAAAAAAAAATAATATTTTTTACTTATATTAAAGTACTATTTAGTTCAAAACTGAGAATGTATTTTTGTTACTATATGAGCAACCAATCAGTAGGCTGAATTTATTGGCAGTTCAGTGAATAAGTCAATAAGTGTCCCTAATGGTGCTTTTCTGATTTATTCAAACTTTATAGATTATGTCTGCTGTTAAAATGCTGGGTAATACAAAGGTGGCTTACCCATTTGGTTTCCTGAATGCCAGATCTGTTAACAGTCTCAGGCCATCATGGTCTTTATAGGTGTCAGATTCAGATTCCATCCTAAGCTTCTGCAGCCAGAATAATGTACTAAGATTAATGAAACAAACACCCCCATACCATTCACAAATACAGCACCTGTGCCATTATACATTATGTTCTATTTAGTTCTGTGAAGAGTATTATTCTTAATGTTCACTGACCATCTATTCTATATTACATAATAATTTTTAAAGCAATGATTTACTTTATACAATATCTGAGATTAAGCACAGGTCTACAGGTTGGAAGCCATGTTTAAAGTACAGAGTTTCATTGAAATGTTTGTGCCATTACAATCATAGTCAACAATTTGACCATGTTAACCAATTGCACAGTTAGGTTACGTTTCGAACTAAACCATACATTTTAAACTGAACTGAAAGGAAATAAAAAAATCTTACCTGTTTATATACTATGTACATTTTCAGGCTCCACCTTCTTGGGTGATGCTCGGGACCCATCCAGCCCTGGCTCGCCCTCTGCCTCGCCCCTCTCACCCTCAGGCCTGTGTGGTGGAAGCCCAGAACCCAGTTTCAATGAACGTGGCTGTTCTGCTGCCTTCTGCAGCTCCACTGAAGGTCTGTATGTTCAGACATACTGTTATTCATAAATGCCCCAATTATAAATGACTGAATGGTGATCAGTTTTTTTTCCTGTCACAGGAACAACCCCCAACTCACCCGTCAGTCTCCCCAAATCTCCCACCTTCCCATCTGCCTCAGGCTCATGGCAGGACGAGTGTTCTATCTGCTATGAAAACACAGTGGACACGGTCATCTACGCCTGCGGACACATGTGTCTCTGCTACACCTGCGGTCTCCGCCTCAAAAAAATGGCCAACGCTAGCTGTCCTATCTGTAGGAGAGCTATCAAAGACATTATAAAAACCTACCGGAGCACTTAGGGGGCCCCCTCACCCCCCCCCAAACCCAAGTCTCATAAGGGCCATTAAGGATCTCTAATAGATCTCTGTTTCAAGAGAGGGTTGGTGTCACAGTTCAGGGACTCGCTCTGGCACTGCATGGGTCTCCTTTCCCATGGCGATGACTTTTGAACCCTTGAACCTTCAAGGCTCAGGCATCCGTTCACAAAGGTCTTTTGTATTTCATGCTCAAGTCTCTGTTGCTATGGTAACCAGTGATGTTGCTGCTTTTTTAGAAGCATCTGGCTTTTCAACTGACGTAAGACAGTATCTCATCAAATTCAGGACATTTCAGGTGACGCAGGAGATATTCAAGGTTGCACTTCTACCTTCTGCGTGAGCCATAATAGACTCTCATTCATAGCATAGCTGCGTATCCTTTAAAGCTGGAATCATATTCAATAGGGGGTGTTACAGTCTATTATTTTTTCCTTCTGCTGTCCTGTCTAGTCAGACCAGCTAAGGCACTTTCACCATTGAAATTCATACTAAAATGTCTCAGTGTTTCACAATTTTTGTCTGTGCTGGGCTGAGACAGAGGCAGAAAGACTTACATTAAGGTACAGTGCATTTCATACCTCACCATTTCATGCTAGTTGTGTAACCGACAGCTTGCCCGTGCTACATGCTAAAAAGTGAGTTGATCTGGAGGTCTTTGTGCATTGATGACTATTTGATCATGTGTTTCGTAATGCTTTGGTTGGTAGCAGGTGAAGTCAGCTAATGATCTGCTATAATTATGCTTTTGCGTGCATTCAACAAGCAGGACATTGTGGTAGAATTAAAGAGATATAATTTGTTAAAACAATACACATGAACGATTAACCAATGAGTTATGTGGCAGATACACATATATTCAGTTATATAACAGCTCATTTAAAGAACATTAATATCGGATATCTCAATTGATCCAACAATGCTGGGAAATGTGATAGCCCCAGAGAAGTAGAGCACCTCATCTCATGACCCTAAAACATGTTGGCCTAATCAAACCTTGATTTACTGTGAACTTGTTCTCGACTAAAACGCACACTCTTGGTTTTCTGCAAAAGCAATTGCAATGTTGCCATGGAGAGCAAAATCTAGGAAGAAGGAAAACAGCCTTGAGGCATTAACCAATGAAAGAGTCATTTGTGGTGAGAGGATTTTTATTTAATTTTTTATTTATCCTTTATTTTACCAGGTGATGTCCCATTGAGATAATCAAATCTCTTTTACAAGGGAGGGGCCCTGGGACAATTACAACTACACAAGTTACACAGAATCACAAAACAGACCCAGTACATTTAAAACTATTTAAAATAACATAAAAGGCTCATTGAAAACATATGCATTGTTCAAATTTGGATTGTTTAAGTAATTGTTTAAAATGGTTAAGTGAGATAGGAACAGAAAGCTTCAAGACCTTTTGGAGTAAACAGCAAGGAGCAGCATAACTAAAAGCAGTCTTACCAAATTCAGTTGTTACACGTGGGACATTTAGAGACAGAATGTTAACGGAGCGGAGATTGTATAGGTAATGATTCTTGGTCAACAAACTAGTAAGATAACTAGGTAAATTACCATTAATAGCTTTAAAAATAAAAATGTGCCAATGGAACCATCTACTCAGACCTAAAGAATTAAAACCAGTTGCTTCATAAAGACGAGTACATAACTTGGCATTAGTAATGAACCGTAATGCACCATGGTAGATTGTGTCAAGTGTGTGCAACGTGGTAGAAGCAGCATGCATATAAATAACATCCCCATAGTCCAAGACTGGTAAGAAAGTGGCACTAATCATTTTCCTCCTAGCTTTGATAGTAAAACAGGATTTATTTCTAAAATAAAAACAGAGCTTTACTCTCAATTTTCTCACTAAATTTTTCAATATGACCAAGATATTTATAAGATGAAACATTTTCAACACACTTCCCATCTAGTGTGGAAATGACAGTGTATGAGACTTTGTGAACTGCATCACTTTAGTTTTACCAACGTAAAAGGATGGAGCGCTTCACGGATTTGCGTGGCATCCTTTGGCAGGGTAAGGATATTTGATTTACCCAGTTAATCCATATTTCTCCCAGCCCCCCACTGCCAGTGGTTTCTGAAGGGGATAATAGTGAACACAGGCCACTGATGAAATAGCAAATTGATTCAAGTGGAATATGTTTGGGAAACAGGCTGGCTCAGTGTTCCTGCTGGCATACAGAAAGAAAAAAGTGGGGTCAGAAAGACGATCAATTTCTTTTTGACCCCCCTCAAAGCCATATTCATGTTAAAAGCAGCATTTGACAGCAGACTTTTTTTTTTGAAGTTTTACAACAGCACCCTTCTCGGGGTCATTTAAAGTTAAGGGTTTAGAAAGGCCTGCTGCTGTACCATTGACCATTGGAAATAATACACCTTAATACAAGTTTTATATTGTAGCGGTGAAAGTCACAAAACGTTCATCTTTCATACTTCTAAGGAATAGGAATTTGCGTTTTGATTTAAAGACAATGATATATTTTACATTTGCATTTACAGCATTTACGACAATTAAGCAAATATTCCCTCTTACTTCAAATAAAAATGTCCACTGTTGCGCAAAGTTTGCACACATTTACATTTACATTTATTCATTTACCAGACGCTTTTATCCAAAGCAACTTACATGTGGGGCACACTGAAGAATAATAATGTCCAATAAAGTCAAAATTGTATTTTTTTGTTTGTATTATAATAATTTAAACAGATACAATCATGACAATCCATAATAAAAATGGAAAGCAAAACGTTTTTATGTGTGGGAAATATGCTTAATTGTGCGCGCTTGTTTTTCATCGTCTTTATAATCTTGAAATGTGATGAGACCATGTTTTCATGAGATTGGTGAGGTTAGATGTCTTATTCATCTTAATGTGACAGATCATTTGTAATCAGGTCAACAGGAGCAGGTTTGATTTTTGGTTCTAGATCCCCTATAAACCCACAAACTCCATAATCAACTTTTTTTTTAGAAATCCAGATCACATTTTTCTATTAATGGCAAAAAAAAAACAACGATGTGCATTTGTGTGTGTGTGGAAGTTAAAGCAGTAATGTCAGTGAACTACAATGGACTGCGGGCTAATATTGTTCATAACTAGCCAGTTAGCTTGTGTAAAGCAATCGTGATGACTGGCGCTTAAATTCATGCTGCTATTAGTATTAGCCAGCTCTCCTTCAGGCAATGCTAACACCGTGTCGAGAAAATGTCCCGTCAGTCTTGACAGGATATTTTGTTAAGAGTTTTACTCTTTTGTTTGAAGTGGTGATTCACTTTTGAATGTTAATTTATGTTAATTAGAACCTATTAGCATAGCTGTATCTGAGGTGTTGCTATAGCGCTTTGTTTTTATGATTATTATTATTATTTTTCCTCTTTTTTTGAATTGTTGGACCGAAATTATGATTGTATAGTTTGTCAGTCCTCTGTGGTTTATACGGAAGTGTATTTCTTGAAATTTGTGCTGGTTTTCTTGTACCCAACAAGCTGTGAGCAGTACACCAATCAGGGGCTTCGCAGTAAACAATCATAACCAGCTTTTTGTTGGGAGATGAACTAAAGATTATGTACGCTCCCTCCTTTGATATCAGGTGTTTTATGATTTCATTGGCAGCGTATTTTCTGCTGAGGTGTCTATTTATGGTGAAATTTTACTGAACTGAGGTTCTGAAAAAGCCCAATATTTCTGTTTAGAGAGTTTGTTTTCAAGATTTTTTATTTTTTTTGAATGATTTTACAAACCTTTTTAAAAACAGCAAATTTACAAATTTTTTCCATTAAAAAAATTTTGCACTTTAAAAAAAAAAAAAAAAAAAAAAAAAAATGTCACTTTAAAAGAATCAATATTCTCCCCCCTAATGTTTTTTTTTCACCCCAGTTTTGTATTTTTTTGTCTTTTGCACAATTTACCTGTAATATAAGGGCAATCTTTGTGTTTCCGTCACTTTATAAAATTTGATTGTAATTTGTTTTGAAAAATTTTTTACCAGATTTCGACATCATCTTTCTGTTGATATTTGGACAAAATGAAATGAACCCTGTTTGAATAAGTGTTCTGATCAAACCCCACATTTCTATCATTTAAATGCTTGTAATGAAGCCACTATAGAATGGGGTTATTTATTTGACATTCTCGATAGTCCACCTTCAGAGGACATACAGTCCTTAACCCACTGTGTTGCACCACAGTTGGATCACTTTTGATTGTTGTCGACCCTGTAATGTACTTTATTTATGTACCGCGTGTAGAGTACGATATGTTGAATCAGAAGTGTGTTGCAGATTCTGTGGTAAATGTTATTTACCTTATTTAGCTTTAGCTCCTGTTTTGGAATTATTTTTAATCAAAGCTCTAGATATAAAAAAACAGCCATATTCACACAACGGTCAATAATTTAGTTTGCTTCAGGAAAAAAAGTTTAATGTTTTGTGAAGTAAAAACAAATGGGATCAGGGATTGCATAAATTATCACCCCAACCTTAAATAATTTCAATGTTGATAAAATCTGAATATTTTTTCAATGGTGATAAAAACAGAAGCTTTTTTATCTTATATATATATGTGTGTGTGTGTATGTATCCATGTTTTTAAAATGATTGGAATTGCTTTTCTTTATCCTAGGAATGGTTGTTTTCAGTGCGTTTCGTTCACTCATTACCCATTGGTGAACAGTGGGACCAAACTATGTTGAATCAAAAAGATGATTCCTCTTTCCCAGGGTTCATTCAAGGGCTGTGCTAATTGAATCATTGATTCATAGAGTCCATGAGGTCAGTAGTGAATTAGTCATGAGAGTTGTCTCCGCTTATTGTGGCATTCAGTTTTTGACTCAAACCCATGTTCAGATTTCTTTTCTTCTTAAAAGTCTGTGATCAGTTTATGAATCTTTGTTTTGTCTGAATCAAAGATGACGGTCAATAAACTTTGCAGATGCATTTCAGCAAGCGGCGTGTGTCTATTCTGTGCCTTCTTTGTTAAAATTGAAATATTTATGACACAATTGTGCTTCAAGTGCGTTTCATTTTACACCTCTGTAACACAATACCCACAATTTAAAGAAGTGATGAATGCACCTCCTATCAAGTCACCACATCTGACCAAGAATCAATTCAAAATTAAGTCTCAAAATATACAGCATGAACCATGATGGCAACCTGACCCTGAATCATACATTCAAGGTGGATTAACGGTAGCACTTGACATGCCTGAGATCAGAGGTGTGTAGATGAAGGATGAAGGATGTCTTTGATGCTGTGCTCTGGTGCTGAGAGGAGGAGGATGAAGATCTCCCCTCATAGTTAAGGGTTTCTGAGACCAACCAGGGCGACAACCCACTGTGAACACACTATTTCATCTAGATTTATTCATTTGAAATGTTGGTTCAAGCTTGTTTAAGGCTGCCCCCTAGTGGACAAAATTATTGTCTCCTGCTCTGCTTTTTCTAATCAATTGTACAGTATATCCCTCATGTGACGGTTATAAGCGTCCACAAACAATTAGAACTGATTGAGTGACTTTACATTACATATTACATATGGTTCAGCACAATGTGTAGAAACCGACAATTCACTTTAAAGCATGTGCTTCACAAATCCATCATTTTAGTACGTTATTCGTCTAACAATTGTACACTTGTCAGATAGGCTACTGTACTTATCCTGTTTAAAAGAATAAATCACCTTTTGCTCACCCTCGAGTCGGCGCTGTCCATTTTACGAGTCGAAAATATATAACTATATGAACGCATTTAAATATGGCGCGTCTAGAACAGTCACGTGACCAGTGGGCCTGCACGTGTGTTGGCATTTTTCTGCGGGAAAACGAATGGACGTCAATTAATTGCCAACTCACCCAAACGAAACTGAATATCTGACTTTAATAAACTTATTTGCATTTAAGCTAACGCTTTTGGCAGATGCTTAGACTACACTTCATTAATAAGGACCTTGGCATAGAGTGTTGAAGTGATGAAGGGAGGCCAAAACACAGAAACCAATTAGCTTTTTAGCATGTGCAGTTCCTCTTTAATTCAGTGTGTTTTTTTGAATAGGTTTTTGGTTAAATGACTGACATAAGGACTTCAATCACAAGACATTTTCATTCATATTTTATTCAAATATATAAAATAGGTCACTATAGGATACTTTTTGGTTTTAAAACTTGGTTTAAAAAAGTGACAACATGTTTCGGGGACATGAAACATCATCAGCTGAAAAAGACATGCAACAATGAATTTGTTTATAGCTCATGTTTAGCTGTTTTTGTCAAATGTACAGGCTTTAAAATGTGTAGCTATGTTCCTGACTATCAAAACTTTAAAGAATAGTAAACTTTTGTCTGTCAAATTTTCTGCATTAATCCAAAAGTCAATAAACCAGGATGATTAACTTTCACACTGCCCTAAAAATATATTATCACTGCAGTGCTCCTTTACCAGCGGAAAATTCATCCATCAAGTTGGATTTGTGAGTTATGATTGCTGTGTACTATATGCATACAAAAGCTGAGTAGCCTATTACTGCAGTAATAACAAGAGTTATGTTAGCAAAGAAGTCTTTATGCTTGCAGAGCATAACCTTAAGACAGGTAAATCACTGTTGCACGGTCCCATCACGCACATGAATGCTGTCTAGTTATCATCTTAGAAATGAATGTTCTTTATTAAATTTTATCCAGCATCTTGGCATTCCAATTAGAAAAGTCAAAACAAGGTTAACAGTCACAGTAATTTTACTCCACTGAAAAAGGCAAGCCAATCATTGTAGCACTGCATTGTGGAATATTATGTTCCACAATGTTATAGTCTGTTATAGTGCATGTTTATGTGAATATTGTACTACATAATGCAGAAATAGTAAGCGTAGCATGTTAATATGCATGCTGTTCCAAATACTTTTTTTTTCTTTTTGTGAACTACCATTGCTCCATCCTGTTCAACTGAAAAAGACAAATGGTGACACGATCCCTAAATTCTTGACTCCCTGACACCTGACTCCTAAATCTCTGCATATGAAAGATAAATGTTCTCTGCTGCATGTAGACCAAAGCATGACAATGAGATAAGAACAAGGAGGATACATTTTATTGTGTTTTCCTTTAGAACAATGCAAGATACAATGTAAACATAAAAAGGTACAAAAACAAAACAAAGTAAAAATAAGCAGAAAATTAAAAGCTGAAGATCTTTAGATCTTTCAAAGAAATGCATACAAAATGTAGATTTGGCTGAGCGCTGAATAATATCAATGCAAGGCCTTTTCTCAATATGTCCAATAGCACACTTTTTAAAATATCATGTGACAAGAGGGTTTTGCAAATATCTAGCCAAACATTCCTTAAATCAAATGGTCTGTAACAGAGAAACGTGGCATATTATTTATCATAGGCATCTTCACTTCCTGTCTGAGAATTCAACTTTGTTTGAAAAATAAATCCCTCAAGGAGTGCTTTTTTAAAAAGTATTTTCTGAAATAGTTCAAAGACTGCCCCAAGAATACATGATTCACATGTATAAGATCATATTTAGGAAAGACAAATAAAAAGCCTTATAAGTAGACCGTTACCTCAATAAATGTGAATTTCAGAGTGACGCTCATCAAAACATTCTTTTAAGCAAGATGTTACCGGCTCCACATGCTGTTTTTTTTTTTTTTTTTCTTCTTTCGTGACTGTTAATTAAGAGAAGAAGAATGGTAATTAGTGCAGACAGCCGAGCAGAGACAGGGACAGAAAACAGCAAGAGATTAGACCGCTGCAGCATGTTCCCTTTCTGCACTTGTTCGCATCAAAGTGAACACATAAACACACCCGGCTGCCGCCTAACACCAAACGCTGATGCATCTGATCAAAAACGCAAATGAACACAGAAAAAGATAAATAAAACCTACCAAACTCCTTTCAAACACTTCACACATCACAGCTTGCACACGTTCAACTCTCTCCACCACGACCCAGCCTAAAACAGACCTACTTTCTTACTATCCAGGTGAGGTCGCATGAAACATTAGTGAAATTATTGATCAAAATATAACTAGTCACAAGTTGCTTCCTGTAACTTCCTGTTCCATGAATTTCTCAGCCCTGACATGGGATGCAATCGATCACGTACATTCATACAACTTCTGTTGTACACCAACATGACACATCTAGACGCCTCAGTAAATCAAGCCATTCGCTGACGCAGGAAGCTCAAATGATTCCTCTTGGTGATGTTAATACATCTCGACATGCTGTGAGCCATTAGAGACACGATCAATCTATCTCGGCATCTGATCCGAGCCCCCGGCAGCTCGACATCCACAATCAGTGTGACATTTGTATTCAGTGCGCTCTTCTCAAGCATCTGTAATTAACCAAGCACTCGGGTAATGTGATTTCACAGCGCGCTTGTACTCCTGACACTGTGGGTGAGCTGAAGACTAGCAGTCCTATTCTTTTACACATTCTGTCAGCAACTTTTTAATTGTTACAAAGAGGTCTGCAGCAGCGGCGAGCTGGGGTGGATATATCCGTTTGCAAGTTTCTAAACCTCAGCATGTGTACTCAAGCATGTTTTGAGAAACAATGGCCTAGGAGACGAGGCCGCTCGCTTGAATTAAGTTGCAGTCAGTTTTCCAGCAGAAATAACTAGTGTGTTCCTAGAGCGCTGCGCCTCGCTAGCGCTGTTATGACAATGCAGTGCCACCGTGACATCATAATGAGCTGCTGCTAGCGGGAAGCTTTTCTGAAGTGCTAATTATCGTAAAAAGCTTAGCTTTTTCTTACCACGGGCGAACACTTCTTCAAGTCCATTAGAGCGGTTTAATCACGCCTAACCTTACCTGACTGGATTCCCTTCTAACCAAACGTCATAAACAAACATTCCCTCTGTTCACCTTCACTTTCCACCGTTTAAACACTCCCATACACAAACCACCACAGAATACACCAAACAAACAGGAAAAATACCCGCACTCTATAACATTCTTCTATTTCGATTAAGGAGCTGTTCCAGGTTCAATACTAAGTGCTGTGTACTTTGAACACCAACACATTCTTGCAATTTAATCGATAATAATTTCATTATACAACATTTTTGCCTAATCTGGTTACACCGACTGATGGTTAGGTTTGGATCGTCATACTTTTTAAAAAATTTCAATAGGAATCACAAATACATCGACCTTTGAATTCACAAAGGTGGACCTTCTGGCTATGATTTGTCTAAAAACTGTTTTTGAATGAATCGCCACATACAAATTCATTTATCTTTGAATTCCTAAAGATGGAGATTCATCCCTTTACTTTTCTGTATGTTTGCGTGTTTCCATATGAATCATCCACACAAACATACAAATTTGTGTACTTTTGAATTTATAAATGAGGGCCTCCATGCTAACTTTTCTCTACAAACTACGAATCATGTTGTTCACGTTAAATGAACAGTAACAGAACAGTTTTTTTTTTTTTTTTTATTGTACGTTTCTGTATGAATTACATCATACTGTACAAATCCATTGCTCTTCGGATTTGAGTCTTCGAAGGTGGAACTTTTCACCAAGTCTCTGTCCAAATTGCATTGTACGAATTAATACAAAATCACTGTAACTCACAAAATAATTAGAGAGAGAATAATTTTCAACAACATGACACAGAACCTGGGACATTCCTGTAAATATATCCCGTTCATTTTTCAAACAAACACATAAATCCTAATTTGATTATTCAAAAGGAAAACAGAAAAGAAAACGCAGCATTAAGCAAGAAACTATAGAGATCTGAAAGGGCCTGTTTAACTAAAGAAAGGTGAAGATATTTCACCTCTCATAAAAGCCTTCTCTTGACCAGAAACTCAAAGACAGTCACTCCTCATTTTCAACCAAAGTCCAATTCTTCATTCTTACGTTCAAACTCTCAGTAAAAGCATTCCAATTGCCAAAGGCATTGTAAGGTGTGAAAAGTTAATCCTGCATTTTCAGAATAAACCTAAAGCTAAACATGAACTTGTTAGTAGACTAAACAAAGCAGAAAAAAGAAATCTGTCAATGATACAGTATGTCTATCGGGATTTAGGATGGAGTTTGCCATGGTAACAGAGGAATGTAGGGGCGGATGTAGAGAAGTTGGCAGTGTGTGGTGTGGCGCTCATATAGCTGCTGACAGATTCACCCCACAATCTCAAATTTGTAATTTGACAGCCTGATCTGTCATATGCCTCAGAGAATTAGATATGCCCATGCTTCCCTATTATTTCCATACTGATTCACCATGGGTCTGTGAGGTCACTAAACCCCTTAAAGCAAAATGCGGTTCAGTAGATAAAAAGTATGAATGCAGAAATCCGTCAGACTGAAGGTATCCATCTATCAGGGCATTTTAACATTCAGCATAACATATTTGAACACACACTGATGTATTTTGACTTCGAAAAAAAAAATGATGGGACAAAACCAGGCATTATTTGACATAAAATTGTCAGAATTATAAGTAAAAACAAAAATTTCTCCAATGCTGTGGTTCTTAACTGGTGAGATGCCTGTTTTTGTATTGCACATTTCCTCATTCCATCTGAGTAATGTCAAAAGTGAACAGGAGAAAGAAAAAAAAACAGTAAAACACAATACTATTCCTGAAAAAAGCATTAAAATTTAAATAAATAAAGAACATATAAAACAAAGCTAGCAGATACACAAGTAATATAAGAACTAGTTTGACACTTAACAGTTCCCTTGTAAATCGTATAGGCGCAAATGAAGAAAAAGCAAAGTGTTAATGGAGCTAAGCAACATCCATCACGAGCGCTGCACTGCAGTGAATCGACACATTTCTATAATGCCATCGTCAAAAAGAGTTGCAATTGAGTGCAATGGCTTGATTTTCATTTTCAAATTTAAAAGTTAAAAACAAAATCACCCAAATTACAACTTTAAAATCCCATTATTGCTTTTTTTTTTTCTTCTTTTTTTTAAATGATAAAATTTAAACGAAACACATTTAAATCAAATTTGGTCCAGTCACAATTTGGGATCCACATATACTATTTAACTACAGAGCCCTGCTGTTTTTATTAAAAAAAAGTTATGTCATTTGATCGTTCCCATTTTACTGCTGGTTTTAAATGGGATTGATTGAGTATTTAGATTTTTTTTGTCATGTCAGTTTAAAACAAACAAAAAAAATCTGGTAGCAACAGGATGATGTTATGATGAAATAAAAATATTGTTTTGTTTAAATAATCTGGCATTATATGTGGATCAATAACGAGAAAGGAAGTGTCCATAGTTGCTAAAGGTGCAGCAATCAGCTTGACTGAAAATGCATTTCTGATTTTAAAAATGATGTGAAAATGTTGTCACAAGAAAAATGCAAAATCTACATTAAAGAGAGTTGGAGACATTATTTATCTGCCTTATTAACAGAGGCCTACATAATTAACCAAAAAAAAAAAATCATCCAGCTCAGAATATAGCAGTAGCCAATTTCTACAGAACTACCAGGAATTCAAGTTTTTAAGAGAGTGTCAAATGACAATAAAATGGAATCTTCTAAAAACAGTATTAAAAACATAAAAAATTATAAATACAATAAAAATAAATTATATGCTGATGAAGCAAACTGCATCTTTAAACCAGTGCATTCAAGTAAAAGCTTGAATGCATTGATTGACAACAAATGAACGACTTCATTCATCATTATTGTCCATGTGTGATCACACAACAACCAACAATCAAGACAAAATAAAAAAAATTTCTGCTTAATAGAATACTGCAATCAAGCAGGTAATGTTTTAACTGTTTAACACTAAAATACTGTCCAGCAGAAAACTAAATCAAATAAAAATAGTGTTAAACTCATTTAAGAGCGCACACTATTCATTAGAAAAATATTTCAGCAGTCTTGAACATCAATTGTTTGATGCTGATAAGGGGGGAAGTATTCATTCTGACCTCAGACATCTATAAAGAAGAGAATTAGCGATTGGACTATGGACTACGATAAAGTTTGTGAATTTATTTTAACATCTTTGTTGAAAATGAAACACTAAGATAGTAGTTTAAACTGCTTATCGACTAACTTCAGATTCAATACTGCCCAGCAATATCGTAAAGTATAATTATCCTTGCATATTAATGTGCTTTTCTTTGGGTTAAAAAAAATCAAGTGCTTCCAGATATAACAGTTAAATATACTTTGTTCTCAGTTCTGAAACCTCGTTTAGGTTTTGCTGAATACACTGTATTTATTTGTACCCATAAAATAAATACTAACTCTAAAACAAACTTGCAAATGCGTCTGTAATTCTTCTTTGGTGTGATCACATTTTGGGCTCAACTTAATGTCTCTACTTCCCTGGGATAAAATGCTAAACAAAACAAAATATTTTCCAGTCCTAAATTCTTGAATGAACAGATTTATCACACATAGAGCAGCGATATCTAAAGTCATATCCTCTGAAACTGTCTACCCTCCTAATATGAACAGATGCGCTTTGTAAACTAAACTTGGGGTTTAAACCCAATAATTAACTGGGCATGAGGTGATCTATGAATGTAGCTTTCACAGACTATTTTCCTTTAAAATATTTTATTCATTTTGGCCTGTGCATGTTTAAAGAATGGGGAAGACAAAAGAGACTTAAACGATAATGACTTGCAACTAATCAGGACAGGATATGATTCTGTGAACTGTTTTGATGTGTTAGGATGTTACAAGAAAGCAGAAATACATCTCTAAGGAAGATATAACACAAACATCAACACAAAACATTTTTTTTTTTTTTGAAAAAAGGATAGTTTTAAAAAAAAAACAACAACAATCAAAGTTATGCTTCGTTTCTTCGAGCGTATTCAATGCTAAGATAACATTTAATGTTGGCTTTTTTTGTTCAAAAATTTTGAAACAGGAATTTCTTGTTTTCAAGTGCTTAAGATTGGATTTGCACTTTTGGTTATGCACCTATGCTGAAATGGTCTTTCTCTCTGGTATTAGTTGTAACAAAAATAAGTTGTTGCTTTCTGTACTTGTAGGCCTATGGCACTAAGTTGAAGTTTGGTATTTTCGTTGCTTCACTGGTTTTTGACCGATTTCTCTTAACATTCAGTGAAAATGTACGAAGGCACCCATTTGGCATAAAGTTGCGGCAGGTATTTTGCTAAACATTCACCTGCATTACTCTAGTTTTAATGTAAACTCCTTTCTTAAAGGCTCTGTCCCTCTTGTTTCAAACTAAAAGTCCTTCAGTCAGTTCGTCTTTTTACAAATTGTTTACAATTGTGCATGTTTAAAACATTTTTGGGCAATTACTTTTTTCTCTCCAGGTAGTTTGATGGTACCCAGCCTTTACGTCCCTGTAAGCCATCGAGAACCTGGCAGTACCACCATCCGTTTGGATTCTTCTCCAAAACTTCAAGACTAGTGCCCTCAGAGAAACCCATGGTTTCTTCGTCGCCACGGTAGTCTGCGATAGATACGTAAACCTCTCGAAGGTTGTTGTGAATGAGGTGTGTCTTCTCGATGGGCTTGGGTCTTACTGTAGAGATTGGAATTCCGTTTCTCTGGGCAATCAAGGGGCTTGAACTTCCGGCGGGTGCTTTAATGGTGGTCCCAGACCTGACCCGTACATCGGTCACCACCTGCGGTCGAACGGCAGTAAAGGAGGAGTTTCGCCTTACACCGCCTGTGGACCTCAAATGGTCGCCTGCACCCAGTGATTCATTTCTTCTCAAAGACCCTGTATGGATATTGGAGTCTTTCAGAGGTTGTGGTGGAGATGCAAACACAGACTGCGGTCGCACTGCTGCTTGGCGGACACCGTTCCTCATCCGCACGCCTGAACCGTTCAGCATTGAGGTCGGTTTGCTAAAACCCCCCGGAGGTTTGGATGGAATTGGTGGGCTAGGGTTGCTCATACTCCTCAGGTTCTGCTGGTTTAGGTTATTAAGAGCCTGAACACGCTGCTCGTTTTTCTCAAGGCTGTTGGACTTGTTGGTATTACCAAGATCAACAAGATGGCCATCTTGTACACCAGGGTTTTGGGTATGCTTGACTGGCTCCAAGTAGAAAGTAGGTGCCCATCCCTCATCATCTCCCCAACGGACATACCACCATCCACTTTCCTGCTTCTCCAGTACCTCAACTTCCACACCAGCTGGGAAGCTGACCTCAGACTCTTGGGCCCGTTCGTAAGCATCTGTGGTCCTGTAGAGCACACTTTCATGGTCAGATTCCCCACCTCGGCTACCTTTGGAATATACACTGGAGAGATCAGAGGTACTTCTTGAGGAGATGGAATCCTCAGAGGACACAATGGAAGCAGTCTCAGAATCTTCACCACCACGTACTGCACGGATCGGGCCTTGCCGAAGACTTCCCGTAGGCCGAAGTTGGCGTCGCAGGCTGCTGATATCCATTCTTTCAGGACTTTGCGGCTCTGACTTTGAAAGCAGAGGTTTGGGTCGCACAACTGGTTTTGGTCTGGCTAAGGGACTTTGACCAACCCGGATCTCCACATCTTTTCGCATGACAGGCTCTCTTTTGGGATTGCGTCCTGGTTCATCTGAGGATGACTTGGAGCTGTGCCTCTCAGCACGGCCAAGAGAGTGACTCCGGTTTATATCCGGTGTTACCTTCCGGAGGGGCTTCCCTCCTCCAGAGGAGGACCCGTAGGGTTTACGACCCAGTGTGAGACTCCTTGGGGTATCTAAATCACAACCACTGGCAAAGTCATCAGAGGAGAACCTAAACCCTTCATTTTCATAAATCACCTCCTCCTTATTGACATCCTCCAAGGAGTTTCTTTTCCTCAACGGGGAGGTCATCACTTTTAGTAAAGGCGATGCTTTGCCAGCTTGTGCAATTCTTTCGGCTGCTGCTGGGTTGCTTTTAATTTCAAACTTACGGGGCTCTGGTTTTGGGGAGTTGTTTATTTTTTGTTTTGTATGATTACTGTCCAGATCAGAGTCAAAACCAATGGCGGGAACATCATATTCCGGCTCCTCGTAAACACGCTGAGTAGGCGATTCTGGAGCTTTAGAGGCAGAGCCAGCCAGAGAAGGTAATTCCTCCGAGTCCTGTTTCTTGATTGGTGGAGCAGGGGGTGGAACTTTAGGGCGGGTTAGTGTGCTGGTTCGCCGGCTCAGGTTGGGCTTCTTGCGTTTATCGATAAAGGAGCAGGGTGCCCAGCCCTCCATTTCCCCAATCTGGACATACCACCAACCACTAGAATTCTTCTCTATGACCTGAAGACCACATATTACATGTTTACATGATACAATGGAATATATTTATTTTACAGTGGGTTTCAAACATCACTAATCACCACTAATTAATATGTTTATCTTACAATTCATTTGTTTGCATTACTAAAGTGTGCATAAAACTTAAATATTTTTCCACAGATACAGTCATTTTTTATTTAAAATTCAGAACATTTGTTAATATTAAAGTTTAAAGAAACACTTTTTGACTTCACTCTATAGAGTGTATTTATACTTTATAAAATTCTCATTAGTGAAAAGCTAAAAAAAAAAAAAACACATTTTATAATAAGATTCTGAATGTCTTACATCAGCCTTTTGTCCTCCACGGAAGCTGATGCCATCTGAGATACTGGATTGAAACTCTGCTATGGTGTAGTACTCCGCTTCCACAGTAGGGGCCTCTGGAGGTTTGGGCAACTGGAATGCCTTGAGTATGGAAGAAAAATAATAAGTAAATGCTGCTCTATGAATTTACAATATCAATAAATGATTTTGGTCTGCTTACCAGATTTGCATCTCTTCGAGGAGGAGGTTTCTGCCTGAGGTTTGGAGATCCTGCCAGGTGAAGACAAAATGTTTTATTAACTGTCTCTCAGGTCAAAGCAGCAAATATTACTGGTGCTTAATCAAATTAAGGACTTGGAAATTAGGAGAGTTTTCCTTTTTGCCAACTTTTTTAGTGTTTTCAAAAAAAGGTCAAATTGAAATCAAACTGGATTACAATGTCATCTGTAATCCTCATTAAGAGAAAGAAGTTGTTCCAACACTCAAGCATGTGGTCACAACAAGCATGTTTCAGGAAAAAAATATTCTTAAGAAAATATTGTAGGGTGGAAAATGCAATGGCCTGGTTATGACTGAGAATAATAATAAGCAATAACCAATGAGAAAACAAAATAAAAAATAAGCAGCTTAAAAAGAACATTGTCTCTTTAAAAGTCATGTTTCATTTTTGTTTTTTTTAGGTTTTTAGCACAAGTAGCATGCATGGAGCACATCAGTCACTGCAAGTTTTAACCAACACCAGGAATTGTTGGGATCATATACAATCTGTTAAAAACCTGTTAAGGTGAAATAGTAGTCTGTTCATCGTACCATCCACACCAAAAAATAATTACTAGAATGAAAATCATGTAATGTAAGCAGTACAGCGCTATGTTTTTTTTTTTTTTTTAGTGTACATTTGGCATTAAATAAATAAGCACAAGAACAAACAAACAGCAGTTGACACACTGAATGTTGAGCAACAGAGACAGTGAATTTGTCACTATCAATTTACACAACACCCGGACAAAATGTTAGGAAACATCTGTTTACCAAAAAGAAATGTTACCTATGGCATCAAATCCTATGTGCAAAAATAACAGGACAATAAAGATATTCATTATAGAAAATATGGCTATATAAGATCATACATTTAGTTAAATTATAGCTATATATTTGTTATTAGAAAACAATAATACAATTGAATTATATGTATTATTATAATTAAAAGATTATATTATATGAATTTTCTATTATGAACATGTGAATGCTATACAGATCTATTTACTCACCTATTTCAACTCTGTGTGGTGCCACCCGGGCTATAGCAGGTGACCCCGGCTCTGCCCTGCTCTTGTTCTCTTGTAGGGCGGCGCTAGATCCAGAGTTCATTCCCAAAGCAGTGACCACTGTAGGTGCCACTCCAGCCTCTGGGGCATATGGGATAGGTAAACTGATTTCACTTTTGGAGATGTGGCGCTCAGGGCTGGTGGGCTCTCCATCAGTTTGAATGTCCTTCTCGCTTACAGCTTTCTTGTTGAGGAGGTTACTGATCTCCATTATGTTTCCAATGATCTCCACAGGGCCAGTCAGAGTCTTCTTCCTTGGGGAAAGGTCATCTTTGAGTTTCTTCAGGTATGAGGCTGGGGCCCAGCCCTCTTTACCCTGATACCTGCAATACATTAATAGCAGTATTAGCTTTCCAGACATGGAAATGATTTATTTAAATAATTAAATAAATACTAATGAATTTTATAGCTCCATGCATTTATCATTCTCATACTGACCACTAGAGGTCAGCATAATGTAAGTAAGATGAAGTTATAGTGCTCTTTATGGATACATATCTCTCTTTATTTAAAATCGATGTATACACTTGCACAACTTATATATGTAAATCATATTGCTTAAACATCACCTTAAAGCACGAGGACCAGATTGATTACCTGATGTACCACCATCCCTCCAGGTTCTTCTGGATGACCTCCACGGTTACTCCTTTCTCGAACCCAATCTCATCCTTTCCCTGACTGCTATATGCCTGGACAGTGACATACTTCTCCTCTAAAAAGATAAATAAGGAAAAAGAAAGGATTTTTATTTTGCATCCTGTACTTGGGCCTTTGCCTTTTTTGTGGTCTGAAAGGAGGTTGACAAAAGGATTCAACTGCTAACTTTCAAATTTTAGGATTTTAATATATAATTTAGGAGTTTCTTTGCGAGAACAGAGCAGAAGTAAAACCACAATTTGCAGTGATTCCCTTCCAACAATCACCCTTCACCACAGGCACAATAACACAATCATCTTATGATCCATCATTAATATTAACACTTACAAATCTTACCGAAGACAGTGGGACTAAAGTAACTACAGCAACAAAGTCCTAGACACAATAATAATGGTAAGCCACCACAGGAAATACTTAGTTGGATCAATCAATCAGAAGTCAAAAATACTTAGCATTAGAATCTTTTAAAGGTTCCTTTCTCCCAAAATGCAATTACTGCAATGCATCTGAACATTTAACTTTTTTCCTGAAAACAATGTTATAAAAAAAGTCTTAAAACTAGATGTCAGTTTCTTTAAGCGAAATATGTCTTTAATATTTATTTGTTATCCTATAAAGATCCTATAAAGCATTTCTCTTCCCAAAAAAGCTCACATAAAACATCATTCAGTTTTGTTTACATATCACATAACTATGTTTAACATCTACATATCAAACTCTGAAGTCTTTTCCTTTGTGACTGAAGCTTACAGTCTGTTCAGAGCAATGCTAGAAATTTAGATTTAGTAAAACCGCAAAAGTGGAATAGAAACAGTGCGGATATAAAAATGTATCTGTAGTGGGAGAAATGTTGAAATAGATAAACAACAAAAAAAGAGATGGATGTTCTATATCTAGTTTTTCTAAGCAGTGAATAACTTGGCTGCCAACAAAAGATGACATGAGGTCAGGGCAGTTAGTCAGTCTCTTTCTACACTCTATGCTTTTCCAGCAGCAGACAAGATGGGAAATCTGCTAATTGAACATACGACAGAGAAGAAACTACACTTTGCTGATTTCATCCTGAACTTCTGACCTAAAACCAACATTAGACTTTATCACAGGTATCTCCTTTCGTGTTCCACAGAAGAAAGTCATTGTGTGAACTGATGTAGACCAACAGTAATGAGAGATGTCAGGGTAAAAATGCAAGAACCAAATAAACTAAAAAAGGAAATGCCTCAAAACACTTTTTCCACCAGTCAGCAGCATTTTCTTGAAGGATTGTTCTGGATGGTGGAAAAAGTTAGGTGGGTCCAGAACACATTACTTCAGTTCTGCATGCTCTCGTGGAGCAGTGTGCCAGCAAAAGAATTTTCTCCCTTAGCCTCTGTGACCTGAAAACCACTGCTATATGTACAAACGAGTTTAATAGAGAATGAGAGATTGTGGCCACAGATCATTCTAGCTCTCTCATTGATCTTTCTGTAACGTGCTTGCTTTAACAAGTCATTCAAGCTAAGCAAATGCCTAACTGGATCCTGCAGGCTCTGTCTGAATCTGAATTGCTCTCGTTGCTGATTTCTACACTTTTTGAATACTTAATACAAAAAGGAAAATTGTTCATTTACTCTCTCTTTTATCATTCTGAACCCTTTACATTTTTTCTCCTCACATAAAAAAGGAGACAAGCTTAGTAGAATGCTGATGTTGCTGATTGAAATTGAATGTGACCATGTTTTGTCAAGCTCCAAGACTGACAAAAAAGGACCATGCAGTCTTATGTTGCAGTGTACTAAGGACGCATAACTTCGTAGGAGTAAAATACAGAAATTTAAAGGGATAATTCACCCAAAAATAAAATTTCTATAAATTACTCACCCTCTGTCAATCTTGTATGCCCATATTTGGTTGTTCCTGTCCCCGATTAGTTCATTGTGTTCATTTGTTCCCAGCTGTGTTCCCCAGGTGTTTTCAGTCCTCCCGTGATTTCTGTGTTTATATTCACCCTGTGTTCCTATTTTGCATCCTATGTTCCTGAGTTTGATAATTAAAAGATTCTCGTTTGCACACTCCGTGACTCCTGTGTTGTCCCTTACAGCACGTGAGTGTGACAGAAGGACCACTCCAAAAACAGCAATGGAGTTCGCCACCCCCCTCTGCGTCCTGGTCCAGAAGGACCTCCCCTTCTATGCTTACTCTGAGGAGTTCTGTCGGCCAGCTAGAGTGGCCACATTGGCCATCATTCCGTCTGTTCCGGCTCAGGGCATGTTATCTTCGCCCCGTGGACATCCCAGACACCACGGGACTGTGTTGGTGGGAGGCTATCTACTGGTGTCTGGGAGACGCCCGGGCCCGAGCCGGAGCCAGCCCACCGTCCACTTAACCTTGCTTTTACTGCCTGGCGAGGCATTCCAGATCCCCACAGATTCCATTCCGCATTCACGGCCAGGAGAGCTACCTCCTAGGAAATGCCTGCCCACTCCAGCCTTCACCCCCCCTGTTGTCTGGCAGCCCTGCCGCTCACCCTCAGCTCACCGTCAATATGGGGTGAGCCATGCAGGACCGCCATCCTCCAGCGTCGCCGTGGTTGGAGTGTCCCAAATTTCTGCCTCCAGCCTCAGAGTCTCCACCACGGCCCTCCGACCCATCGGCTCCCCCATGGCCCCTAGCTCACTTCTCGCCACTATGGCCCGCCATCCACCAGCTCCACTGCCCCTCCGGCTCTGCCTTGATCGGTTGCAGACCATTCACCGCCTTGGGACTCCACGCCTCCGGCTACGCCTCGTCCCTCCGGATCTGTTAAGTTCCTCCTTCCCTCCAGCTCCACCTCGGCCCTCTGTCGCTCCTGGCTCCGCTTGGGCCTTTCGGATCCCTTCCTTCATCACCCCCGTGGACTGCTCTGTCGGCCCCTCCCGGGTATCTGTCCTAAGATCATTAGTGTCTTTCAAGCAACCACTCTGAAGCACTCACCACCCCAACCTGTTTTGAAGGTTGTTATTTGTTTATGAAGAAATTCTCCCTCTGAAACCACTGGCTGCTCTTTGTCTCCAGATCATCCATGCGGCTCTCTGACTCATTAGTGTATACAGTTAAAAAAAAATCAGGATTAAATGCAGTCACACACAGCAAGCCAGTGACCTACTTCTATACTTTCCACTGTGAGTTTCCAACAACTGCTCCAATGATGCAGAGCAAAGTAAGGAAGAAATAATGAGGGAAAGGTAGCCACAGAGTTACTGTAACAGTTTCACATTCAATCTGAAACCCGATTTTGTTTTTCCAAATCAGAAGAAAAAAACAATACATGTAAAATTTGACCAAGATTTAATTCCAAATTATCAGTTATTATTGGTGGTTTCTGAAGGTGGTTTATTATTCATCAACCTGCCAATGCAGCATGGAAAAGACTTCCAACAATTCCATATCCATCATGCTATACTTAGAACTATGTTCATAGTGTCCATGGCATGTTAGCATACTCCAACGCTACACCAATAGAAGACTGCTGGAATTACATCTCTAAAGCTTGGAGGTCCATTCTTCCTATGACTCAACATGAAACGGCAGATCTCCAAGGAGACTCCTCACCATACAAACACACATTTCCAGACATTAATCCTCATTTGAGGTCTAGGTGTTTAGAATCAAACACTGTGATTTTGAAAGGCCAAAGCTCTTGCGAGATTCAACTCACAACATTCTACCTCGATTACAATGTTTATATCAATTATTTGACACGTAACCAAACTACAGGATGCCAGATCTGACTAAATTCAGCTAAATTCAACATTCTGAATTAAACAATTTGACATTCTATCTCTGGATGAACACCAACAAAAGAGTGAATTCATGTTAAAGAATGTTTTTGGTGACACTTAATTTTAATAGTCCACTTAAGACATTCTACTAAGATTCAGTAACTTTGCATCTACATGTCAATGACTACATGTACAGTCATTAGAGTATTAGTAGTATGTCTGCTTAATATCATAACCCTTTATTTCGATGGGTTATTAAACATACAACATAATGACTATGAGAAACTTTTAAAGTATATGTCTCATTCGTATTCTATTAAAAGTCTAGTCTGAGTTAGTAGACATGTAGCTGCAAATTACTGAGAATTAGTTGACAAAGTTACTTAAAGTTAGTAGAATGTCTAAAGTGGACTATCAACATATAGTGTAACCATGTTTTTTGCTCATTTAGTGAAAGTTCAAAACAACATTGGTTCTCATTGATTTGTTGTATGGCTTTTTGGTGTCATACAGGTTCACAAGGACATGAGGGAGACTAGGCATCATGACTGAATTTTGATTTTTGGGTGAAGTATCTGTTTAAATGGTCATTTGTACATTACAAAAGTAAGGGGATCAAGCTGGCTGACCGGTGTATTTTTGTTCCATTGGTTAAACCAGCAACAAATCAGTGCTAATTACCATTAACCAGAAAAAGAACAGGATTCTGCAATTCCATACTCTAATACCATTAAACTTGTAATCTATACATTGCACTACAATACTTACGATTGATTATTTTCTTCATCCTGAGAAACATCTGCTATAAACTCAATTATCTTATTTTGAATCCATATACATATAAACACAAGCAGACACATAAAGCAAGCAAAGTGTAATAAAGATTTCATAATGACTTGCATATGAAATGGGCCACCCAGCATACTTTGGGAACCAGATCCAGAAGCTGGATCAAGAAAGAGAGTAGTGCGTTTGTGAGTGTTTTTAAGCTAAACCCGATGTAAACCAGCATAAACACACAAACGCACCATGCAGATTGGTCACACACGTGAGTGCTTGCATGTGATCAGTCTATGCAGGCATGCGTGATTGCATGTGTGTTCACCTCGACTCTGTTGCCGGTTGACTATTCCCCCTAGTGTCCATCTCCGGTCGAGCCTCTTCAGATGAGCCTTACGTCTCTTAGTAACTGACACAGATGAATGAGGACAGCAGAAAGAGAACAGAGACATGACAAACTCAACATAAATAACTCAAGAGGAGCACTGGTATTAGTGTAATAAAGACATTATTACATGAAAGGAAAGAGTTTTGTGATTGGTTAGGATGGTTCTTGGCTTGCACAATGATGACAAAGCAAAGGCGGACTTGGATTAATACACGTGTTATTAGATTTTAGTGGCGCATGTATGGTTAAGTCTGAAATGTTTATGGTGTTTTTAATTTTTATTTTGTAACAGAATGGAAACTTGATATATTTTACAGAGACTTTACCGCTCATCAACTCCATAGACTCAAAACTAAAGAAAAGGCGAACTAAAGATGGGCTAGTTCAAATAAAGTTCAGCTTCAAAAAACTGCAGCTACATTCAGAAATGAAGCCATATGGGAAGGTAAATTACTCCTCAGGAATCAATAAATTGTGTGTTGTATCGATCTATCCCAGATAAAGATAGTAGCGAAAACTTTGTCTCCGGCCTGACCACTCCTAATCTTACACATCAAGTTCAAGATGCAGCTAAAATGTAGTTGGCTAACAGGAAACTCAACCCAGGAAATGCTGATGGCAGCAGATGATTGGAGTTTAGACAGAAGAAGAGGATTGTGTGTTTCATTGCAGTGACATGATATAATTGTGTTCTGGTAATATATGTTTCATGAGTTGATTTTTACTGAAATTAAAATTCACTTTATTTCTTTTGCAAGTAAATGTTATTGGCCTTATGGTGAATGATTCATCCATGTACTATTTTATGTTAAACGTTTTGATTTGATTTGATTATTTGAGTGATTGATTGATTAATTTTTACATAGTATAATTTAATACAATTGTCAATCATCCACTCGCATCAATGTTTAAGTGCACATTTTTATGAACAGTGTGAAAATCTTATTTAATTTTTGTTCAATGAATGTGAAGTAAATCACTTTGCACTGGTGTTGGACAAGTTTTCTTGGGAAATGTTCAGACGTTCAAAAGAAAAGTACGAGCGAGAGTATATGTAGTGTGTCCTACCTTCTCCAGATCTAGATGTTCCCAGGTCCAGATCATCTCTGGTGCCGCTCTGAGAGTCCAAGTACGTGGCAGGAACCCAGCCTTGTTCCTCTGCTGTGCTGACAAACCACCAGCCTACAAACAGAATGAAATGAAAATCATAAAATATACTTTTTTTTTTTTTTTTTTACCTAATACAGTGTCAACTGCTGAGCTTGCATATGATGAAATGATCCTGTTTTAACCACCCGGACAAAAAGACTATATTTACAGAATGAAAATGAAGCCTCCATGCTTTGCAAACAAACACTAAATGCACAAACATTTGGTTTTCAATGTTTTTGCTCCAGTCATGCTTACAAACACACTCACTCTGGTGTTATTTCGTTTCGGGGGATGTGTTTATGAATTCTGTGCACTTCCTGTGTAACATTTGGGATCAATTAGACCTGACGCTATCATAAATATAAAGCGGGTGAGCATGGTTTTATTTGTATGCACAGCCAAAAACGAGGAAGGCTGTGTGTGTCTGACATGTTCTTAGCAGCAAACATGATGACATGTTTTATGAGCTAATATGCGTGTGCTTGTGTGTTTTGGGACAAAATAACCTCATCGATTAAATTTATGCCTTGCGGTTCCTCCTTCATGTGTCTGAATAAGTGCTGATTTTGTTAAATGTAGTGTCAGCATTATGATTTGTTTCTGAAATGTGGATTATGATGTTATTTCACATTTCCACTATAACTCAAAGATGATTCTGAGCAGCTTTAAAAACAAAGCAGCAAAAAAAAAGATGGACCTGAGTGATACACCAAGAGAGACCCATGCAGCCTTCATGGAAAGGTCACATGGGTAAATCATTCGGGTTATGGAATTCAAATCATAAATTTGGCACACTTGCATAAAAATGTAAAGCCAACATAAGTGAACACCGATGGATGAAAATTCAAAACGGTTCTCCAGCTGAAAAACAGATCCTTCTGAACGAACCTGTTGCCAAGGTAACAGAGTATTACTGGCAAGCTGTACATAACAGTGTGATGTCAGCAGTGAGCAATAATCCAGCTCTGACATCATAATAACACAGAAGCAGGGCGCTAAGTGATTAACACCAAATGTTCTAAAAGTCCCACTTGGGCCAATAATGACGTCAGAATACTGTAAATTCTAGAATATATTTATTAACCCACATCAAACATTTAAAATACCTAAATATATATTGCATATGTACTAGACCCTTCAATACCAAGACCATATATCCAGTTTATCATCTGCAATGACAATTTACTGCGTCTTTCCTGTCAAACCATGCTGTCTTTGTAACCATTTACAGGCATGGAAGTCTTATATATCCTTTGCAATGGTAAAGATGCTGCACCGACCTGCGGTGGACAAAATTACCATCTTTAGTGTGTTGGAAATAGACTGTGGTCTTGTCTGAGACCATAAACCTAGATCTATATCCAGGCCAAAACTTAAGCTGAGACCCAGACCCAGACCATGTTGATGTGGTCTCCAGACCACAAGATAAAGACTTTAACTTTGGTATTGCCTGCTATAATACTGAAAACAAAACTACATCCAAATTCAGTGCTCATTTATTCAGAAATCTGGCAAAAGGCAAACAAATTTAGTCTAAACAAAAAAAAAGGAAAACATTTTAAGTACCCAAACATTTGGACTTTACATACATTTTAAACCCCAAAGAAACACTGACTCTCATTTTTAAAACTGAAAGCTGATGCCAATAGTCATACAGAGGGATGAAAAACAGCAGATCAGAACAGTGCTTACATACAGAAATCAATAGACCACGCTGACATCTATACCACCCTGATACAGCAAATCTCTCACAAATACACACACACACACACGAGTAGTATAAATTAGCTAATGCGTTTGTGAGAGAGCTAAGAGCAGGTTTTGGCCACCCTGCCTGACTGGCTCTCTTTGAATCAGATACTGTCTCCCTGTTTGGGCACACCAGGAACCGTCTACAGTGGGCACAGAGAGTCAATTCAAACAAAATGCTAAATTGCAAGGGTTGCAAGCAGTTTAGCCATCACAAAGATGCTTTTCATTAGATTCTGCTTGTGTTTGTTTATCTGTTTAAGTACATGCTATAGGTGGGTTTCATCAGCCTTCGGTACAACCTTTAACTTGACTGAAAAGAAAAAAAAATGAATGAATAGTACTTTTAAGAAATTAGATTAAAATGATGTTAACACACATACTTACATACTATAAGACGAAGACTCTAGTCTTATATCTAACCTGATGTGGCATCCACACCATTAGGTGTCAGTATACATCTAAGATGACATGAAAAACTGGACCAGCAATTAAGAAATAAGAAGAACTGACTCTGAGTTACTCTGATCTGAGTTCAACTGGGAGCTCAGATTGACACTGTGTGTTACGTCTGCCAATTTTCAAAGCTAAACTCTTGCTTAACAAAGCAGAAACAAATTCTTTCACCAAAACAAAAGACAGACAGCAGGAATGCTTCTTTGATGCTGAAAATATGTACTCCTCTGAATTCCTCCGTGGTTCAGGACGTTACGATCATCTCACACAAAAACAGACAACAGAAGCCGTTCTGCTGAGAAACAGGTGGGCTCGCTCTTCAAAGCACAAGTTCTAGACCTTCCTGAGAACGATGGTGCTGGTGCAAAACAGAGTAATAAATCTTAAACTGTGTATCTGCTTCTGAGAAAAGTGTTTCTTCTGAAAGATGCATGTGTGTGCCATGAACTTTGTTCTGATACACACGGTAGTGGGTCATGCGAGCTTTTGTTTATGCACACTGTTAGATAAGATTTGATGTTAGAATATGTTTTAGTTTGTGCAGACATGTTTGCTCTACCACAATAACTCTTCGATTCAAAAAGACAGCATATACACATACTGTAATACACTAAAGGCCTGAAAATGAAGGTTTGGTTATGATGTCATTATTCTCACATAGGACCATAACCACCAACAGACGTTTCGTCCCGCCTTAGCTTTAAATTTTGGCCATATCCCGTTGAATGACACTTTTTGATTTAAGTTTAGGTGAGATATAATTTGGTTGTTCAGCTCTGATGATCCAAAAATACAGGGTGCATTACACAATCTGACGATGTGTGAAACTGAAATGAATGAGATGAAAGGTAAAGGCAAGAACTGATAGCAGCTGAACGAAAAAGACAAAAGAGAATGAACAGATGTTTGGCCTGAACTTCAAAGCTGAAATTTTCACCACACATTCACTTCATCCACACCAGCAAGAAGCAGAAAAAACACCAGACATGCAAAAATACAAAAGCCTTTCACTTTCTTGTTTTGGAGCTGAAGTAGCAAACAAAAATTAAAACATGAAAAAGAAAATGTGCAAAAACATTACTACAGTGCTGTACTACTCATATAAGTGAAAGTCGTTGTAGACGGGTTATAGAGAGAGAATGAGCAGAATGCTTAAAATAGTTCCAGAAGTGAAAAGGGAAAAAATCCAAATGGAGCACATTGCTTTTACTGTATTAAGTTCACACTCTGGCCTGCAATCATTCTCCACAGAAGAGAGAGAAGAAATCAGGCCAAACACTGGACCCTAAAATATTTAGTTTTTATATTATTTACTTTACAAAATGATTAACTGTACAACTACTTTATGATATAATTTTTGAAGAAATATTATTTATATTCTAACAAAACAAATTAAATTGACCAGAACAGCAAAGACACCTGTTATGTTGTATTTACCTATTTTTGCCCACACATAACTTTCATTCATAATATATATATATATATATATATATATATATATATATAGTTTTTTNNNNTGTTTTTGAGCAGTACTGTTGGAATCACTCCCGTTATGATTAGGAACAGAAGTAGACAGCAAGGGGAAAAATAGGTTTTAGAGCAGAGCATTTATCTTTCACTAATAACAAAATGCTTTATTTGACACATGCATTTAAAATGCCAAGAATCACAGTTTGATTCAATTTGACCACAATATTATCTATCAATATAACTGCCTGCAATATAAAGCCTTAGGTCTATTTCCTCAAACAGAGCTCAGGTTGAAGGATATTTCAGCTGACGTTTTCTCAAATCCAAGCCATCGGAGAGTCTGGCCTACATTCAGTCACACTCAAGTTCCTTCCTGAAAAGTAGTATCAGGTTTTGGGCTTAGGACCAAAATGGGTTTTGTGTAATCTGACAAAGCCGAGGAGACGGAGGGGGGCTCTCTTTATTCTGAACTTCAAAGGCTGATGATGTGAGACGCTCCTGCACCCTGATCTGAGATCGCTGTTGTGGTTTTTATTTCAAGAGCTCCAGTGGTTGAGATTTGTTCAGGAACAGCTGGTCTTAGATCAGCATGAACATGTTATTTCTTTCCTAGACTTGTTTTCCTGGACCAGTTCATAGAACAGAGAGTGATGTTTTTGAGGAAACTGGCAAGTACGGTTCAGAAAAGTGATCAGTGGGAGAACAATGGAGATCTTGAGCAACAAACAACATCAATCAAAAACACACGCGTGAAAGGAAAAACAGAAGCACAATATTTGAATTATTAAAACAGAATTTTGTGTTTTGTTTATGTAAACAGCAAAAATACAATAGTTTTGGACCCCACTGTCTTTCTTTATTTGGAAAAGCATATTTAGAAACTCATATTGTGTAATGCAGAAGACAAGAAGAATACATGTTACAGGGTGAGTGAGTGACTATCTTTACAATCCTTTTAAGGTTGAGAGACTGGATACTGATCTATTTTACTTGCCATACTATCAAAAAAATACATTAATATTGATTAGTCAATTTTCAAAACGTTTAAAGCTATTTCAGCGCTGTGGCCTTCTTACTATTAAGACTATTATCTTAATGACCTTCATTGTTAAACAATAGAGAGCCCTGAGAGGTTTTTAAAGCTCCTTTCAGACACCTTCAGAGCTACATGCAAGTTTGAACCTTTTGGTCCACTTTCAGCATGGCTCTCCACGGACCGGATCTCCAATGGGATTGAGGCCAAGACAAACTAGTCTACCCGAGAGCGTGAGCAGCTCTCTATTGATTCTGTTTCAGTAAGGGGGGGTTATGAATGGACCCGGGGGAGAGAGAGGCGAGAGGATGGGAGGGAACCTCGAAATATTGATGGCACAGATTTTCATAGTAGAGCATTGTTCGGAAAGCACAGCAGCCTTGGGAAAAACCAAAAGAGCTAAAAAAAAAAATAAAAAGTAAACGCTCTCACTTGAACAAGAAATGTTTCTTAAGAACAATCACTAACAACTTACTAATGAATTTACAAATGTTTGAGGTTAGTATGTTTATCCAAGGTTACATTTATTTGATCAGAAGTAAAATAAAACAGTATTACTACAAATGTATTTAAATTGTATATATTTAAAAATGTAATTTATTGCTATTTAATGATAAATCTGAATTTTCAGCATGCGTTACCCCAGTCACATGGTTCCTTCAAAAATCACTCTAATATGCTTTAAAAGACATTTATTATTATCAGTTTGGAAAACAGTGGTGCAGCTTAATATTTCTGAGGAAACTATGATATTTTTTAACTGATCTTTTATGATAAGAAAGATCTTGAAAACTGAACTTCTGTAACTTTATAAATTATTTTATTGTTGCTTTTAAATAAATGCATCCTTAAATGAAATAATAATCATAAAAAAACATTTTACAGACTCAAACCTTTTTAAAAGTAACTCATAAATAATAATTTAGTAACCATATCAGAACTATTTGAACTTTCTAAATTACTTTCAAAAACAACTAACATCATAACATAACAAAATATTAAAAGAGAATACTATTTCAATGCAAGATTGTATTAACTAACGATTGTACATTACAATGTTCTGAGGCCCGATCTTACTTGTAATATTTTTGCAGGAGTAAAAATTTGAGATGGGAGCAATGTCTTGATTTTGTTTTCATGACAACTATTAACAGTAGCTTTAAAAAAGAATGATTAAAGTGTCTAATAAAACCATGCATTAGCTTTGTGTGAAAAACACACCTAAATGTAACTTGCTAGATCAAAAATATGGCATGTTAGGTTTAAAATTATTGGTAGTAAATGCCATTGGCACACAATACAACCTATATTCCACAAATAACTATCAGATTTATTGGGAGAATTTGTTTAAAGGCATTCTTGTTTTGTGAAAGAATAGCATAGAATAATGAGAAAAACAACATGCTGACCTATAAACTCTTGATTAATTTGACTTTTATCTATATTATAGACATACAACGAAAACTTCTGAATGCATTTAAGATGCGTGACACTGTAACCACTCTGTTAGACTCTGAGGCCCTGCAGGATCCATTAGCCTATTATGGAACTAAGGACAAGGGGGATTTTTCCATCGTTCCCTCTCCATGACCTAGAGAGAAGCCAGAGCAGCCCGACTTCTGCCAATCGCTTCTTATAAACGCAATTTCAGCCACATTAAAAAGTTGATATCCAAGGGTAATAAATATGCTCCTTCTGACAGATACACCAGAGTAGTAATTTAATACTGTAGTACAAAAATATAGATTTTTGGAGGATGGATATGCAGCTCGTCTTCAATTTCAATAAGCGCTTTGAACATTTGAGGAATTCTGGAGTCAAAGGAGGACAGACAGTTCAATCCAGGAATCCGGCCTGGGCTACTTTAGGTGGATTTAAAGGAATAATCCACCCAAGAATCACAATTCAGTCATCATTTGTTCACTTTCAAAACAGCTCAACATGTATGACTGACTTTCTTCATGTTTTAGCTTCTCCTTTTAAATGATTACGTGCTTAGATTCAACTCTTTCCACACACTTTCTGCTTCTGTTTCTCAAGCTCATTAATCCTGAAGCCCTGCGTGGTTCATCGTTTCCCAACCCAAGTGAAGTTGTCACGCTTTTGCCTGCACTGTAAAACAGCTGGAGTTTAACTAGGGCTGAGGAAGCCAAGTGTTTCTTATTCAAGGACAACCACATTCTGAGCAAGAATCTTAGGCCTGGATGTCTCTGAATCTTTTTTTGGAAAGGACTTGTCCAGTATTGAGAATCAACTTGTATAATTCATTGTGTCTGAAAATCAGTACTCTGCTTAAAAGGAATAAACTAGTGCTTAGTAAAAAGAAAGATAATTTAACGATAACTACAAGGCTTTTTAAAAAAAATACTAGTGGAATCACTTTCACTTCTCCAACTGATGAACAGTGGGTTTTTTTTAATAATGCATTGCTCCACTCCATAAAAAAGGTAACTAAAGTTATTGCAGTAACTTACTTTTTATGGGACGTAATGCATTATGTTACTTTAGTGTTACTTTTTGTCACCTGGGCTGGGCTTTCTTATGTGTTAGATGTGTAATATGTTTATATTTCTAAAGGCTCTTTCACAAAAGTCAAATTAATAAGCCTCTGACTAAAGGAAGTGCCTTAGCCTCAATCCCAAGTGCCATTGAATAAATGGAAAAACAAAGCAACTTGCTTTACATATTCGAAAAATCTCAAATATTTCATTGTAAATTTACTTGTTACCCCAAACACTGCTAATACACAATCAAGAAATCATTCAAAAAACAACCAACTTTAAAGAAAACTGTATTTAAAACATTATAGTGCATTGGTGTAGATTATAGCATTGATCGAGTTATCTTTTTTTTGTACTTTAACTCTATTCATCCAATGGAAAAGCAAGATTAAAATAAAACACTTTTCTGAATTGGCAGTATGAGAACGCCCGAGGTCAGGCAGCAAACAAACTTCAAAATAAGAGAACACCCAGGAGACGTCTAGACTAGCTCTGACAAAGCAATATGTGTGAAATCAGAAGGTCAAGCCCTCTCAAAATTGGGCTTACTCAATGATGTTATTAAGTTCAAATGGGTTTACTGTATCTTTGCTCATCTTGATAACTCCCGACAACTCCTCCTAATCCTCCCCACCCTCTTCCGTATAATTTAAAAGAAAAGATCAAATGATTATTCACAACAGTAAGAGGCTAGTTATTAAGAGCCTGGTTTTTATCATTGCTAGCTCTCTAAGGCTATGTCTGGCAACCATTTCTACAGACATAATTCATAACATTGCAGTCAATGTTTAACCTCTACTGTAAAGGCTACGAGATACGCTAGCATGAACAGTTTGCACTAAGTTTAAACATTTACAGCATTAGCAAGGACATTAATCTGGGAAAACAGAAACCAACGGGATAAAAACAGCACTCAAGGCTTTCTTTCTAAAATTTCTTTTGTTATTATTAATCTCTACATTCTACATGAAGTTTAACTGTGTGACCCCTGATCCATTAGCACACATTTCAACCCACAAACGTTTCATGCCTATCTCATGGACATTCCAGATCAATCTGGCCTTCATCCCAGAGATCTAGAGGGGGTTCAAGCCGACCAACCGCCAAGAAAACCGGCCATTTGATACCTCCAGGTGGAGCCAAGAACGAGACTGTAGATTTACAGGGAGAGGGGGATGTCAGAAGAGGAAACCAGGGGATCTTAAGGACAAAGACCAAAGGAGGGGTTATACATCAAAGAGGAAAAATCAGAAAAGATGAGAAAGCTAAAAACAGACCTGCGTGGACCTGTGTGGAGGCAACTTGACATGTTTGTGGTTTGTGTACACACAAACTTTCGCCAATAAAAACCACGTGGTAAGCCAATTAGCTGCAGTGTGTGTGAGGGACTTACCGCTTTCGCTCTTCTCGATTACGTCCACCGTCTCTCCAGCCTTCAGGCTTATCTCAGAGTTCTCCTGCCGTTCGTAGTTGGCCACCACCACATACTGCTCCAGCACCATAGGCTCACTGCTGTCCAGTCCTGCCGGCGAAGGGAAGAAACAGGCTGTCAGCCACCGTCCCGCCATCCCTGCACTTCCCCCGCCAACCCTGCCCTGCCAGCGACCTCCAGCTTGACCCCTGTACACTGCCATCCGCACTCCGCAGCCTAGCGCAAATCAAACTCCTGCTGACTGTGCATGCTCCGCAATGACGGGCCATTTAGACGAACCTTTGCCCTCGCTGGACGCGCATTTGAATGGGGGGAAAGGACGATTACGAAAAAGCAAGGCGAGGTAGACTTCCTTCAGGGACTCGAGAGCTCGATAGGGTCTTGGTGAGGCCGGGTCTCCATAATACAATGAATTTTTTGGGAGGAAACAGGGAGGAATGTAAGGAAGGGGAAAGAGGCTGGGAGAGAGCTGTTTACAGTAGGGGACGTGACTCGCGAGTGGAGGGATAGAAAGTTTTTCTTCAACAGATGAGCAAGAACAGGCCTCCCTCCCTCCCTCATTCTCTCTCTCTCTCTCTCTCTCTCTCTCTCTGTCCCTCCCTCCATCTGGCTGAAATGGGGAGAAAAAAAAAGACACCAATCAGGGTAGACTGCTCTCCAAGCCTTAAATAGAAACATATGAGTGGGCCGGGTAAAGAGAGAGAAGCTGTGTTTATGTGAAATGCAAAAAGAAAGCATTTCAGCTGGGGTTAAGCCACGCTCTCTTTCTGTATCCTTCTCTTTCTTTTTGTGTTTCCTCTCACAATCTCTTTGACTTTTTCCTCTTCATTATTCAGCCAAAAAAGAAAATTCTGTAATTACTTACTCAGCCTTACAGTATGTTGTCCTAAACCTGTCTGACTTTGTTTATTTTCTAGAATTTATGGCAGAATTTCCAAAATTCTAACTTATAAATTCCTCCCACATTGATTAAATTGATCAAAAAGTGAATAAAGTTGATGTTTGCATGTGTACAGTGTTGGAAATTTTGAATCTATTTATCAAAGAATCTTACTACAGCAGTATTAACATCAAAACCACAATTGTTTTAAGCAACTATCTTCAACATTGATAGGAATCTTTCTTGAGCAACAAATCAGCATAATAGAATTATGAAGGATCATGTGACACTGAATATTGCTGCTGAATATTTAGCCTTGCATCACAGGAATAAATCACATTTTTAAAGTATAAAAATAAAAAATAAATGTAAAAAGTATATTTCAAAAAATAATATATATA
>JAUYWG010000031.1:22773413-22788520 GCA_034779775.1 Enteromius afrohamiltoni | reverse complement strand
CAGGGTGGCCTTTTATTGTGGGCAGTATAAGGTACACCTGTGCACTACTCATGATGTCAGATCAGCATCTTGATGTGTCTTTAATATAATATTAGATTAGTTTTTGGGGGCTACGCTGTGATCCTTTCAATATCATTTAATGATTCTCGTTTACAATTTATATACAAACTATTGTTACACTGAACAAAATTTTTATTTAAATCATGGTAAAAATGTATAATAGTCATTATTTTTTGCTCAGAAAATAATAATAATAAACAGTTCACATATAATGTAAAAAACTACCCCTTTTTCATCTTTGACTCATACACTAAAACATTTAGATTTTCTATTATTTATTATAGTTTTCACAGCAATAAATCTATAAATCTACTAACTTCTCAATAATTACATTCATCACCAAGCAGCCAAAAACATGCTTAGAACAAATTAGAACTAAACATCCTGTCATTTTCCAGTAGCTAACATCTCTAATCAGTCAAAATGCATTCATTAAATGTCATTAAATAGGACTTTTTAACCGTAAAACCACACTGACCTATTTAAGCCCATTCCTTTCAATGGAACAGACAAACATAAACCACACATACACATGGCCATTCCTCTCAAACTAAGACTATCCCTCCTCCCCTGAAACTCCCATCTGTTCCGCACACCTCTCTCTCTCTCTCTCCGTAAGGCCCCTCCACTCCTCCACAGAGCCCTGAGTCTTGTGTAAACAAGATTAGCTAGTCCGACGTCACACCGAACCCACTCTGCCACGTCTGACTGACCCCATTCCAGCAGAACCCCACAATCCCCCCCTCTGTTTTTCCCCTCTCCACATCTGACTCTCACACAGGGAGCAGAATGAGGAGAACTGCAAGCAAAGCATGTCCTTTCCTCTTCAGAGAAGAAGGGCCTATACAGTCTGAGAGGAGTGTCCATAAAAACATCCAGGTGCATTTTTGGTCTAGCAGTTAAAGCTCAGGACCCCAAAGGTTGAAAGTTCATATCCACCAAGGTATGATCCGTAAGAAGTCTTTAAGATACTTAACCACAGGATAACCTCGAGGGAGATTGGATTAACAGACAGTAAGATGCTTTGGACAAAAGATGCAGCTAATTGACAAATTCACAGGAAAAAGAATAGCTGCCATATTTAAGCTACCGTTCCAAAGAATTTTGAATTGAAAAGTTACCGTTCAGCAACATTCTTCAAAATATCTACTTTTGTGTTTAACAGAAGAAAGAAAACTGTTGGAAATAACTATTATTATTTTAAATTTGAAGTTTTTGGTGAAGCATTACTTTAACTTGTTGTAGTCAATGTCTTTATTAATGCATGTTCAAAAATATGATGATAACCATTTAAAAAGCTCTTTCTTAACAATTGATTTTTTTTTAAAATGGTTTGAAACATTAAACGCTCTGTCAAAATGACTCAAAATCATGGTGCAGGTCACAAATAAATTTCCCCTATTGTGAGCTGTGAAGCACAGATCAGACGGTTTTGGTGCACTTTACCTAATCCTGAGGGCTCTGAACTTCTGAACAGGTGGTTTATGTCTTCAGGCTGCCATAAGAGCAGTTATTAGAGGACAGAACCAGGCAAAACTGATCCCTATTTGGGAGCTTAAGTGTCTCAAACCCATCTGCTTGTCAAGATGGTCTCCCTGAGGAAACGTGACTAATAAGCCAGACGTAGGGTCTTAAGGGTCTTAAGAGTTATGTAACTCTTGCTTGCTGAGTTACAACAACCTTCAGTATTGACAAGCTAAGCAAACGTACTGAAAAAGCATCATCAAAATGCAAAAACAAAAGTATGATTCTAAAACCTATGAGAATCACAATGTGTCCTACGTGGGGAAAAAACAACAATAAGAAGCATCACTAATATCCAATAGAAAGCAAATAAAACATCAATAAAAAGTGTTAACAAAAATCTATTATAATTGACTAAAATGAAAGAACATCATTAAACTTTTAGTGAAAAGTATACAAAATTTTACCAAAAGTTTAACTGTGAAAGCCTGTTAAAAATGCACAGCATCAGCCAAAAACATAAAAAATTTACTTTAAAAATTGTATAAAAAAAAAAAAAATATATATATATATATATATATATATATATATATTAATTTAAAAACAGTCCAATTTGAAAAAGTCCAATTTGAAGAATTACAGCATCAGCGAAATCCAAAGCATCAAGTTTTTAGTAAAGTTTAAAAAAGACAAAACTGACTTTAATGGGTCTTTTATGGGCAGACAAAAATATGTGCAATAATCACAGAATTTACCCAACATTCCATGCAAAGAATGGCTGAAGGTATAGCAATAAACCATTATGAAAATCAGAGCAGTTTAAAACATCTACCGGAGGTTCTTAAACTGATACATAAAGGGTTCAGTCAGGGCTCTGCTGTTTATTTGTGTAAAGTCCCACAGCTATAGCGTAATGCTATTGAATTATGCTCTGTGTGAGTGATTATATTGTAATCATATACTGTTAAGGGCCACCTTAGAGGGAAACAAGACCCCTGTCTTCCTGCCACCACAAAGCTATGAAAGTCTACTTGTGACCTCTTTCTCTAAACTGTTTACCTAAGCCTACAAGGAAAATGTCCGTTAGTTTGTGAGTCTCTATGGCAATATCAAAGTTTGTCTCATGATACATATAATTTAAGTTTGATTACACCGGCCCTATTTCCATTGCAAGGAGAAGGTATGCTGTAGTGGCACAATAAATACATTTAAATTACTGGATTGCAATTGATGAACAAAAAATGTTTTCTTAATCAGCCATTACTTACACAGGAAGTGACACCCATGTGTAATGAAAACATTGTTTAAAAATGGTAAAATAACCTTTTCTTGTAATTGTAAGTTCACATATTGCAATTCTGACTCAAAACTGCATCATATAAACTCGCAATTCTGTCTTTATGAATTATTTTTTATCAAATACTCACATGATATAAATTGCAACTGCAGGGAACAGGTGAAAACAGTCTACTAGACAAGGACTCAACAATGCTAACAAGAGGGTGTGGTAACAAGGAAACAAGAAGGAAGGACTAGGGAAGCTGACAAAAAAATAATGTGCTGACACGACACAAGACACAAAACAGGCAGAGCCACAATAGACAGAACATGACCAGCAGGAACACACTCTGAGGGACTCGTCAGAAATCATGAATAGCTGGTCTGGTCTGATCTCAGTGGGAGCAACTTTACTGGCAGAAATGTCCTTTATGGGCTTAGCAAAACAGGCAAGATCCTCCAAGGGACTCGTCAGAAGCAGCCCAGAGCTGGTCTGGTATTTTCTCGGTGGATACAACTTGACTAGCAGGAACAATCCTAGAGGACTTGACAAGACAGGAACAAATCTTCATGGCCATGACCATTGGCAAGGACGTCTTTCAGGGGCATAAATTGACAGGCAGGAACACCGTCTATGGCCATGACCCAACTAGTGGGAATGACCGCTGTAGGCATGACAGGACAGGCAGGAACACTTTATATGGCCCAGAAGAAGTGACAGATAGACAACATCTAAGGACAGGAGCGATCTCCAATGGCCATGACCCAACTGGCAGGGACAACCTCGGAGGACGTAACGGGATAGACAGGAACATTTTATATGGCCACAACTTCACAGGCAGGAACACCTAAAATGGCCATGACCCTACTGGGGAGAGTGACCTTCGTAGGCATGAAAAGACAGGCAGGAACAATTTATATGGCCAGACAGGATGGGCAGGGGTAGTCTCTGAAGGCGTAACTTGAAAGGAATATGCTCCACAATCATGGTAGAAACACTGCTGTTGATTTGACAATAGACAAGATTCATATTTGCTGACTTTACTGACTTTGCTGACAGGAATCTTACTTGGACAAGACATGACAGGCTGGAGTGAATTCTGGGGGCTTGACATGACAAACAAGAACATCTTCTAAAGACGTGAGATGACGGAAAGAAGTGGACTCAGTGGACATGACCGGAACAATTTAAGGGGCTTGACTGATAATCCAGAACAATTTCTGAAGGTGTGAAACAACTAAATAGAATGCTCTCTGGTTCAACTTCCAGTCCAGGCTAAGATTTGAAAGGACCCTTGAGGTTACAGAATACTCGGGTACTGACTCTTAACTGCCCCTAAGGGCTGCTGAACCGCCCTCCAGGATTGCAGGAACAGGCAAGGATGGCTGTAGTCTACTCGGCTTGAGCATCAGCTGGTTGATGATGACTGCAGGTTACTAGGCTTGAGCACAGACTCGAAGCTGGTTGTTGCAGGCTGCAGGCCACTAGGCTTGAGAAAAGAATGGAAGCGGGTGATGCAGACTGCAGGCCACTAGGGCTGGGGTAGATACTGGTAGCAATCTTGCGGATTGGTAGCTGGATTGATAGAGATGTCAGTGATGATGACAACACTGTCAGCTGGCTCAGGTGGTGTCTGAAACCTGGCTTAATCCAGGAATGTTTGCCACGGTCTAGATCAACTTTAGGGGTGTCAGAAACTTACTTGGCTGAGTCAGGCAGGGTACAAGAAACCTGAAGCAGCTAATCAAGCTCTTACTAGGTATACTTGAAGCTTCCAGGCAGCTGTGTTAAGGCAGCTTGGAGCTAAACTCTGCAGGACATCGGCCCTCCAGGACCGAACTTGGTGACCCCTGCACTAGGGCAAGGGGCACTATAAGTAGGGAGGAAGGCACACAAGGAACAGGTGAAAATAATCTACTAGACAAGGACACAACAAGGCTAACGAGAGAGTGTGGTAACAAGGAAACAAGAAGGAGGGACTAGGGAAGCACATGGCTGACAAAAAACAAAGCCATGTGATGACAAGACACAAAACAGAGTAAAAGGCAGAATCTTGACATATACAGTACTATGCAAAAGTCTTAGGCCACTAGTATTTTCACCAACAACAAAAAAAAAAGGTTTTAATTTGTTTATTTCTATCTTCCACGATAGCGAAATATCAGTTTGCATTTCCAAACATCTTTAATTGTAATAATGCAGTGAGATTACTGTCTGCACAAGGAGTCTGACAACAGCCAGTGCTCCACACAGAGATCTGATCTGATCATCATCCAGTCTGAAGTAACAGAACAAACTGAGACAGACTAAATCCAGAACTGTGGCAACAAAAACATTACCACTACTGTGCTAGAAACCTACCTGGAAAGTTAGCTTAAGAACTATGGTCAAGTGTACCTCGGAACAGAAGCTGTTTTACCTAAAGCTGTAGTTAATAGAAGTTTATTGATAAATTAAAATTTATTTATGGCATTATTTTTTTAAAAAGCATTTTACAGCATTTTTACACGAGTGTCTAAAACATTACAACAGTAAACAGTACTGTCAGGGCCATACTGTAGCACCAAATTCTGGGCCCTGTGCACAAGCAGTGGCCATGGGCCTCTGTAAGCTCGAGGTTCACAACTTCCTACTGTACGACACCATTTAATACATCAATAAACTGATGCATTTACCCAAAATATTAGCATTTACATTAGTTAACAACATTTATTGGGATTTTAAAATTATAATTAAAGGAAAATAAAATTTCACTATCGGGGGCCCTCCCCCCACTAGTAATATAGTCTCACTTTTCACCCAACTACGACACCCCTGAGTACTGTAGCTTTGCAGGTAGTTTTTTTAAGCATCCTGGAGACGTTGCCACAGTTCTTCTGGATTTAGTCTGTCTCAGTTTGTTCTGTTACTTCATGTCATTCCAGGCAGACTGTAATAAAAGAACAATGCTTATTCCAGGCTTCATATTGTCATGCAAATCATCAATTTCAAAAGCATTTAAAAAAAAATAATCACTCATAACAGTGTGGAACCTCTGGTGGACAGGACTGCCAGGGGAGCTACAAAGCCCACGCCTGGAACAAGTTTTTAATAATGACACTTCCCAGCTGCAGTTTCCACCTGCTAAACCCTCAGAGATAATTGATTAGGATGAAAGCTGTAGAGCCAAACGTTTAAACTGACATAATGATGGGGACGAAGTGAAACCTCAGATCTTGAAACATAAAAATAAATGACAAATTTCCAATCTCGCATAATACATATTTGAGTAATTAGGATAACATCTTCAGGATGTAATCACTTGTAGCTAACATACTGTAGATGAATACTGATGTCCAGCAGATGCACATCTAGCGGTCATCTTCAAAACAGAATGGAACAGAAGATGATGATGATTCCAGTGATCCAAAACACTAATGATAAATGCTTCCACATGATTTATTGTCAAATGAGAGGTGGAGGAGGGAAAACAACAGCTGGAATTGCTCATTACATCACCTCAGCTGCTAGTCAAATTATAACCCAAATGTTAGCAATTTTTAAATGTTGTGAAAGCAAATAAATGTGAATGAACAAACAGATAATGAATGGACAGACAAATATTTGTATAGACACAGCAGACCTAATAAATATTGGAAAACAGTTGTCTGTTTCTTAAGAATAACTATTTACTGATCAAATAAAATAACATTCGCTTATGGATGTTTGCCTGGATCAGGTTTTGCCTACAACTGACAGATCCAATGTTCCCGAAAGGGTAACGAAACCTAAATCAAAATACATAAGGATATATTTAATAAATATTTAAATCAGAATCTTAAAAGAAAAAGGTTTGTGAGGAGGTTAAGTTACATTAAACCTAACCTTTATTTAAAAAGTCAACGGAAATCCTCAAAATGATAGTAAAACAAATGTCCATGTGTGTGTACTGATGTTTTTTCTTACTGAGATAGATCTTACTGCATATTTGACCTGAAAGCATCAGCTAAACACAAATTCACAAACCTTAATGTTGTCTATTTTTACACTCTGGTTCCACATTATCTGTAAAACTAAACCTGTCTGTCTAGCACTTTGCCTCAACACAAATGTACTTACATAAATACAGAATTAGACCAGAACTGCACTCTACCCCCTAAAAAAAAATCACTAAAAAAGACTCGGCATGCATGTGAATGTACATGTGCTTTTTACTGTCCAAACATTACAATCACATGAGTACTAGCTTCCATAACGCAAAACATTAGTTTTAGTGTTGCAACACCTTCACTGTAACTTTAAAGCTAAAATACTGCACAAATGCTGCATTAACAACCTGTTAACTGGTTTACAATGACAAACTGTAACAGAGCTAATGTGACATTTAATGTACTTTTACAGTGAATTGCTGTCGAATGTACCATTTTTGGAAGTAAAAAGAAAAGGTTGTGAAATCATGAATCATAAAGTCTGTGCATACTCATATTCACTTATCCCTGTGGAAAAGTAAATTGTGATGAACTTAATTTCATTATGTCTTTCTGTTTATTATGCTGGTTGTTAGAATAGATTCTTTTTGGCAGAAAGAAAGCTGTTGGATCTACTCATTAGTGTTTTTGTTCATTCATTTTTGTAAATTATGATGCAACTAAAATGTAACACTTTATACTGTATTTTTAACCATGCTGGCAGGTTTATTTTGTAAAAAACCAAAGGATTCGAGGGTTGCACATTATGACTTTTACAAGTATTTTGTTGAAAATAAAGTTATAAAAAAATGCAAACAGGAAATATAACAACATCTGAAATACATCACTCAAACTTCTGATTACATCTATGTTGCTTATTTGGAACCAAAAACGAAATCCAAATGTTAGTAAATTTCAAAAATTGTTGGAGAAAATGAGAGTGGAACAAGCGAAAAGCAAACAGATCAAAAACTGAAAATTTTTCTAAGGGATGTGTGTGGGAGAGACGACAAGAACTCCAACGCTCACTTCTATCCAAATTACATTAGTGTTCAACAGTGTGTGTGTGTGTGTGTTTGCATCTCTGAGTAAGTCCCAACTGCAGAACGGCTGTTCACTCACAAAACACACACCCTAGCATGCTATGCAAAAGAAATTTGGTCTAATCCTTGTCATAAATCAGGTCTCGGTGCCTGTTATAATAACATCCTGAAAAAAGGCATGTATATTTATTTACACAGGAATAAAAAATAAAAATGCAACATGTTTTTTTTTTCTGTGCCTACAGCCGGATGACTTGGCAACCACTTTGGCAACAGTGTGAAGTACAAATACACATACTTTCATGTGGCTTTCCTCCAAAGTCCCGCCAGTTATTCCCAAACCTTTTACAGCTGACACTCCCAGAGCTCTAAAAACCTCTGAGTCATGTGCAGTTCTTAAAAGAAACTCAGCTGAAACCCCGAGCCGAGTGCAAAACAGCAAGTCATTCAATGCCGCAATAACAGAGAGGGCATGCAGAGTTAGTGAGCGGGCTGGAGTTAGTACTTAAAACCTGGCAACAGGTTTAAAACTCACATGGGAGGTGAATAAAAATCGGTCTTACCTGACTTGCGTTTGGATCCATAATCCCTGTAAAAAAAGCAACAGCAGAGTGACATGGTAAGTCACAGTGAGAAAATGTCCTGCAGCAGACAGCTGTCACACTCACACACACACACACACTCTAGAGATGCAGTGAGAGCAAGATGTGTGCCAGGGCAAGGAGCGAGTGTGTTAAGATCGAGGGGGCCAGCTGCTATCGCCACAACATCTGATCATGTGACCCAAACAGAACCATAGCTCTTTCTCTATCCTTTTATCCCCCCACCTCCCTCCTCTCATCCTCCAGCTCTGGGATAAAAAGGGTGGATCTATTAACACGCCCTGATTAATAGATCAGCCTGTGTGTGACACTTCTCCATAAGCGAAAAATCAAGTTCAAAGGTGATCTATATATGGAAAGTGATATGTGGGGAACATTAGAAAAAATGAATGGAAAGAAGACAAAAGTACACAAAATAGCTATATTTTTAAAAAGAATATGGTATGTGGTATGCCTTCTTGCAAAACGTAATGTTGAAGTAGGCCTAAGAACTTATCATTATCGCTAATCAGTTTTTAAATGGTTGCTCTCTTTATGATATTGTGTTCTATGTGCTGATGGTTAATAGCATCACTAATAACATTTAAAACTATTAAAGAGCATCTTAAATGTGTCATGTCTGCATTGTAATGAATGCCAATATCCAAGATGGATCTCAAAATTATACTGTATAGTCACATATTTGTGTGTTACGGTGCATGAATTTCTAAGCAAGATAAACATAATTTAGATTGTTCAGTGACAGGTGGCTCACCCAAACATAATGTAATGCCAAATATATGAAGATAATAATAAAGAGTTTAACAAAAATGCAATAATGCCAATGATGTTGGTGCATAATACAAGCATACTGTAATTGGATGTGGCTGATATACTGTAGTTCCATTTAATACATGACATACTGTACATATTATGAAAATATGCCAGTCTGTCTTTTTGATGCACACATCATTTTGAGGCTCACACATTCATGGCCGGTATTTCCCTAAAAAACCCTTAAGGGCATTTGCTTAATATGTACATTCCCTCATCTTGTCCAAAATATGACAAGCCCTCCATCTCCTCTTCTTCCTCTCATCTGTTTCTGCATCTTTTTCTTTTCATCATTCTCTCGCTCAATCTCCTCCTTTGTGACTCCCGTGGGAGAATGAATACTCTCTTTTTCAGATCAGCAGTATGAGGTCACTGCAAGCCTTCCAGAATGAAATCCTTTGTAGCCAAATAGAGGCAGGACAGTGTCCTAAAAGCCCTAAATCAGAGAGATCTGTTATCTGTCTCGTATAAAAGAAAACTGCCACCATTAAGACGGATATAGGACATGACATTTATGAACATGTTAGAAATGAACAGTAGGAAAATTCCCAGTTTTAAGAGACTAATGCCTGCCAGTATATGTACCAAGTGTCATACTGAGTCTTATAGGGATAATATACATATATAAACTATATAGTAAATAATTGGCTTTTTTAAATAATTCAGTACAATCTGCATTTGCTTTTAAAGTCAATTCATCACTCTGTGGTATTTATTGTTTTTTTTTTTTTTATTACTTTAAAGAAATGAAAGATCTGAAAATCTAATTCAGTCATTTATATACAGAATTGTGATTGGTCTTCTTTCATTTACAAAGTAAACTGGAAACACTTTCTGCACATACAAGCAAAGACTAAAAACTTCAGGAAATGCACATTAAGGTTCATTTTAAAGGCATGTTTTCCATGGCAGAAATTCAGTAAATAGTCTCCGCCAAACCTTCTCAGACCAATGTTTCGGTTGTTAACCTCTTGAGTCATATCTAATAGTAAATGCTTCAGGTTTATCGCTTGAGATCGTTTAGCAGAGGAAGTGTTATTGGAAGTGACAGTTCACCATTCTCTGGGCCTGCAAGGTAATATACAGCATCACTTGGGTCAGCCCAAAAGTTTCAGACAAGAAAACTGCAGTTCTTAGCTTTATCACTCCCAGAGTCACTATTAAACGAGGGGCGGCGTATTATGACGGGTGAGGAAAGGCAGGAAATGGTACTGAATGGGCACCACTCTGTTCATTCAGTCCACTTGACCATAAAAGAGTAATATACTATAAATCCACAAGTGACACATTGCATTTCGTGTCTTGGTAATCTCTTCATAAAGTCATCTCTGGCATTTGCTGTGGTCTATTTAAATAGCAGGCCTGTTCAGTGTTTGTCAAACTCATGGTGACCACCAGCTTAGACACAAATGTAGAGTGAATTATGCACTGGCTTGCATATTTTACTTTTAAATATAGAGTACAGTACGTTAAAGGTAAATGTTAACATGCAATCATGCAACTCAAATATCTTTTGGAGTCCAAACAACAATATTTGACACTTTTTTAAAATAATAGTCCTTCATTTGCATCTACGCTCTTAAAAACAAATGTTCCAAACCGGAATTTTCACAGCGTTGCCAAAAAGAACCATTTTTTGTTTGTTTCTAAGAGAAACATTTTCTCCTAGTGTGTAGAACATTTGATATATCAGAAGAACCTTTCCACTACAAGGAACCTTTTGTGGAATGAAAACATTTCATGGATGTTCCAGGTTCTTCAGGGAACCATCAATGCCAATAAAGAATGAAAACTTTATTTTTTAAAAGTATATACTTATTAAAGGTTCAATATCAAATTACAGATGCCAATTAAGAACCATTACTCCTAAAATGCCTCTATTATGGTTTATAAAATGTTCATATTTTGGTTTTGGGAGTCCCAAACAACAGAAAAAACACTTTAATTTTCTTCTAATATGCATTTAGTTTTACCTTGTTCAACGACTCCCAAACTACTTGTTCAACAATTAATTTTTCCAAAGCTCTCCTGTGATTGGTCAATTTCATTTAAAGCAGGGTTTTTGAGCTTTTAATGCTCAAGGGGCAACTAGTGGCAAAGAATGAATTTAGCATTTTCATTCAGACCAAAGTGAAAAGAAGTTTGAATCCTTTATTTAAAAAAAAAATGTAGTCCTCCAACCTTTTTTTCTGCATTCATTGGGTTTAGGCCATAAACAGGGGGACAAACACACATTCACAGGGTGATGTTACTTTTTGAGTTGCAAAGAATTGAACGTTTTTGCAGAAGTTCTTGACATCTACTTCATGCAGTGAAGTTACGCCTCTCAGAGAAATGTGCTACTTCTAGAATATTCCTATCCCAAAGAGTCTTAAACTGCAGGAACAACATGCTTGCTTCAATTAGTACAAGGCCCTGAGCAAAAAATGAAGCGCAGTGTTTTTAAATGGAATAACACCAGAACACTAACGATTAATAATGAACAAGGCAAAGTGTAAAAGAGAAAGACTGAGCCAGCACTGGGCTTAGATAATTCAGTTACATCATTGCGAATAAGAGATGATTGGAATATCAGACTGAAGTTCAGTAAAACAGATGATGTGAAAGTAGAGCTGAGAGAAACAAAAAAGAAGCAAAAGAGAGCAATAGGTACAGGTACACTGTGCCGTTCAAAAGACAACGTACTGCGTACAACGTTCTGTAAATGTAAAGCTGAATATTCAGCATCATTATACTGCAGTGTCTCAATCATTCTAACATGCTGGTTTGCTGCATAAAGGAATAGATCAACCAAAAATGGTACTGCTGGTGGATTGTGACCCTTATTTTGAAGCTCCATAAATCAGATATAACATGGATTAATTATGCATTAGCAAGAGAGTTGACTTCTGGCTTCTTGACTGACCTCTGACTCAACATATGACGTATGACATAGGCGCATTCATAGCGTAAGCTCAGAAGAGAATCTATGAAAGAGGATAGAGCAATGCTAAACGGCAGTAACAAATTAAAAGTCAAAAAAGCTAAAAAAGTTTTTTAAAAAACTATAAGAACAAATGCAGCTTACGTTGTTGAGTCAACCAAGAGTTATAATTTAAAAAATATGAATATTTTTGTTAAAAAACCCATCAATCTGCTTCAGCAGACATGTGTTAACCCCTGGAGACGCATAGGTTAGTTTAACGATGGATATATATGGTTTATGGAGCTTCAAAATAATGGTCACCAACCACCAGCATTACCAAGGTTGGAAGAGCTTGGTAAAAAAAAAAAAATTTTAAAACTGTTTATTTGAAAGTCATATACACCTAGGATGGCTTGGGGTGAGTAAATTCTGGAGTCATTTTCATTTTTGGGTGAACTATTCCTTTAAGGAGACTTTTTTTTTTTATCAATGTTGAAAACAGCTCTGCAGCTTACACACTCTCACTTTTCATCAATTTCATTGTTCCTGGCTGAAAAGATGTATTAATTTCTTTTTAAAATGTTTGAACAGCATGGTTCATCAGTTGTTGTTAAAGTGTGTTCAATAAAGTTCAGAGGTTCTGAATTGGTTCCGAACACCTCAGTGAAGCTCTTGCACAAGCTTAAACTCAATGACATCTCCCTCACTCTGCATTTACAGGAGTGGCAGTGACTGAAGATGGGAGTTAGACTGAGGAAAGACTCAGAGAGAGGTGTATTTACAGGCCTGAGCATCTGCTAAGCATTAGAGGGGTGGACGGTCTCATGAGGTGAGAGCGGGACGGGGAGGAGGACATGAGGTGTGGAAAGGAGAAACGGGTGGACCTGCTAACCACTGACCTCTGACTCTTTTACCGGAGGAATGAACGAAAGAAACTAGCTAGCTATGGGGTGATTGCCATGCGGTTGGTAGTGTTTGGGTCATTTCTAAGAGATCCAAATGAAACAAACCCCAAGTTATGATATTTACGATGTTTTTGTTCCTTGGGTCCCTCCTTTAATGCAGTGTCAAAGAAAAAGAAAATACACAACCATACGCACACAAGAAGAATAAAAATACCAAGAAATGCCAAGCAATGTTTCGTAACTCCTGCCTCTGGCTGCCTCCTCTGGTTTCTGTTATTGTTCTGTTTCTGCGTCAGTGTGGATGGGAAACTGGACCATGTGCTCCAACACAAAACTCCTGAGCTACAAACACTTCTAGCATTTACTGAAACTGAAGCGTCATGATGCATGTTTACAAAGAGCATCTTCACACTCTTGGCTCTTCAGATGTTTAGATCAGGTGATTTAAAGAGGTGTCTGAAATCAATCTGCTGTTTACAAAAGCGTTCTGTGCTTACATGGAAGACATTATCATTGTGCAATATGGAAAAACAAAGAGGAAACAGCGATTGGACCACAGCGTCCACCTGGTCCAATCTGAGTCATGTTTGTTGGCTGTTGCACGACAATTACAGAATGATTCCTGACAGCAAACCCATCCGGTTTTAGGAATTAGGCTGAAAAATGACTCAACAGAGCTCAACAGGTTTTTCCATCACTCTGGGGTTGTAACGGTTTAGGGACCATTTCGTTATGTTTTCGATTTGGTTTCGGTTCCCACTGACTTCCATTGAATTTACCTACAATGGAAATCCGTGGAAACCGTTTTTGATTTACTAGCATTCTTCAAAATACCCTCTTTTCTGTTCCACAGAAAAAAGAAAATCACACAGATTTGAAAAAGCATGGATGAGTAAATGATGACAGAATTAAGTTAGTTTTCATTGAACTATCCCTTTAAGAGCGTGTACACATCCTTGTGGTGCCATCAGCCAATCAGCACTGTCATGATGTCATTTTCCTTCCATTTTTATCATCAATTTGCTCAGTGAAAATGCATAAAAGGACCTCAACAGACATGCCACATGAAACAGGCCTTTAACTTTGAACTAAATCACAATTATATTTGGCTATGCTCTGTACTTTCATTGTCTGTCTCTTTCCTTGACTGATCACCTTATCAGGCCCTCAGGCAACAGCACTTTAGATGATTAACTAGTTTTATCTGGCATTAGCCCCCTAAAGAGCCACACAATAATCAGTCACAGTGACCACTGACCACCTGGCTTTGCAGCTAAACCAGTCATTCAGACTGTCCTCTGCATGAGTCACTTTACAGTTTGAGACCTGCTTTATGCCCAGACAACCTATCACCTAAGCCTTTTATTATTGTAAATCAACCCTTTTAGTGTTAATAATACACTATAGTCCACATACTATTTATATATCACTGTTAATGGTCAGTTAATTATTATTTATTACTATATTTTTTTTTAAATAAAAAAAAGACCAATTAAATGTTTTCAATTTCAAATAAATATTGTTCTTCTTAACATTTTTACTGTTGTCACTGTTTGTGACACTGTTGTGATTTCAGCACTGATAATAAAAAGATATTAGGTAACAGTTTAATATTAAATCAAGTATTAAAATTATTAAAATTTTTAAGACTAAAGTAGTGACTGCTGAAATTTCAGCTTTGCAACACAGAACTAATTCTAACTAAAAAACTAACATTTTTACTCATTTACACAACTTACACTATTGTATTTTTGATCAAATAAATGCAGCCTAGTGAGCAAAAGAGACTTCTTTCAAAACAATAAATACATATGTATATATATATAAGAATTCCAAACTTTTTAATAAAAGTGTTAGAAATTCAAGAAAAACAGTGAAATGATAAATCATGTTTAAATATTTAAACGCATGAAAAACAAAAAATATACTGCTCAGACTACAAACAACATGCTATTTTAAATAAAACAGTGAATGTAATAAAATATTTATATATATATATATATATTAGTGCAGTCAAATGATTAATCGCGATTAATCACATCCAAAATAAAAGTTTTTCTTTACATAATATATGTGTTGATGCTGTGTT
>JAUYWG010000031.1:22753695-22773313 GCA_034779775.1 Enteromius afrohamiltoni | reverse complement strand
ACAAATATACTATGTAAAGAAAAACTTTTATTTTGGATGCGATTAATCGCGATTAATCATTTGACAGCACTAATTAAATTAAATGATGATCTAAACTGAAAATATGGAAACTGAGTTTCAAATTTTGACAGTATTTCTTTTCAGCAGTGTGATCAAATGTCACTTGTGTCTCTAAGGGTTTTAAGTCAGAGCCCCCACCCCATTTAATTACGCAGAAAGACTATAGGATAACCAGGTCAGGATTTACAGCCCTCCATGTGGGAATACACAGCCTACCAACAACCATCCATCATACCAGCTAATAAAAAAATGTTCCCCTGAACACAGTCGGCAAACAGAGAGAGACAGTACTGAGAGAGACTGCTCAACATCAGATGGTCTAAAATAGCAAACGTCTGTTTGTGGTGGAAACGCTGCTCTGATCATTGCCATCTGTCTCAGATCTGATGTCGATGCACGGGTTCAATACATGGAATAACGGACAGACAGAGAGATACTCAAGGGAGCTTATCTAGAAGCTATTCTTTCTGTTTTTAGGTATATGATTAATGCTATTTCTTGTGTGATTGTGAACTAAATACTGTAGGTTCGGTCTCATGACATCTCAATCCCGACTGTACCGGATAGCACTCTATTGCACACTCTCCAGTGTGCTGCAAACGCATGCTGCAGTGTTCACTGATCTCCTGGGACTCCAGTCGCTTGTCTGTGAGCTCAGGATATGTAAAGAATTCAGTCTGGGTGGAAAAAATGTGTCTGACAGGAAAAGCAACCGGCCACAGTGTATTTAAAATATGAGTGTGAGTGTGTGACGGGGAGAGAGACTAATACAACTTTCAGCTATATATATATATATATATATATATATATATATGCATGCAACAAATCATATTTTTATATTCCAATTAAAACATGATTATCACCTTATCAACAAAAAATGTGTAAATCCTATTTTCAGCATGCTGTGTTCAAGTTAACACTTTACAATGTAGAGAAAATAAGACCTAAAATATAAAATCCCACCAAAAAAGGCTTTTTAAATGATAAAACAGTAAACGAATGATAGTAGATGCTTTTAGAGTGCCCTCTAGTGGTTATAACAATTCATTTACACTGATAACTATTATAGGATGTTTGATCTTACTTTAGACGGTCTACATAATGAAATATATTTTTACACTTGCAAATAAATAAATTAAATCAGAAAATAATTAATTGCGTGTACACAAGTAAACTTATTTAAAGAATTCAATCAGAATTAGATGTTTTACTTTACTACAACAAGAACAATAATCATAATAATAACAACAATTATAAACAGACAATGAATAAATTAAATCTCCCAAATTCAGAAATATTTGAGAAAGACGTTCACTTCTCCATTTTTGTCTGTTTAAGCTGCAATTTGAATGTCTTCCAGCAGATGGCTCCAAATAGTCAATTTCCTCTTGATTGTGAAAAATAGGCTTTATGCTTTAAAAAGATTTCAGATATCTGATATTCTGCAAAATATCAGCAAAATGTTCAAATCGCATTATCTGAGTCAATAGCTTATTCCATGCTACTTGCTTGAGTATGTCATTTTATTTATTTATCTATATCTGGATTTACAGAAAAATGTGTAGGATGATTTATTTAAAAAACGAGGAGTAACACATAAAATGAAAGTAGAAAGTAGTTCATAATATCTTCAAATGTAGGCTAGATCTTAAAATGTCTGCCTCTCTGATTTGACCGTCTAATTTTGTCTAGCAGCGATTATGAATTAGTTGTGGCTTATTGTGAGTTTTCAAAGAGCATCTTTGTCTGTCTTCCTCAGATGGATGTTCTTTCCCTCCAGCTGTTTTAACGGAGGGCTTTCATTGTCAACAGTGCCCTACATTGTCCCTGAGAAGGCAAACACACAACGAGTCTTAAGGCACGAACTGTGGTATATAATTAAAAAACAAATCCACTACGCCAAATGAACGCCATGAAGGGAGGAAGATGATATGGAAACTGTTGCTCGTTTGAAGGTGAGAAATCCGATCAGTATTTGCTGATCTCTCAAGATCAAGAGTGCTCACGTGCGTTTCTGTTCTCGGGGGAATTTATTTCCCGGTGGAAATCTTCAGCGAATCAATAATTCATATCCGTCTAAAAACAGAAACACTAGCGGCACACTTGCACGCCGCAAATGCATCTCAGATTCCACCTTCACTTCAACTGTCCCGAAGACAATCCATTAACTTCACATCATTCAATGAACCCCGTGACTCCGCATCTCGCCTGCAAGGAAAACCTAGGTAATGTTACAAAAGGACCATCTGTTTCGAGTGATAATTATCTGGCAACATGAATTTAACAGTTCGTAGTGGCAAATGATTGTAATATTTCGCAAGTGATACAGTTTAAAAGGCTAGCTTGAGCCAGACATCTGCTCATTTAATGGAAGAGGTTTTTTTTAGTAATGCAAGCTTCCCAGCTTCAAAATGACAAAGTACCGCTTTAAAATAAGTAGATTATATTGACTTCGAATCTGCTCATCATACGAAGCCAGCATACAGCTCCAGAAGCCTTCAAATAGTGTATTAGTCTTACTATTATCATACTATTATGGGGTGATTCTTTCTGTTTTTAAACAGCACAGCTACATACAGCACTTAATGTCATTATATAGTAGTAAGTGATTAGTCCATTGTTCAACAGCAGAAGGATAGTCATACTGAAAAAATATGTGGGTAAGTAAACGATGACACAAGCTGAATATGGAATAAAAAATTTGAATTCCTTAATATATAAAGATATGTAAAGACACAGTTTTCTTTTTCCAAATTCAGTCAGAATTGTCATTTTAACATTAAATGTTAAAATGTTTCTGGGAGGAAAAAATTCTTGATGATTTCCAATTCTGGATTTATCTGATCTGTAATATTGTGAAATATTATTGATTTTAAAATATTTAATAATAAATATGTTTAATATTATATATAATATATATATAATATTTAATTTTAAAACTTAATTTCTTCTTGTGGAAAAGGTTTTTTTTTTTTTTTTTTTTTTTTTTTTTACGAATACATGCATTTATAGTAAAATTTATTTAAGTAAAAGTATTGCATTTTAAGTAAAATCAGTAATATTGTGAAATATTGTTCTAATTGATTCCACTGATGCAAAGCTGAATTTTCAGGAGCATTTCTCCAGTCTTTAGCATCACATGATCCAATAACACTCAAAAGAAAAGCATTTATTTGAAATAAAAAATATTATAAATGTCTTTACTCTCAATTTTGAACAGTTTAATGCATCCTTGCTCAATAAAAGTATGGATTTCTTAAAATCTATAAAATAATTAAATAATTATAATATAATAATTATTATAAAAATAATAATAATAATCTTAAAATAATAAAATAAATAAATAGAAATAAAATAAAAAGCTAAACTCAGTAAAATAAAATAATATAAAATAAAAATAAAAATTTAGATTTCTAATTCTATTCTAATTTCACTAATATCTCCTCCATTCTCAACAAAGCTAAAATCTGACTGCCTGCAGACACACATCTGTGTGACAGGATCTGAAAGATGCCGTAAGCCATTTCAAGTGTCTCACATACGTTAAGAAACAGACACCACTGAAAAAGATCAGCGCAGTTAGTGTGAACAGCTGAGCAGAACATATGCTGCTGCTATAGAGAATCAATATACAGAGACGTACATGTATGTACGTGTGACCAATTATAGTACATCTACTGCTAGACACATACAAATTTAGTACTGTACACTCTAAAGTGTTGTGGGTGTTTGCCAGGGAGTGCAACTTTAATAGTGACACAAACACACACACAGACACTGATGACTGATAGGATACGCACTCACAGGCACACTCCCTTAAAGAGCCCCTGTTTCATTTTGATTTACTAGATGCTGGACTCTGAGACCCGTCTCACTGTAAACCACACACACGCAAACATGGAAAACTAGAGCAGCATAACAAAACAACCCACAGAGGCTGTTCAACTATTAGCAGCAATGTGTCTGTTCTAATAGAGCCCTGAGAAAATAACACTCACATATGTGAGAAACACACGAGAGTCAGGTGCACAAACCAATACAACCATGGCAGCGTCTGCCAATAAGTAAGTTAGATATTAGTTAGTGGGAAAAATGGACTCAAGGTTACAATGTTTGGTGATTTCTTTTATTTCAGTTAACACTATATATATATATATAGAAATATATAGTTGTAGTTTTATTAAAGAATAATAAGCCTGCTCTAGAGTTTGAGAAGTGAACACAACGATGCCTCAAAATGTATGTGCTCTATATATATATATATATATATATAAACAAATGCTGAAATAGCACTTTACTGTAATAGCAGTGGACAAGCAGTTTATGAAACAGTATTGCTAATTGTAATTAAGTACATTTTACATGTATGTCATTGATTGTAGCACCCTGTAAACACACACACACTCATAATATGTTATCAATGTCAGGCTGCTGTAATATAAAGAACTGTCCACAGACTCGAGCAGCAGCATAAAATCACGAGTGTTCAAGGTTGCACTGTAGATGACAGACAAATTTATTATGTTTTTCTGGATAGCTACAGCATAGTAGTAAAGAGTGAGCAGTGTGTGTGTGTAAAAGTGCGTGGTTGTGTGTAGCCACTGCAGCATATGATGAATGTGTTTTGAACATGAAAATAGATTGCCTACTTCATATCACCAGGGAGAAATCCAGACAGAGGGAAAGAAAAGCAGAGAATTTAAAATGAGCATGTGACGGACAGCTCCGGGAACAGAAACAGTGCACAAGCAACAGAAAAAGAAAAATATAAAGACACGAGGATGAAAGTAAACGGTGGCAGACTCATGTTCATTTCTCCACTACTACAGTAAACGGAGCTGCTTACGTGAGATTAGAAAACAATCAGCAGCGGCTGGAACATTGACCAGTACCACTCAGTAATTATGCTCACATTTTAAAAAAAAATTATGTTTTTGATGTCCAAGTCATTTGTACTGATGTTATGGTGCCATTTATTTATATTTAAAATAAAGAAAAGAATATAACTAATAAATCTTCATCTTCAAGACTTCATTTACATTTACACTACATGAATAATTGAGTAATTCCAATAATAAAACACACTAATTACTAAAATGTTAATTAAAAAAATAAATAAATATATATATATATATATAACAAAAATATGTCAAATAATAATAAAAACAGCATACCAGCAATTTAAGAGAAACATCTGAATTAAAAAAACTTTATTTGATTTAATAAAGAAACTATTGAGATATTAAAGAGCTATCATTTTGAGTTTCTTTAACAAATCAAATGGAGATGTTTTCTTTTTTGTTCAGATGTTTCTGATATAGTTATAGTTTTTATTATTATTTTAAAAAAATAATTGTTATATTTTCCATTTTTATTTTAGTTAACATTTTAGTAATTAGTGTGTTTAGTACAATTTAGTCACAGTTAATAGCATCCAAACTAAACGTTTTTGTTTACATTATATCTGCATGTGTACTGTGTATATATAAATAAATACACACATATAGAGTATATATTTTGAAAATATTGATGTTTATACATTTATATGTTCATATATTTATATTTTATACTATAAAAACATTTAATATATAAACAATATATTTTTCTTAAATATGTATATTACATGCATGTGTGTGCACTTAATATATATACGTAATAAATATACACCGTTTACACACTTATATTATATAAACAAAAACTGATTAATCAGCTGACAGCATTATTATATAAAGAGTTATACACATAACTTAAAAAAACCTGCTAAAAATTATATATTTATTATGATTTTGGTTGTAATTTTTGTTTCATTTAACAATAATAACCCAGCTCTATAGAGGTAGTAGTAAGTTCAACAATCCTTAAACTGCAATTTACAAAAAAACACTCAAATATTTCTCAATACCTTGAGAATTGAATTTTAAGAGAAACACTTGAGACAAAATTGATATGTAAACCTTTGAACACAACATAAAAAAATGTGTAGTATGCAGAATGCAAAAAAAGTATGCAGCACACACTGTTGTTTAGAATGCACTGTACTGCATTCTACATGCAGCTATAGTATCATATATCTGTGTAAATGCATTAATGTTGATTGCTCTGTGTAAGAATGTGCAGATCTTGTTTTGTGAAGGTCTGTATGACACTCACTCTACGGGAGGGTTGATATCATCTGGTTTGGTTTCGAAGAAGCGGAGAACTTCCTCACTCTGCGAGATCTGGGGAGGAAGCCGGACCAGCGCCTGAAAGACAGACAGTCGATCAGACCCCAATCATCCAGAAAACACAGCCGGCTAATGAATCGCAATGAGAGTCAATTATTAACATGGATGTCTGAAGTGACGAAAAGGAAAAAAATCTCTTCAAATTCAGCAAATGAAAACAAAAAAATTATTTTAGCTTAAAACACTTGACATGGATTCTCAAGATGCTATTTTCACACAAACATTTGTTAACAAATACAGTCTGTGTTCAAACTGCTTTCAAAGCTCCCAAACATGATTTGAAAATTAGCAAAAGAACAGAGGAAAAAATAAGGCAAAAAAAAAGCAAAAAAGGGGGAGAGAGAGAGAGAAACAACTCCTCTGAAGAATCCCTGGAGTAAACCCTGTTATTTATTTATCTTTGAAGAACACAATGCAATTAAACGGAGATGGTTTGTCTAATTAAAGCTTCCAGGAAATAGCTGGTAAACATCATACGTTTAAGACCTTCAAAGACACATCTCTCTCTCATGAAGTGATTTTGATGTGTTTTACAGTGAAAGGATAGAGGAAATATGGAGAAAGATAGTTATCCAAATGCAATATAATCAGTTGTCACATAATTAAAGGCTGCCTTCGAAATTGTCAACAAAAAAAATTAATAACTTAGAGAGATCAAAAATAAAATTAAATAAAGAAGTTTCCTGAACTATACACAAACTCCATAAAAAATCACTATCACTAAAATAATAATAAATCAATTCAACTAAATTAAATTAAGACGCTTCCTGAACTGTACATAAATAGTTCTATGTTCTAAACTATTATTGGTAATGTTTTTTAATGTCCTTTACGTGGATGTCATGGAGATTGTTGCCACAACAGCAGTACATTCAAGACATCCCATAATGCTGCCTCACCACCTCACTATCTATCCCAGCCCACTTTAACAGCTGCTCTCCACTTGAGTGTGTGTGTGTGTGTGTTTACGCATGCTGTGTGTTTGTCTGTGTGGATTGTTTAAAAAAAAAGTGGGCTCTATTCCATCAGGAAGAAGGGGGGGAGGAAAGAAGAAGAGACAAGTCACTCGAGGGGAAAAGATAAAGAGAAGGAGAAATAGAGAGGGGGAAGAAACAAGTCGTTAAAGTCCCTCAAACATCATTTTAAGGGTGTTATTGGGTAACCTATAGCTATTGGCAAAGTAAACATGAACACCAATAAGTGCAAGTGTTTGTTTGCTGTAATTTATACACTTCTGTAACTGAATGTGACGTGTTTGTCAACGACTTCAACAGACTCATTTCCATGCATGTTGCGAGAGTTTTGTTGTTCAGCGCATTAGCATAATCTTATTTCAACAAGATGGGAGATATTGTCTGATAATGAGGCAAATTCACTCTCAAAACCTGATGTGGTGAACATGCATAAAACTTTCCATTTCCTTTCGTTCGGAGTGAAATTTGACACTGCTATTTAAGTCTTGAAACCCTCTAGAGGAAGTCAAAACAATGGGCCTGGGGGGTCTTGAAAATACATAAACTAAATAGCTTCAATGCAACAAAGCCGTTTTACTGATATTAAAAGACATCAATTCAAAAAGTTGACCACTCTTAAATACATTTAGTATAATTCACAGATTTTTAATAATACATTTTACCTAGTTAACACGCATACCCTTCTAGCTGCTAAATAACTTTATTTTAGTATATATTTTATATGTATCTTTTTGAATGGAATTCTTCATTGAACAGCAGAAGGACTTCAAAGAGTATCAGTAAGAACTAAAATGGGCTTAATGTAGAACCCTGAGGAACGCCAGTGTCATAACAACATTAATAATGTTATCAACCACATAAGCTGAACGCACACACATATGTATATGAGCAACACTTACCCATGACAGCACGTGACACACACAAACACAAACAACAGTGTTTGTCAAAAGAAAAGGACTATAAAGAAGCTCTCACAGTTTAATGGTTTTCTAAATAAAGTACTACACAGTCTACACATTTTAAATAAGAGAATAAAAGAGGACAAAGCACAAAAGCACCGACAAAGAGTTAGGAAGGAAGGAAGGAAAAGAGATACTTACTCTACAATAGTCGTCGATAAAGCGTAGTCTCTTCATGGCCACGTCTCTCACATGACTTCGTCGGAATAGAATTTTGCCTTTAAAATAAAAGGTAGAATCAAATATGTGGTCTACTTTAAAAAATAATTTACCAACAGTTTGTAAAAACATAATGATCTATAATAACATTATTTAGTTTCCAGAAAGAGCTGAAATCACAAGAATTATTTTACATTTTGCTGTTAAAATGCCTTAAAAATAATGCATGAATCTGTTGCCTTCCAGAAAATCTGTGTATTTGCTAAAAATTTTATATGTTAATTTAAAAAATAAAAAATAAAATAAAATAAAATATAAAATAAAATAAAATAAAATAAAATAAATAATCTTTATTATTGAGCCCCACTCACTTCTGTCCAGTGGATTTTAGAATAGAAAATGTTTAGAAACATGATACACAGAGCAGCTACTGAAGAGAGACGCCATGTGTTCTTCTTCAGATCTGGAACATCCTAATCAGATTCAGACATTTTCAAGAAGATACGATCACCACATAACACCAAGCTCCAGCTGTCATGCTCTCCTATCTCAAGCTGCTTACACTCAAGGAAACACTGAGAGATTGAACTCAGCATTTTGCAGAATAAACAAAACCATTGTGAACAAAACCTTTATATAAACCATAGATTCACATTGACTTTTTTAAACTCTAAGGTAATCTAAAATTGAATATATAAAGTTTTTATAAACATGGAAAGCAGCTTAAAATAATATTGAGGATCACAAATATGTAGTTTAGTAGAGGTTAAAGAGGCCTTATTGTACTTTGCATTTACCACACCATGATATGAGACCTGCTATAATAAATACATAATTTGAAATAGCAATAAAAATAGCAATAATAACACAAAACTGTGTGTAATAGTGTGTAGATATATTATGTGGATAGATAGAAATCTGAACTGTCCCAATGGAGTCTAATAATCAGAATGGAATTAAATGTAGAGTGCACAGATTTAATGGTTTGACACTTGACACCCTGATACTCCCTTACAAATGCTCTGAATGGTTTTATAATCCACTTAATATTCTAGTAATCTAACCAATTACACTGCATTCCAGTAAATAATCCAATGGAGCCGGTGATAATCTGAGCTAGTGTGTTCGCACTGAGCATTGAACTAACAGAGAGAACCAGAGGGACTGCTGGAAAACAAAGAACAAGAGAGACACTAAATGTCCTGGGAATAGCAAGCCGGGAAAACGTGTCTCGATCTCTCTGTGTCTCAGTCTCGCTCTTCTCATTTTCTTCTTATTGATGGCTTTTGTTCTCAGGGAATGGTGCTGCTCATCTCAGTGACTCGTGTGCCTGCTTCCTGCATGTGAGTAAGTCAAGAACGGAAGCATGACCCCCGTCCCGGCATAACCATGACTTATTGTGGACAGATCCGCTGACGCCATGTGTTTGCAGGTTTGTGCGTGTGTGTGTGTGTATAGAGGAGAGGAAGGGGAGGACAAGCTCCTTCTAAAATCACCTGGAAGAAAAGGGATAATCCTTTTTTTGGGATCTTTCTGCCCTCCCTCGATTGGGAACTTGTCGAGAATCTGCATCTGTGAGAAGACACAAGAATGTAAAGGAAAAAAGAATCAATAACAGATCAACTATCACCAATATTAATACTATAACAATCAAACTATTTACGATTCACATTACTAACAGGACTTTTGATACACTTTTTGGGAAAAACACTCAAATCAAAATCTACAGTAAATTGGCCCCAACGTCATATTTGCTTTTCATTGCTTCTGTCTGAATCTAATGAAAAATCTTACAATCTCTCTTTAAAACCATGCGCAAGTGTTTCCTGAAAACCCAATTTTTTTCCCGCTTTATTTTCCGCCACTCTCCACATTTGTCCCTTTTGGGCATTTGAAGTACAAACAGCTGCAGATTATTTGTAAGTATCCCACAAGCAAATGTAAATCTGAGTTCTAAGAATTAAAAACAAGTACAGGAAACCAGCTACAGAAGCTGGGCTCCCATGCAAATGTGACCATGTAAGAGCTCTGACTGGAAACTCCCGGTGGGCTGGGCTCATTAGTAAGAAACATTTACAAGAACCGAGAGATTGAGAAAAAGTTTAGGAGGAGCTGCTGTGGGAACCAAATGAAGATGAGAAAAATGATGAGGAAAAGATTGCAAGGTTAAAGAAACTCTAAATGAAAAAGAGTTATAAAAATGACCTTTGATAAGGAAAGGCAGATTAATACAGGTAGAGCTGTAGCATATTGCATATCACGTATAAAAAAGATTCAGTTGGGACGATGACTTGTTCAAAGCTATGTCAAGACCAAATTTTATTAGGTGGCTAATTTGTACAAATTCGTACAACTTCACTTGTAAATTTTTGTATGATTGTCTTAAAGTAACTCCAGTGATAGGGAGGTTTAGGGGCGGGGTTAGGTGTAGGTCATTCGTACGAATTTATACGAATTGAGCAACACGAGTGAGATCGTAAGAATTCATACAAATTAACCACATTATAAAATACATAATTGCCATGAGATCGGGCTGTTTCTGTTTCTGAATTTTTGAATCTTTTAATTTAGAATTTAATTCAAATTTTAAAGACTATTAGACTATTTAGAAGTCAAACTGTCTTTATACTTTAGAATCTTTCAAATCTCTAAATCTTAAGAAAATAGAGAGAGAAAAAAGTAGTTTCAGTTAGTAAGATTTTTTCAAATTTTCAATCAATCATTTATTCCTGAGATGCTAAAGTTGAAGTTTCAGCATTGTTACTCCAGCCTTAAGATCCTTCAGAAATCATTCCAATATGCTGATTTGCTGCTCAAGAAACATTGCGCACTATTATCAATGTTGAAAATGGTTGTGCTGCTTAATGTTTTTGTGGAAACCTTAATGATTTCAATCAGTATGGTATGTAGGCTTGGGTGGTAATACGGTATTATGGTATTCCGCGGGATCTAAAAATAGTAACCGTTATACCGTTATTTTCTCCTGCTCCCACCGCAGTATTCAAGTTTTGTCCCGCTCCCACATGTTTCGTTTTATTTGAGTTTAATTAAATAGAATGATAAACATGAACACGAACAAGGAGCTTTTCAGAAACAACTCATTTGTGCGTCTCTGCGTGAACCTTGTTCTGGATGTTCACTGTATGTTAATTTAATTCTGTTTGACTGTTGTATTTGCACTTTTTTATAAACTGCTATTTGTTGCTAATAAAAGTTGTTAATATGTGCATGTTATTTTGTTATTGTTTCAGTATTAGTGTTCGGTATTCAGTTTCTGAACGGTTTAGGCACAAGCCAGCAGTTTGGTGACGCTGTCTGAGTCTTACGCCATATTTATTTTATTATTAACGGTAATACCGTATCACAGGGTAAAATAGGAAGGCGGTATGACGGTATCAAAATTTGGATACCGCCCTAGCCTAATGGTATGATATAATTGGTGACTGAACTGAACACTAAAGGAACCACTGGTCTGAATCACAGATCAGTCACTTCCTCTTTGAACTGGTTTGGAGTACTTGTTCTCTCACTGAACCAAAGGTCATGATGAATGTCTGATTCAAAATGAGCCAAGAACTATTACTGTGCTATGTGTACTCTTGTTAAGAGGCTTATATGTTAGGTTAGCAAAACTTTAGTCTAACTGCTGTCAGGATGTTAATTTGACAAATCCAGTTAATTCAAAAACACTGCTGCAGGAAATAAAAATCTCTAAAATCTAGCTCTACCAAACCGAGGTAAAAAATACTGAAAAACCTTAAAACAGAGAGGCATTTAGATTTTTAGGCGCTCTGTTTCTGTCTCTTTTTACTGTCTTTCTATCTGCCTTTTCTCTCCGACGAGGCCTGTCAGAATGTCTTTTCTCCTGGTTCAACAAGGTCAGACTGTGGAGCGAGGACACACCAGATGTGCAGCGTCTCTCACCGTATCTGCTGGTCTTGCTGAAACACCTCCCCCAAAAAACCTTCTTGGTCGTGCTTAAAAATGATTCCATGGCACACTGGGAGAGGAGTAATTGAAATCTGAGCTAATCTGTAATTGAGGACAGACAAAGATCACAGACACACTGCCAACCCCTGTGTTTATATATATATGTGGGGTCAGTGCATGCACAGTCGCTGGTGCACACTGATAGGGTTGTGTGGATCTGGGTCAGATGGCATGAATAATTGGAGGATAAAAACAAATCATGTCCCATAGATATCACATGTCTTGCACTTTTAATTTCACAAAATCCTGAATTTATTCTGCTGATAATATCACAAAAGCTGTAAACACTCTTTGAGTCACTCTCTATCTTAGAGCAGCTACTGACATGTATGTTTATGTAAAAGTTTGAAATCATAACTTTTTTAAAAACCTTTTTATTTATTTATTTATTTTTTTTGCTTTATATTTTTGTGGAAACTGTGATACACTACCATTCAAAATTTTGAGGTACGTTTGAGGTTTTGTTTTTGTTTTTTAAAGAAATTAATATTTTTATAAAAAATGACAGTAATTTTATTAATTTTTTTTTTTTTTTCAAATAAAAGCTGTTCTTTTGAATGTTTAATTTTTTGAAAGATAAGAAGATACAGAAGAAAAATTATCATATTTACACAATAAATAAATAAAATCAATAATATATGTTTCTTGAGCACTAAAATAATTAGAATGATTTATGAAAGATCATGTGACACTGATGGCTGGAATAATGATGCTGATGACATCACAAGAATAAATTACATTTTAAAATATATTCAAATAGAAAACAGTTATTTTAAATTACAATAATATTTCAGATGTTTACAGTTTTTTTCTGTAATTTTGATCCAATTAATTCCGCATTGGACAGCATAAGACACTTTCAAAAACATTTTAAAAATCTTCCTGACTGAATGGCAGAATCTTGTCTGTGATATGACTCTTATAATGTTTTCTAGATTACACAAGTTTTGGCCCAGTTGACCCCTAGTATTGAATATCCCATGTGGAAGCTAATTCAACACAATGCGTATTTACACCATATACACAAATAATGGCCAAATTAAAAAAATTAACGGTGTCTAACTAGAGTGAAAATCAAGATATTGAGAATAAGAGTGTAGAATGTAAATGGAAAGACATAATCAGGTAATGACGTAATAGATGAAACAAATAATAGAAAAAAAATGAAAGCAAACAACAAAAAAGAAAATTAAGAGTCTGAGAGTAAAAAGGAAACATGACGATGTGAGTGAGAACAGTTTGAACGAGGCGAACTTGCTGTTTCCCAACCACTAAGGCACCTGGAAGACTTCCTGAGTTTCCATAGCAACAGGGGGCGGGGCGAGAGGAGAGGGAGCCAGTGATTGGATGAGAGAGTGTGTGTGGAAGAGAATGGACATGAAGAATAGACACATTCACACATACACACATCTATACCATCAACCCTTCAGATTCAGGGTTTGAATCTTTTTCTTTTTTTTTTAAATACATAGAAAAAACGTTACTACTACACTGATTTGCAGGGCCATTGCAAATAAAAAAATGTAATTGTTGATAATAATAATAATAATTATTATTATTATTTTTATTTAAAAAATTGTGCGTGAGAGAGAGAGAGAGAGAGAGAGAGAGAGAGAGAGAGAGAGAGAGAGAAAGATCTGGAATTCACTGCTTAATTGATACGCTTATAAAGTCACACTACAAAGCTACACCAGCAGGCCTACTTCAAATCCAGCTCCATGTGGTCTCCTATTCGAGATGAGAGTGATTGTAACTCCAGCAAAGTCAGAGATAAGTGTGTGAGCCACAAACCTCATGATTAGCCTTTTCAAGCAGCTGCACCAGGGGGCCCTTCTGGTAAAACACAGCCAGAGAGTTTGAGGACGCTGTAGGAGAGTGAGCTGTGTCATGCAGCTCCATCAATGGGCTTATTCAAGTCAAAACTTCCATGCATATTTCATGACACTTAAAGAGTGATCCTGCTATGGAGCTACAGGGGAGCTGCTCTGCAATAGTCTACACCTTTGTAACATTTCTTCCTTAATTGGTTTAAGGTTTCTTGTACCGAAAAAAATCCTTTTACACACATGTCCCATGACCCAAATAACAGCAATAGTCATGTGACTTCTTGATAATGCTTGTGAATTGAGCTCAAGTTGCATGATGTCATAAGCAGTCAATTACAGAATTCAGTTTGTACAAATTCATACTTTTTCTAAAGAAGTCTGCTTCAAAGGAAAATTGTTTTCAAGAAGACTGTGAAGTGCTTATAAATGAGTCAAACAGACTTTAAAATGACTTGCTAAGTGAGTTTCAACAGGGTGACAGATTTCCAAACTCATACACGGTATAATCCACCTGGAACCATACAGAGCACACTCAGAACATTCACTCAATAAGCTGCTTTTGCACAGAGAAATGATAAAAAAATAAACTTTCAACATTCTGTGAAAAAAATGTACGTCTCAGTGGTTGCTAGGGCGCAGCTTGATGGATAAATAAATAAATACAACATTTATATATATACATATATACATGGTATTATAGTAGTAGTAGTATTGTTTTTGTTGTATTTAATAACCAAAGCTATTATTATTATTATTATTATTTAGGAAAATGTAAATAATTATATAAAACAATAATTTTTAATTTAATTTAATTTAACAACAACAATAATACTATTTTGTATAATTATTATTAATATTATTATTAAATGACAATAACTTTTATTGTTACTGTTAATAATAATAATATTTTTAGCAACACCAACATTCTTCCCCAGCACAGTATAATAATAATAATAATAATAATAATATAACATAAGCACTATTATTATAAATTATACTGTACTATAAATACTATTCATTATTCTTATTGTTATTATTATTACTTGCAGTAATATTAGTGTTTATGTTATTATTATTATAATTATAATTATTATTAATATTTAGCTATTCTAAAATGCTTAGCACAGTAAAATAAAGCTATTTTTAATAATAATTTTAAATGAATAATCTGGTTTATAGAATGATATAGATAAAAATATATACATAAAACAAATCTGGTTGGTTGGAGAAGTAAAAGCAATTGCATTTGAGGAGTCAAATCATAAAGGGTTACACTCTGAAATGTATTCATTCCTTACGGGTTAAGGGTTTGTTCAAATCCCTAACCTTAAGTATATAAGCAATAGTAATGCCTCAGCAAGCAGCACTAATAATCAAAGGTGCACTGTTTGGGTACAGTGAAATAAACCCTCTGGCTTTAGCGTTTCATCCAGCTTGACGAAACTGCTTTCAAGCTGATCTCAGATCAGCTCTTTCCCTTCCAAAACTCTGGAGCGCCTGTTTTAAATCAAGCTACAGGCGACTGGTAGCCAAAGGGTGAGAGTAGTTACACTGATCCAAGAACGCAATAAATCCCCTGATTACAGCATTACGGGCAGCTTTATTGATTCCATTTGAGTAAACAGTGTGAGAGATGGAGGAAAGCGCGAGAGAAAAAGAAAGAGAAAGGTTGAGAGAGAGAGAAAGTGTTTTCCTTGAATTATTCTGTTAGCCAGAGCTCTGATTGACAGGACACACATGGATACAATTGCACACAATCACAAAAGCACCTCCACTGCACATATGAACACACACCCATTTGCGGAACCTAATAGCGAGTGTGACTCACTGCAGGCCTGCACACACACATATACATATATATATATACAGGTTACTAATGGACAGTGTGAATGAAGTCCGGACATGCATTAGTGAGCACAGTATCAGATTTCAGGAGACATATGTGCACTTGGACTGACAACTCACTTGCACACACATATATACACTCTGTATGTACAGATCAGGGCTCTTTCTGGTGGGAAGCGAATCAGAAGGTTTTCTGCGATGCTGAATGAGCAGCAGCCAAACACTGAGTCATCAAAGAGTACTGCCTGCCACACGACCACAGCAAGTCAAATTTGCTACAGACCCTGTGAAATCAACATTATGTGGCGTTCAGTCCATTTGTGTTTCGTTTGAGGTCAAATATATGCTAGTGCACTGACAAAATTCACTTTAGCAGACAGACGCATTTCAACTTCACAGTCATCATCTGGTATGAAATCAGACCAAAATTATTGATGACTCATCCTGGGCTACATACACTAGCCTTTAAAAGTTTTAAAAGTTAAATGTTGTCTCTTATATTCGACCAAAACATAGCAAAAACAGTAATACTGTAAAATATTACGGATTGAAATACGTGAGATTTTTTTACTTGTTTTAAAATTTAATTTAATTCATTAATATGTTTTGTGGAAACTGTGATGCTTTATTTCAGATTCTTTTATGTGTAGAAATAAATACAATGATTAGAAATTCAATTTTCTTCAACATTAAAAATGTGTTTAGTTTCACAGTTTAATAGCTAAATATTGCTATTATCCATTATAGCTAAGTAAAATGATTTTAAAAAATCTTCTCAACAGCAGAATAGACTTTTGGCCAATCAAATTGCTCTGAAAAGTCCCGCGCTGACGATCACAAATCACAATGTTTGCAATTCGTTTTGCAGTACTCTGAAATAAATAAAAAACAATGTTTCATGAATAATGCTTACTATGTCGATAAAACTCGATAAAAAAATTGTGCTCTGGCCAAGTGCGTTCAAGCATGATATTGTCAATTGCTTGGTTACTATTTTTATTACTCTGAATAGTGCACAGTGAAATGTCACTGGTGCAAAATCCTCACATTAAGTTCATTAATTGGTTGGCTGTTACTTAATTTCATGCTGTGCAGCATTTCGAAACACTTAGAGATCCTGAACAAATCGTTCTTTCATTGCTCTCCAGCTTCAAATTACATGAACAGTTAAATTCTGCCATTATTACACACCCTTGTGTAAATTCAACAACTTCCTTTGAATAACTATTAAATATGTACTCCCCTTTGGTAACCAGCTTTGATTTGATTGCAGTTTCACAAAATTGCAACCTCCATCTGATGTCATTCTGAAAGTCCACCACCACAGACAAAGAGGGAATCCAATGCCATTGATGTAACACAGAGTGACCCTGCAGACCAGCTGAGGAAAATCTGCAAAGATCGGTGGAATTCAATTGTATCTTTGTAAGATATCAAGTCCTGATTACGAGAGTCTCTGTGGGTTTATTTCTTACAATGAATTTATAATCTGATGGTTGTGATCATTTTTTCAGTGCTATCTCACAACCAGTTCGTATGTATTTGGCTAATTGGTACAAATTTGTACACTCATACGATTTTTTACTATTTGTCTAAACCTCAGTGACGGGTAGGTTTAGCGGCGGGGTTAGCTTCGTACAAATTAGCCACCTCATAAAATTTGCACAAATAGCCATGAGATCGGGCTGGTTTTTCTCAAAAGCAAATGTATCTCACAATGTGACTTGCAATGCCGATATAAAAAAAATCACAAGAAACAAAGTGACTTTATATTGCTATGTGAATTCGCAATTGCAAATTCGCGATCTAACAAATTGACTTTATTTCCCTCAATTTCACAATTTCAATTAATTTCACAATTCTAACTTTGTGACATATAAACTAAACAATGTGACTTTATATGTTGCAATATGTCTTTATATCTTGCAGTTAAACGTTGTCTCTCCAAATTGTTACTGTATCTCGTTTTGTAACTTTAGATCTAGATATTAACTTTACTTCTCGCAATATAAACTTCACAATTGTAAGTTACTGTTTTTTGCAATTGTGACTTTATATCTTGCAGTTGCAACTTAATATCGTCAAACTGTTACTGTATATCTTCAGACTATAGATTTAACAAACATGACTATTTCTCCCAGTTGTGACATTGTATCTCTCATTGTCATTTGATATCTTGCACTATGACTTTAAATTTCACAATTACAACTTTGTGACATACATAGTCACATTGTTGTTGTTTTAATTGTGATCTTTTGTGCAACTTTGTATGTCCAAACTGTTAGTGTTATGACTTTACTTCTCCCAAGCGTGCCTTTGTATCACACAACATGACTTGTCTTATTTTATTTTCAAGTTAATTTCACAATTACCCTTTTAACACAGTTGTAGCCAGCCCGAGGTGGAGCTGCAGATCTTTGGCTTGTGAAATGACAGATTGTCAGATGTTCTTTGTGACACAAGAGATGCCTGATTCAACTTACTGGTCCATTTTAAAATTCATATTAATCACACACTGACACAGAATTTCCCGAAAGTGTCATGTCTTCCTCACCTGCCTCTTGTTACATTTGGCGACACACACATACACACACACACACTGTGGAGACTAAAGAGGAGCAAGAGAGCACTTTGGCACTGGCATACACATGAGTAACTGAGTGTGTCCTAGCTGACTATTTCAGCAGCATATGTAGGGCAGCCAGCAGCAGGGACAGAGGGCTTTGGCAGTCTCGTCTGCCCACACCCAGATTTAGCCCCCGGTCTCCTCAATCTCTCCATATGAGGAGCCAGAACTGGCTTGAACCCCGATGACAGCTCTAGACTGACCTCAGATCAGTAATACAGTGCTGGGCCAGGTACGGTGGTGAAGACACAATCAGGGCATGCTGTACTCTTATTGACTTTGGTACAGTTTCAGCAGTGCAGATGGCTGATACTCACTAGTGTAGTCACATTGACCTGACATGCATAAGGACCTGTGTTGTGATGGTTTGTACTGTGTGTATTCTGTAAAGGAGATTGACAAAGAGTTCTATGAAAGTTCTATACATGTTTTCATTTAAGCTTGTTTCCACCTTCAAGTGGAATTTACAAATAAATAAAAAAGGTAACTTTAAAGGTAAAAGCCACTATCTCTCAATATGACTTTGTTGATGCTAGTTGCAACTATATGTCTTTATATTGTTACTGTATATCTTAAGATTTTGCAACATTTTAAGATATAGTTACAATTACAAGAAACAATGTTTAACAAAGTTTAAATCAAATCAATCTTTATATTTCACATTTTTTATATCACTTTGCACAGGTCCTTTTCAAAAAATTAGCATATTTTGATAAAGTTAATTATTTTCTTTAATGTACTGATAAACATTATACTTTCATATATTTTAGATTCATTACACACAACTGAAGTAGTTTCAAGCCTTTTCTTGTTTTAATATTGATGATTTTGGCATACAGCCTGTGGCACTGCTGAGGTGTTATGGAGGTCCAGGATGGTTCGATAGCGGCCTTAAGCTCATCCAGAGTGTTGGGTCTTGTGTCTCTCAACTTTCTCTTCACAATATCCCACAGAT
>JAUYWG010000031.1:22742758-22753595 GCA_034779775.1 Enteromius afrohamiltoni | reverse complement strand
CACAGACTTCCCACTGAGGTGCCTTGATACAGCACTCTGGGAACAGCCTATTCGTTCAGAAATGTCTTTCTGTGTCTAACCCTCTTGCTTGAGGGTGTCAGTGATGGCCTTCTGGACAGCAGTCAGGTCGGCAGTCTTACTCATGATTGCGGTTTTGAGTAATGAACCAGGCTGGGATTTCTTTAAAGTAATGTTTATCAGTACATTACAGAAAATAATGAACTTTATCACAATATGCTAATTTTTGTAAAAGGACCTGTATATTGCAGTATGACTTTAAATCTCCCAATTGTGACTTTGTATCTCACAGCTCGCCTTTATAATTCAGGATATTTTGAAATTTCACTTTAGGTTTCAGAACTATTTACAATTACTATTTAACTATTAGGTTAACTTTATAACTCACAGTTACAACTTTATATCTTTATATTGCTGCTGCATATATTTTGCAGCATTGTGAGATATAGTCACAAACAATGAGATGTAATATTTCACAGCGTCACTTCATAAATATTTAATTAAAACATCGACTTCACATCTCACAATTTGACCTTAAACGTCATGTATCTCACTATATATCAATATATCAGAATATCAGAATAATTTGCAGTATGAGACTTTACATTTCTTAATTACAACTGTTAGATAAAAAGTCACAAGAATGAGATGTCACTTTTTAAACACAACTGAACCTATTTCAATTATTTACGTTTCTGATTAAATATAATTTAATTCTAAGGGACAGATAGAGGAGGAAAAAAAACACTTTGGCACAAGAAACCTTGACTAGCATTGTAAGCAATGGGGAAAAAATGATAAAATGATGCAAAAGCAACGGTATGAAGTGGACCTTGAAAGAGCCCCAAATAGAAAAAGAAACTCAGTCCATGCTTTGTTGAATGTATGCTACAGCAAGCGAGAGAGCAAGAGAGAGAACATGTGTGTATATATCAGTGTGTGCCAAGGGACTTCCCCTGGGAGAGTGGCAGTGCCCAAAGTAAGTGTGTGTTTCTGTGTGTGTGTGTCTACTTTAACCAGGTGCAGAGAAAATCCCAGCAAATCTAGGTCACCCAAGAAAACCAACACTTCACATACACTGGACATATAAACACGACCTGCATAAACACGACATCTGTACATCACAATGACTATATACACACACAGAAACAGTCAAATTTAGACACTTTCATTTTTCCAATCCTCTCTGAATTTCCATTTTGTGAGCCAACCGGTCTAACTTCAGCACAGGGGATCAAACGGAGAGAAGAGCCCATCCCAGCGACTGTGTGTGTGTATAAATTGTACAGTGAAATCTCCAGAGGGAAGAGTTTAAACAAACATAGTCCTCCCTTTCAGAGAAAGACTTCTACAACTAACTCAATTTAATGCTGGCTTCCCGTGCACACCCTTCCTTTCTGGGTTTTGTGTGACTGTTTGGATGAATTGGAGACCAAAGAGAGATCCATTTATTTATACCGAGTGACCTTATTCACAAGATTTGTGTGCCACACAACTTAAATAACATTAAAGACATTAAATAACAAGGTGACTAAAACGTTCAGTAACTGTGTGGTACAGTAGGTAACAAGGAGTCAGAGGCTCCTGACACAAAAGCTGTTAGAAGACATTACATGGACAGTAGTATTCTTTGCAGAGAAGGCAATTCTAAAATGAATATAAATAGTTAGTAATAGTAATTAGAATTAGAATAATTAAAAATTATATTTAGGTATAATACTGTAAAAACTATGTTCATTATTTATTATTGCTTGCATATTATGAGCAAAAACAAATAAGGTCAATAATAAATCTAGTTCAAAATGCATAAACCAGATTTAAAATTTAATCAAAGATAATCATATTAGTGAAAAAAAAAGGAAATCATCCATTTTAAATGTGACTTCACAGAACTGGGCAAAAAGTCTGATTCACATCATTGACCCTTACATGGAACAAATTCAACCGACACAGAAATTATTCCTTGACAAATAATTTCAATCACTCTATGCAGCTTGTGTTGGTTACTACATGTACAATCTCACTCTCAGTTGTCTACAATCTGTTCCAGAACGGCTTAGATGTCGTCCATGGAGCCATTGAATGAATGGAAAGGAAATATTTCACTATTTTTATTCTAATAGCTAACAGGCTGGTTTCAGTCGTATAACGTTCTCTCAAAGCTTGTTTGTGCGGCAATACAGACTCAAAGTCTGCGAAAACATCAAAAGACATCAGAGAGGTGGTCAAAAGCCCACAGTCTGGCACCAACACAGAGAAACGCACAATAAAGCCACATTCAGACATGTGAGTACACACACACAAACATGACCATGGCCACAACAGCAAACACATCAAAAGAGTCCCACTTCATTACCAGACCCAAAGCATCCATCACGACGCTGGCACGTGTGTCCAGATCACAAAACTTTACATCCAAGGCTTAGTAGCTCTGAAGGCTCTCCAATTATGTTTGCAAAAATTACAGCAGAAACAAAAGAAATCGGTCTAAGTTGGTTTGCTGGTCTTGCTGATTCACCATTGTGTCTTTCCAAACCTATATTTCATATAGCTATTAATAATATTTTCTTCCACACTGACTTTTTTGCCAATGCTACTGTGTGGAAGTCAATGGAAGCCAAAAAACCAACAAAGCTACCAACACTTTTTAAGATATAAATATAATGTTTTTATTTTCTTGGCAGCAAGTCCAGATCATTTGGTTTATGAAACTGCTTGGTCTTGAAACTAAAACATCAACTAAAGAGTTAAATCAAGAAATAACTAGTAGGATGGAAAACTCCTTCTAAATGGACTGGACTGTGAAACACTAAATTTGGTCTCTCTCGCTCTTCTTGCTTGTACAATTCTTGCCTCAGATCAGGAGCCAAGGGCAACTTCTCTCTTCACCACAGGCTCAAAACCCTCCATTGTCCCTTTGAGCACAAGGCCAGTGTGTCTCTGAAGTGTAGGTGTCGGTCTTCTGACTACAACTCGACCTTGCTCATGAAACAGGCCTTTATCCAGCTTCAACAATCAGGCTCCTTCTTCCCACACTGACATCAGTACAGTATGCAAAGCGTCCTTGAACGCTCCCAAAGTGTTGAGGCCGTTGGTGGAGATGTGGTGTGCCTGCCATGTCTTGTGGTCTAGACACCCGTTTCGGACTTTCGAGCCGGCCCATGCTGCCTACGCTTGCCCAAATCTAGACTGAATGACCCTCCATTCACCAGAGTACATACTTGGGGGAAATCATCCAGTGTCAGACGGGCTCATGTTCTGAGGACCAAGGAGTGCTAAGAGAGGAAGAGCATTCATGTCGAAAGATACAGCAAAACACCTATAATATAAACCAAATTTTAAATGATAATTTACTATATACTAGGGATGTAACGCTATTGTATTGTCGTACCACAATATAAAATTTTGACTAGCGACAAATTATTTACCGCGCTCGCCAACATCATTGGTGCGCTCGCTTATTAATGGCATAGATTTGCCGCCATAGAATAAGTGTATTTTCTGCGAGCTTGGTGCTGCTGCTGCGGCGGGGCGGAGGATCGCGATGCCGGCTCAGCATCGTGATGTCTATTAATATTTAAAATATATAAATACATGAAAAATAAAAAGATATTTGTTACAAAATATCAAATAAAATACTATTAAAATAAATATCAAAATACTAAATACTAAATAACTAATAGTAAAATATTAAAATACAATACAATATATAAAATAAAAATAAAGAATAAAATAAAATGTAAAAATAAAATTAGACAGTATTTCTATATTAAAAATGAAATAAGATAATACTGCTGGCTGAATGTCTGATGCATATACGATATATGATGCACACTTTCCACACCCATTAACATGATGCGGCACAAAATTAAATTGGTTGCTTTACCTGTCAGTCATATGGGCAGGTCTTAGTCATCCAAAGCCAGTCTGAAAGTCTGGCTACGCGAGCCTACCTATACAGCTCAAACATCTCCCCATTAACCATTAAATGCTATCTCTATACACAACACAGAGACCTTCTCAGTCAGTGCATGTTAAATCCTGCAGTCAGCTGATCTTGATTTGGTCTTGAACAGCTTAAGCCGAGTACAGCTGACAGAGTGAGCTTAGATGAGAGAAAAACTCAAAGCAGATGTCATGACTGTGTTGTTTTGTCAGGTTTATTGTTCTTATCCCCATCTCAACCAACTTAGCAGCCCACACAATGACGCTCTTAAACCCTGGGAAGCCTGCATACACAACTAGGCTCTCAGATCACTCAGAAGTTATCAAGAACCCCAGTACATTCATTACAGAATGACGCATCAAGCTCCCCTGTGCTTCAATTGTGCCCTTCACAAAAGGCTTTCATTTTATAGCAAAAGGGGGTTATTCCTCGTTAGAATGCATAAACCTACATATTTTTAAAACAGACTGTCCGTGGTTTGTTTGAATGACTAGTTGTCTAGTTGCTCTTATGGAATCCCTGTTTTTTTTTTTTTAAACACCAACATTTTGAAATATTATTATAATCTTAAACTTTTGTTTTTTAAAATGTCATTTATTTCTGTGACGCAAGGCTGAATTTACAGCCTCATTACTCCAGTCTTCAGTGTCACATGACCCTTCAGAAATCATACTAATATGGTGATTTTATATTTTTGTGGAAACCGTGTTACATTTGCTTTGTTCACTGCAAAAAATGCTTTCTAAGACAAGATTTTTTGTCTCGTTTCCAGCCAAAATATCTAAAAATGCTGAAATCAAGAAGAATTTTCTAGACAAGAAAAAATTACTGTCTTGTTTTTAGAAAAAAAGTAGTCTGTTAGTAATTTAAAAATAAATATGTTTATGATACAATATAATTGATTTCGTCTTTATACTTTTCCTCATTTAACTTCTTGATTTTTAGTGTGCTGTCTTTCCCATTGCTATTACTGATAAGCAGTTAGCATGCTAGAAAGGTTATGTCTCTACATTCACGGCATTTAAAGGATCCAGTTTTAACTCATGAATTGACTAGCCAGTTGATGGATGACTATTCAAGTCTCCCAGTTCACCCCTAACCCTGTCAAACCAACTGTTTGTTACCCTTTTCCCAGTTTCTGAACTGTACCATTTATTATTTTCAATTTCTCACCTTCTGCCAAATAAAATATAGCCTAAAAAGGAGCACAAATTTAGAGTGAGGGTGGATGAATTACCTCAGAGGTGCTATACGATAATATGAAGATCTGCGTGTACTACAGTACTGGAGCACAGCCAGATCACTCGACAATGAGACACACCCACCTCCTCTAGAAGTAAGAGGGGAGTAACCCAAGCAGCAGAGTTCACCTCTTAACATTCTGCTCACAATACTTCATTCTGTACCTGCGTATCCACATGGAATAGAGGCCTTACATTTGGTCTAGAGAATCCACTCTAACCAACCTCCAAGCTTTAAGACAGATGCAAGCTTTACCTTTTATTACACAACTGCTACCAGTCTGTGGTTTAAAATGGCCTTTATGTACTCTGAGTCTGCTATACACAAGCTCCGTGGGTGGTTGCTCCACAGAGACCAGACAGGACAAAATAAACTTGAAACTTCAAACCTTAAAAACCTACAAGTACAAACAATACAGGCTTCCTGATATACATCCAAGAATATACAACCACCCCTTAAGAAAACGGACCATATGCTTGAATAATAGCTAGAGTTGGACAACCACAGGTAAAACAATCATCACTACTTTTAGATCACTGTTAGGTTTCCACAAAACCATTTTTATTACAGTTTCAACCTGAAATAAACATCCACTAGTGGCAATAACACGCCAACCTTTTTTTAAACAAATTTGATTACAGGGCAGATTATTGATTAATAAAGACTTATTTTTTTACAGCTCCTTGAATAATACTTATGTTATGGCCTCTAAATGCTAGTACCACAATGCACGATTTGTACATTAAAACATGTATGGCTTTTTTGATGTAGTAAACTTGCTTGGTAACACACCTGGTACAGCACCGGTATAGCTTCCACCTCCGACAGCAAAACCTCACGTCCATAATCGTTTAAGTTATTTTTCTTTGTCTTTTGTTTCGGTGCCAGAATTGTTTCTCTGGATGAGTGCTGCTTTGCGGCAAGCCCTTATATGGAGCTGGATTGGGCGTGTTTATGCAAATGACTAACCTTGTGCATGCAGGCGCTCATTTAGAAGACTCCAAATTCACTAACAGAAGAACGAATTTAAGAACAAGCTCATGTGCGTACGCACGAGTTGTAAATTAGGCAGAAAGTTTTCTTGCGTAGTTCAAATGTGCTTATAACTACGAAAAACGTACACAGTTATTAGTGTATGAGACCCAATGAGGCTCAAACACTTGTAAAGGCACAGTTCATTGTGAAGGTACAGTTCATTGTAGCTGGTATGTTACTATCAAATGCAATGGGGCATTAATCTTTGAGCTCCACACACTGGGCTTACTGGGATTTCATTACAATACATACAACAATAAATGGAACAATATGTTGCTAGATACACATGCTTATGTTTCAGTTAAAACTTAACACAGTTTTAGCACTATTTATTAACTATAATACTTTGCAAGTAGCAGCGTAATATAATTAGTATTTTGTAATTTTGTATTTGTTATACAATACATTTTGAACTATAACTGCATCTGCCACTATTATAATAAAAATGAAATAGATTATTTAGCAGGGATCTCCAACATTTCCACCGAAATGCTACAGTTAGTGCTGATAATAAGGATAAATTAGAGGGCTTATCCCTTCCAAACATTTACCATAGTTACCTGTCAAACTAGCACAGTTCCTGCAATTATATTGCTACGGTAAAAGCATAATAAATTATTGTGGCCTTTCTTTTAAACAGAATTTTTTTCTGGCAAGGCAAATACAGTACCAGCCTAGCCAGTTTTATTGCTCTATCAAGCATGGTAAGCTGTTTCACTGTAAACTATAGTTACCATGGTAAATGATAATTAAAGGGACGTGCAGAATATGATAGCGTTTGTGAAGGTACAATTAAGGCCAAACTTGCAGACATTGTACATTTGAGTCTGCATGTGTGTTTGGATAAGTAAAGATCTCGGCTCAGCTAACAGAAAATTAGCTGAATGAAAACGCAAGGCCTTTTTCTTGGCCAGCGTGACTGATTTTGTTTTAAATGAACTGTGGAGCATTAGAAAATGGTTAACAGTGTTTAACCAGCTGCTTGTGTGTTGGGGAAGTTTTTAAGCACAGTTTGCTTGTTTTACTTGGAGTTCGGCTACAGTGAACAATGCTAATGCTAACCAGTAACACTGAAAGATAATGGGATCTTAAGCACTGATGACTGTGCTAATATAAAAACCAAACCATCCACAGGCACATTTACCAAACTTTGTGTTGCTTCCCTATTCTTCTGTTTCAAAAGAAAAGCATATATTAAAGTTTTTACTGTAACTTCTGATCATTTTAATGCATACTTGCTAGAAAAAAAATCATTCATTTATTTCAAAATCTTCCCAAATCCAAAATTACAAACAGTGGTGCTCCTGCTTTTACTGTCCCAAACACACAAACCCAAACCTATGTGTATTTACAAAGAAACTACTATTTGCACCTACAAACTCAACTACTAGCACCAGTAAGCAGTGTCAGCACAATCAAGTACTTTATGTGTCGTTAGAATGATCTAAAACATCTGCTGACATCTCATAAAAGGCACTTCCCCTTTCCTTGCGTTTGTTATTGTTCCTGCTTGGAAAGGCAGGAACTCAAGAGGAGGGAACTGATTGACTGGGTTACTCCATCCTCTCAGCTTATCAATGGAGGCTTTGACTTCACCCAGTACACAACATGGCCGCCATTAGTCCTCTGTTAAACACTGGAGTCATTGAGACAGAAGACTAATCACCTCAATAGAGTGTAGATGATATGAAGAACCACGGAGGAGCCCTAAACTACCTACACACATAAATACATCCGTAACAAAAACTGTACTGAGGAACAGTGTACTATGATATAGGGATGTCATCAGAAGTTGAAGGTATGTTGATATGCTATAGTTCCAAATCATAACAATTTTCAAATACCATGGTATACACACTACTTCAAAAGTACTTCAAAGAATACAGTAGTATAGTGAGGCATGCCCAGTACAAGGTTTATGCATTTTACAGAGATTGTAAAGTGGAATTTCAGGCGGATAAAATACCAAAATCTTTTTTTTTAATTTTTTAAGCCTGGAGAACAGCTTTTGCAAGTTTTGCAAATAAAGTTGTTACTGGCTGACTGTTACTAAAAAAGGTGTTGACATTGTACATACACAAAAAAAACATATTTTTAACATATTCAACATATAATAATAAGAAATATTCCTAAAGGAACATACGACACATAATTATGCTGAAAATTCAGTATTGCCATCACAGGAATAAATGACACTTTAAAGCAGGCTATTCAAATAGTAAACAGTTATTTTAAACTGTAAATTATTATTGCATAAATGATCATATTAATGCAGATTAGAGCACAAAAAAGACTTTCAAAAACATAACAAAAAATCATATAACCTCAAACTTTTGAACAGCATTGTAAATCCAAAAAGACAGAATATTACCACTATACATGTCCAAAAAACATAACGATGCTATGGAACTTCATAGACGCAATGTAAATAAATCAGTCCTGTACCAACTGTACAGACGTGTTCATAGACACATGCTTACACTGCAACTAAATGTGCACAGTCATCTCAACCCTACACACATCCTCACACACCAACATACACACTCTTTCTTCCAGACTTTACAGAGGGGCCCGCAGCACCTGAAGGGTTGGGTGTGAACGCTGTCTTTCCTCCCTTCTGCTTCCAAAGCAAATACTGTTATTGGCGGCGGTATCCTGAGAGCTCTGTCTCAGAGTTAGACTTTAATTTGTAAAATACACCCATAAATGTCATTCAGCATAACCCCCCGACTCCAGCCTGTAACACATGCTACATTAAACAGCATTAGGCTCAAATCGCATTCTTTCTTCTCCTTATTATTCATTCTCCTCTAACTTGCCACTGCTGTGGGAATAAAAATGCACCGTTATTAATGTGTCATGCTAATAAAGAACATTTAAAAGGGAGAAATAGGCGTGTAAACGTAGCCCTGGCTTACATTAGACTGACATTAAAAAGACATTAAACGCAGTTCCGAGGTGAATATCCATTACCTGAGAAAATAATACAATTAAGTAAGAGAAGTTTGACAGAGAGAGAAAGAGTTTGCAACTGGTAAGCTTAAGCAAGCCTACCTGAAGGTCAAAGAATTTACTGTATCTTCTGTAGATGATGTGGGATGTTGAGTCCGAGTATGTGACGTTGATGAGATACACCTGAAAAGAGAAGAAAAGAAAGGCAATTAGAATCTCTACAAAAGCTAATCGAGTCACTACGTTCTGAAATGTGTCAGAACTGTACAAATGTACTTTGTTTATTTAAGTTTAATCCAAGATCAAGATATGTGACTGCACAGCACTGAGTGGTCAGGAAACACCACTGTATAGTCAGGGACTAAGTATTTCCAGCACGTATACAATTCCTAACTGTTGTCCTGCAACAGAAATAAAGATCAGATGTTTTGTTCCTCCGCAAGGCCATCAACAGAGTGCTCAAAGTCGAGGGGAACTCCTGTTTGCAGGAATTTCCCCCCAGACGGGACACTTGCAGGGTGCCTCTGCCCTGCACCCCTCTCAGCAGGGGATGGGACAGCTTCCTCTATCCTCTAAACACAGGACATACACACAATGCCATGTTAAAATCACTCCTAATAAAGACTATAGTTTTTTTAAGTTTAAATGACATTGCATAAAAAATAAACCTCACATCTCCTTGCATTCTCACTAAAACAGAAGTAGTCATTCAGATATCTAATTTTTTAAATCTGCATCTGCAGCTGACCTTGTTTCCAGCGCCAATCAAAAGTACCTGACAAATGATAGTCTTTCTCATCTTCAGCTGTAATACAGTACATTTGATTTACATTCAGCGCATTTCATTGCATCTACTAAGTCTGAAATATTACAGGCTCGTTTCAGCCTGATATTCTGAACACAGATCTTTAGCATCAATCCTTCAAATAAATTGCACCACCGTTTGTGATCTGCAGGACAGTGTGTTGACAACGCCTCTCCAGGGTCTAAACTCAGTCACGTCAAACCTGTTCAAGGTCTTCTCCTCTGTGAGCAGCATGTCTGAGCTGATCCTGGAGAGAGAGGTGTCTAGAAGCTGTATTTGTGACACTTGGGATCTAACAGCTTTGGAGTTTTGCTGTGATCTTTAGTGATCTCCTGTCAACCCCCAAGAAGCTGTATGAAGCACAATAGTATGTGTAATGTGTATGTGCAAAAATGGCTTATTTTGTCCATAAATGTGAAAAAGCTAATGCCTCAGTAAACATTGCCACATATTTGCTCCATATTGCAGAGTATTGCACGTCTGTTTACCATGGTAACCACCAAAAACATGTTACACTATTCGTTAGTAATTTCTGCTCAGGCAAGCATCATTGCTTTTCTTACTGAATTTACTATTACTATTAAAATTCTTAACTCGTCATGTTTGTGCTACAAACTGTGTAACTGTATGGACAGAGCTGTATCTAAAATAGCCCCTATACTCTCATTAACTTTTCGCTGTATTACTCCACTAATACAGTAGCCTGGCTTCCGCGACTATAAAGCTCATTCGAGCTTAGCCTGGCCAAGCAACCTTACTACCCGGCCTTAACCTGCGTCCATCAGATGCCTCTGTATACTACTGGACGAATCTACAACCAATCAGACCACTCATTCCGA
>JAUYWG010000031.1:22706455-22742658 GCA_034779775.1 Enteromius afrohamiltoni | reverse complement strand
CAGTTACACCCGCCTCAGTCATGCCAGGGGGGCCCAGGCTACTAATACAGTCCTTTGAAAGAGTGACTGAAAATGAGTGAGTGAATTCGGACAATAAGCGCACCGAAAGTGCAATATTTTGCAAGACACAGCGCTCACAGTGCATTGGTGTTCTCCAGCGGCCTCCTGTTATTGAGGTTGAATGAGTTTACTTGATAATGTCCACTATGGTTTCGCATACCACTACAAATGGCCATCTCCTCAAATAATGTGCTATATAAAGCTAAAAGGGGCCAGCAGCCGTAGACATTAAAATTTTAAAAGTTTTTTCAGCAGGGAAAGCACTATAATCACCCAGCAAAACACCTTAAAAACAACATAGCAATATGCTAACACCCCTAACACTCTGGCGCTCGATTTTGCACGTACCTGCTGAAAAAAAAAACCCTAACCAGCCTACATTCACCAAACACCTTTTTTCTGAATGTTTTATTGTTTTGTTAGACTTTGTTGTTGCATTGATAATTCTAGAACTCAATATAAATATAAAAACCAAAATGTGAAGTTAAAATATATAGACACATATCCAAAGCATTCACATAGAAGAACGCTAAAAGCCCTAACATTGTGCCGCCAAGTTTTGCACAGGCAAGCATCATTGGCACTGTCCTCAGTTTAAAATTTTACGGTAGCAGTACTTGCAGTAACTATGGTGACTGTGGTTAAAAGGGAAGAGATTGTTCTAAACGTTTTTCCAGTTCTGAAACATTTAAACTAGCAGTAGTAAACCCAGAGGACTGAGCACAGATAGAAACTATGATAGCCGATAGCACAAACTTTTAGGTTTAGCACAATTGAGTCCGGAGGCTGGATTATTAGACAAGCGAATCGTTTGATTTACCTCATCTCCATAGTCTGTCATGTATCAAAGATTACGTCATGGACCATAAAGTGGGAAGCAGCATCAGATATTCTGTGGGTAATGAAATATGACTACTATCATCTGAAACAGGCAGATGTTTGTGGTGGAGCTGCAGAGTGAGTAAAAGACAGACAGAGGAGGCTCTGACCTGTGCTGTGACACAGACGGCTTACATGCTTGTGAGTATTTGCATTGTGCCAGGTTAAAGTGCCTCCTCTGTTAGCAGAATGCTGGGAAACGGCCTTGACTAAACCGCCTCACGCTGCTTCCCACAGTGTGTGCGCAGCTATCCAAACAGATACATGCTTATCACACACCGCGTGCCTGGAAAAGAGTGTGAGTGCATGAGAGGCTTTTTTTGAAAGCATGTGCTAAAAAGATACTCTATGTGTGTGTGAGTAACTCCTACAGGAGTTATTTAAAGACCCCTGACCGGACTGGCATGTTTGGTTGCTGATTCTGCCCTTCTCTGCCCAACTGTAATATGTAATTTCACCACAGAGAGCAGCCTCAATCATCTCGTGTGTGTGTGTAAGATGCAAACTCATCACATCTCTGAGCCATCTTCATGGCGACCACAGTGGAAAACAGGATTGCTGAAAGCCCACGCCCACAATATCACGAGCGACTTCACTGTCCCAGAGAGCCAAAAAAGCCCTGAAACAGAATAAATTAAGCCAACAGGACATCCACCACAAGTAAAACTTCCATATTAAACCATATTCATGAAATGTTCACCAGCCTCTATTTTTAAGAATATTTTTAAAACTACCTGAAGGTCTTTGACTGAACACTGCTAATAAAACACTGTGGTGTTTTCTTTTCTGTCCATTGTACCGACGCTGTCCCACTCACCTGTTCATTCCAGGTTTTTGACCTGCTGTTAAAAAGGAGAGTTTCTCTAAAATGAAAATCTCACCCTCACGCTGTTCTAAATCTGTATTCATTTTTTGAATGTTGGTAACCAAAGAGTAAATGGTAGCAAATGACTTCCGTGGCATGGGGAAAAAAATACTATGTTTAGCAGAAATTTTAAAAAAAATGTAATGGCAACAGAATTTTCATTTTTGGACAAACTATCTCTATAATTAAGCAACACCCAAGCAACTACCCACAACATAGGATTGTGACAGTGGGTTTTTAACAGGCATCTCCCTCAGAAAATGTAACAAGCTAAGTTTCTACACTGTAGCTACAGACACAAACTGATCCATGCTCACACCCTGGACTTAAAACAACTCCAAGTATGTGTAAATCATACATCTGCTTCATTTGTCTGTCACGTGTAGAGGTTTCATTCACTCCAATGAATTACTACAAAAAACACAATAATACTTTTTGTAAACAAAACATAGCCACAATACAAATTAACTGGTAATTATTATAAGTAATAATCAATTTATAATCAAATAAATATCACACATGATAATTATCAGTGGTCATTAATCTTCTTAAAACTTTAAAATAATAAATTTCCCTTTAACCATTTGTTAACATTACATATGAACTAACAATGAACCGTTGTATTTATAACAGTTACATAATATATGTGTTTTTGTACTGTGTATATGTATGTATATGTAAATACACACACATGTATATCTAAGAAAAATGTTCTATTTATAAAATATTAATATACTGTAATGTGTTTTGGGTGTGAATAATTGTTTGACAGCCCTATTTTCTGTTTTTTGGTCTAGACAGAAATTAGATTTAATGTAATGCCAGGGCCATTTCTAGGCATCTAGACAATGTCTCAAATTGTGCTCAAAGTCAAAAATCTGTGTTTTTGAAATGCTCAAATATATGTACTCAAACATTTCTCACCAGATTTACTCAAAACCTGTATTTATTTCTCCGAAGCAACTGTAGATAACAAATATAGAGGTAGATATTTAAATGACAGTTTCATGAAGAGTCTTGATCTTTGAAAGGTCAAACTCTGAGCAATAAAATGTTCCCTTTGGTAAAAACAGTGAGCCTTTCTCCTATAACATCTGTTCTCTGGCATCCGACTGATTATATCCATTGATGTTGCTGAAAAGAACACAACAAAAAATCCTGATTTTAAGTGTTCTTCAAAATCTTTAGACATAAAAGAACAGACGTAGCACAATGGAGACCTTCCTCTTCCAAATAATTATCCTATGACAGAGTCAAGGAACGAGATTTAGTCAAAGCAGCTGTATTTCTGAACGACACAGAGACATTGAATATGCACATATAAGCAATAAAGCACATTCATCCATTTAGTCTACATTCTATCTTGTCCTTTGGAAGAAGAAAACCCTCATTCTGTCTCTAATGAGATGCAGAGATGCCACACAAAAGCCTTCTTCAAGTAATTCAGTACCTGCAGAATCAACAATAATCTTCAAAGTATGGCAGCAAACAAAGCACTTCACCCGCTGATTGAAAACTTCAACTAAACTTTCGAAGGTTTGGCCGCACACATTTTATTCCTGCTCATAAATAAACCAGTCAGCACAAACACTCTGATCATACGAGCATGAGGTGACCAAACTCAAAGAATAAAACCCTGCATCTCATCAAAAACCAAAGCTTTCCTTATAATCATGCATTACATTCAGCATGTCCAGCTGAACAACATATTTCAGAATAAAACGAGAAGCAGCTTTTTGAAATGGCATGAGAAGTAAAGCCAGAGAAACTTACTGAAAATCAGTCGTCTTGTCTTCAGATTTGTCATAAGAAAAGGATGAGGAGGTTTTAAGCTTGAAGTCTTGGTGGGGCTTAAAGTACAGGCCTCACCACTTAAGTAACTCAACCCCGCCTTAAGAGACTATATTAAGAGACACATAAAAGACTATCCATCTACCATATTTCCAACCATGGTGCATTTATAGCCCCACAATGGCATTTTATTCAGCTGGTTAAAGAGTTAAAACCTATGATGTGAAAACAGCAACATGTCTATGTGATGCAACAAGTTTAAGATCTTGTCTAGACATTAGGTGATGATATGATTTTATATAGTTTTCTTTGTAATAAACCACGCAAATCCACAATGTACCCAAGGCAAATATACATAACACCACCTATGATGAAGTTATCTGCAGAAAAACCATATTTGGTTCCACAAAGAACCATTCAGCCAAAGATTCTTTAAAGAATCTTTTTTTTTTAATAATCTGAACACCTTCTAAAGGTTCTTCTATGGATTGCATAGTAAAGCACCTTTATTTTTAAGAATGTATTTAATGTAAAAAAAATAAAATAAAATAAAAAAAAACTAAAAATGCATTTACAAAATTAATTATTAAGTACACCATTTACTTTCTAAAACATTTTTCTAGCATTAGTGTGAATTATTATTGGTGCACACTTAAAACAATTTTATTAATTTAAAATTCTAAATAATTTCTAGTAAAATTCTAAAGTAATTAATAAAATTAAAAAATACTAAATTATTTATTTATTTATTTTTACAAATCAACCTCTTAATTAATGGATTATTTCAATAGATGTGGGAGAAAAAAAACATCCAACATTTTTTTTTCTTCATATCACAAAGTACAATGGGTTGAAATTATGGTTTATGTTAGTTTTATACTTTTTTATGTTTGTTTTTTAAACTGTAACTGTAGGAATAGATTGACAGCCATCATTTTTCTTGAGGTGGTGAAACACTATTTCCACATAATTGTGCCCCTCTGTAAACTACAAATTTCCTAATTGTCAAAACCCACAACATATGGTTGCATATTCTCATAAAAGGTACTCAGAACAAAGGACTAGTGGAAACATAAATAGTCCCAAACAACACACTGACCAAAACCAAGACCCACAAACTCAAAGACTAAGTACAGTAAATGCGTTCCTATCACAGCACATTTGGCAGTAGCTCCAAGCCCAGGTCTCAAGGGGTGAGCATTTACTGCACGGTTTAAGCTGTGTAACTGCAGCCGGGTCCACTGATAATGGGATTCTGGAAAGGGAATTTCCCACAGGAAGTGATAAACTTGTAAATCATTAATTAAACAATATGTAGATCAAGGCATAGAGAGCAAAAGATGAAAGGCTCCTCATTGAACAACAGAGTGATCCAAAGAACAAACCCACTTGACAATCATTCTCTCCTTACTTCCTTTGAATTTAGCTGTGGTCATTTCCACTTTGCCGGTGCCTCTTCACCCGGTTACCTACATGCAAAAACACACTCACATTTCTGCTTCAAAAGGGACTCAGTACAGGAAGCGGAACGCTGTTTCCTGGAGAACTGCAGATGAAAAAAAAAGTGTCAACTCAGCGTATACGCATCAACTTTAAGCGCCAAAACCATTGGCCTTTGAGAGCAACCTGGGACAAACCACTTCTTCTGAACCTGAAAAACATGCCAAAGCGGAAGGCATTCGTCATCCACTGACAATTAGTGGAACAAACTGATAATCTGCAAATGGTCAAATATCATCTGACGATTTCTGATTATTACACTCGCGAATGGGAACGAACAGCCTCCGTCAGATCTTACTGTATGTGTCTGAATGGTGCAACTGGTGGTGTGTAGACAAAACTGTCAGCGAGGGAACACTGTGCTGCTATTTTTCAGCTCCATTACACCTACGTGGCCTTTCAAACCCTCTCAACAATCCCATCTTTCATCATCGAGCCCTTTGAGAAAGCCAGGCCCAGTGTCCCAGGCAATATAAAACGCTAAACAAAACATGTCATTAGTTCACGTCGTTCAAGCAACTTAGAAACAATTAGAATGCACCGAAACCTTGATACAGTTCTGATAAAGCATCCCAGGAAAGCACTTGGTAGGATCATTTCTCTTTATGGCTGACGACATCATTAGTTACTATATGAGAGAGCAAGCCATTTCCCATGAAGACTGCTGTACTGTGGCAGAGCTTCACTTCCTGCCCACACATGTTGTCACCAGCAGCTCTGGCATCATTTGTACTCTATGATGTAATCAAGCTGCACTGAAAGCAATAGCGTTCGCTCCGCAACTGGCGGCGGGCAGACAGTAACTCTTCAGAAAGGAGCAATGAGCTTTAGTCCTCCAAGATGTCATGTTGGACAAGGAACAAGCGAGGAGGAGGGGAAAAGAAAATTTGAAAATTGAAGACAGGCGGGATGCAGCGGGAGTCATTTATCAGTACATGAACCTATGCGAGTGCTGGTATAGGATGTGTGTGGGATACGGAGGGAGGGGGTGAGTTTAAAGAGACAGCTCACTTAAAAAATTACACACTTACAGCGGATCACGTTTTGATATTTAATAAAACTATTTAAATTTCTCAAAGGTGCATTAAATTGATTAAAGTGCATAAAGGTGATAGCAAAGACTTTGCCATCATCGGAATAATTGAAAGTTAAAAATGCATTGCGATAAAAAAATTAATATTTTTAAATTATGATAATATTTCATTCATATTCGTGTTTTTAATTTATTTTGATCAAATAAATTCAGTCTTGGTGAGCATGAGACTATTTAAAAAATAGACTACTACCTTTTGAACAGTAGAGTGCATGCAACTTTATAACTTGACAAAATAATGCCGACCTTAAAACAACTAGATGGCTCAAATTATATACAAGCAATACAAAACGTGGCCAAATTAATCCACTTGTATATGTTTGCTAATTATTCCCTTTTTAAATAAAGCAAGGGACAAATGAAATTTGCATTGTTGTAGCAATCAACATTTTACTTTTACAACAACTTAACTTCTGTTAAAACCACAAAATAATTAAACCTACTAGCTTAAAGTCTGTTTGTAAGCCCAAGACGGCTTCAAAAGACTTGGAATAATGCACAAGTCTTGTGTGCAACTTAAATCAGCTTGATCACCATGTACTTGGGTTATACAGAAAACAGCAGCACAAACATTTTTCAAAGCATCTCCTTTTGTGCTCCACTGAAAACAAGCAAATCTGCAACAGCAGGAGGATGAGCGAATGACGAGAGAACTTTCATTTCAGGGTGAACCGAAGTGTTAAAAGTGTTTATTAGCCATTACACCGGGGGCAAACAATCATGATTTGTGGCATGTTGTGGCACGAACGTCTTGTAGTGGCCTATGACAAGGATTTAACAGATGGAAACAGCTAAGGAAATGTGTCATATACAAAAGCTGACAAGACAGCAGATTGTCTAGGGAGAGCCTCAAGGCAGCTTTGTGTAACGTTCACACACAAACACAAACACATTTCGGACATGTGGGGCTCTGTTGGGAACCAGTGCTCGCTAATGAAGTGAGTGTGTGAGAAAACATGTCTCTCACAAACACGCACACGCGATTCCCACAAAGACATAATGGAAGCATTTCTGTCCACCTTCGGAGCATTTGAGTGCTCACTTCCTGTCTGGAAGCCTGAAATTTTCCATCGTATGACCCCCTATTTTTACTCAGTCCTACTTCAAATTCTCAGCTGACTAATGATGACAAACCTGCACTTCTTTTCTGAAACGGTTGTGAACACACTCTTTATCATCCTACTGATGCACGTAAAACTTGTCCCGGATCAGAGTAAAAGCCAGTAAGAACCTAGTGTATTAAGGAGTTTTTTGCACTTTCTGTAAATACAGCCATTCAAGGAGAGGAAGTCAGATGGTTCCTGGGGATTAAAACAAGGACATGTGGGTTCATGTTTCCCCTCCTCCTTTTCTCTATCTCTCTCTCTCACACACAAGGAAAGCATACCCAGCTGTTTGACAAACATTACTAATGAGACTGAACAACTGCTTTTCTTTTTTTACTCTCTTTCCAGGGTATGCGGAAGCCTGTGGGACACAAGGCCATGCATATTCTGAAGTCTCACTCTCTCGGGAGAGAATGTAGTGAATCTGTGGCCAAGCAAATGACTCCAGTGGAAGTTATATGGGGGGAGGATGCTGTACCAATGCTGATCTGAGAACAGCTCTCGTGGTTAGGAGATTGAGACAATGGGTCCATGTTAAACAAGCTGTTCAAAACAAAAAGCCACAATTACTGATGAATGTCAAGGCTGTTAAAATATACCATCATTCAGAATGACAGAATATTTGGTTGACTGGCTACTAAAAACTGCCACCTTATTGTTTCAGCGTGCACTCAAGCTGGAATTAACTTTACAAGTGTCTTAATTATATCTGGAAATACACTAGGCTTGAGAATGATGAAAAATTCATATGCATATGGGACAGATTTTCATTCTGTGACCAAATTCACTATATGTAATTCATGCAGGTAATCTATACGGTCTAGCATATGCTCTCAAGAAGTGCCATCATAAATATTTAAAACAAACCGCAGAGTCCATCTTTGCAGGAAAATACATAAGCTTCAGCTCCAGCCATATATGGCCACTTCTTCGGGCCACTAAACCCAGAATCTGTCACTGAAGTTGTGGCCTAAATTGCTCTAAAAGGGGGTGTGACAGAAAGTTTCATAACTTTTGACTGCAGATGATCAAAACACGTACACCTATAATCATTGGATGCACAAATATTATTCATAAAAAATCGTTTTGTATCATCTCGTGTTCATATAAACGATTGGCTATAGCATAATGGGTCGTTGTAATTATGGGACTGTTATGAAATTGACGTTACCTACAGGCATGTTGTTTCATTCCAATCTTACATAGAGATCTAAATCCACTAATTAATTTGCTACATGAATATAACTGAGTAGGCATATGCAGGTGTTTAGTCTAAGGTAATTCTCTTACGCACTTTATTTATTTGCTGTTGTTTTTAATCTTGAACGGACGTCTGTGGTTTAGCTATGTATCTTCCGTTAAAAATAAAACAACTCTCTGGTTCTGCTAATTATAAAAAAAAAAGACTTTTTTTATAGGAGAACGCATAACCAGCATTTGATCGTAAGGTTGTAGAGATGTTCTTCATCATTATCCAGATGCGTCTTTCTATAGCTATCTCAGCATCAGGTTCGAGAAGGACGCAAGGTGAATAGGTAGCCAACTCACGTAATGTTTGGATGGGTTCCTCCTCTTCTCCACATCCACCACTTTTACATCCAAAACTGTCCTAAACTGCATTGTTGAACCGGAGGCTTCGGGAGCACGGCTAGTAATCAGAGAATTAAATGGACAGTCACGAAGACGCTTGCACGAATAATATCGATGTTCCTCTTCTCAGTGAAAGCAAACGATTGCTGTCCCCCGGCCCGTCCGTCCGTCCGTTTAATCAGTCTTTATGTAGCAATGAAGATCGAGTAATAAATCATGCAAAACTTATATCCGTCTGCAGGAAACGCGCATCCCGGTATCCATTTCTCTCACAGCGCAGAGCGGATTCTCGAAGCGCCGCGTCCCCGCTGAATTCGAATCGAGACGTGTTCTACAGCGTCATTCTGGAATCCGGATCGACGCGTCATAAAGGCACGAGCGCGTCCTTTGTGTGGACTACAGTAGTGAAGCTCAAGTCTGGGGGTTCTCCTCAAACGTGAGAGGCGCACGTCATAAAGGCCGGGGCGCATTCACCGCGAAGTCCATTCGAAGGAAGCGCGCGCACACACTGGGATATTTGGGCAATGGGGCTGGGCTTCTTGACAAGGGCTCTGTTGCAGTTTAAGAGCCTCTATGGGGGGAAAATAATAATAAGTGTTGTGCTGATATCATTGCGCTTCGTAAATGAGACAATGGCATTGTTTGCTTGTTTCAGCTTGGCTAATTGTGTGAGAAAAGAATGCAGTAGCCTATCTTAATAGTAATAAAGCCATGTCACATGAACTGTCATTTTAAAAAAAACGATCCATTATGTAAATGTAGAATCTGTGTAGTTTGTTTACGCATGCAAACAAAGTCTGCTGCGCATCTATTCCATAACCCAAGAATATCACAGACGGTGATTTCTGTTACTCATATTTCCACCGAGCATACAGACCTGAAAGCGCACAGATACAGATGTGCTCATGCACAGTGACGTATCTTTTTGATCACAGTGACCTCCTCGGGCTGTGGGGTGTAACTACAGCTTCAAACGACCCATTTAGCTCACCTACAATAAAACCCCAGGCCCATATACATGAATAATCCTAGTGCACTTAGTAAAACATTTCTTAGAAATGTGGGTGTCTCCTATTAAAGAAAAAAAGTAATCCATAAAGCCTTAAAAGAGGTCTTAAGGTCTGAAATTGTTAGGAGCATGAAAAAGATCCTTTAGCGGTGTAGAAAATTTACAAACCATCAAGAGGGGGAAGAAAGATGTTGCACACAATGCATCAAATACATTAAGTAGCCTATGACGCTGACAGCATGGTAAATAAAAAAGAATATATATTACACTTATAATTTCAAAGAGAAAGCTTATAATAGACCCTACACTTGAAAGTGCTCTTTTAATTTCTTTTTGGACAACCAACCAATCAGTCTTCAAAAGGCTGTGTCATACCTACCCCTGGCTCCTTATTCATGTTTTTGTATTTTTCTTGCTCAGAGTTGTACTGAGATTAAGCAAAGAGTCCTACATAAACACTTTTAAGCTAAATTAGGAGCTTCCTGAGAGGATTCTTAGACGCTTTAAGAACACAGTCCCAAGACACTCTTTGCTATATTATTATATCAGGGCTGTTACATTTTTAATAAACGGTACAAGTACTTCATTATTAAAAGTTTGTTTAATCTATTAACCAAGAGACCTGTGCAATAGGGGTTAAAGAGATGATCTGGCATTAAAAATAATGTTAAGAAAATACTGAATGCTCTTATAACGATGAACCACAGGGGGTTACAAATACATGAATAAACAAAAACAATAATGTACGTACGAATTTGTCTTTAATGGTTTAAAGAAAACCGGATTTTGTAACTTTTTAATATTATGTCTTCATAATGGTTTTTTAACACTTTATGCAAAAAAATAAAAAAACATGCTACAAAACAGTGTAGTGTGCTTCCGTCGAGCTTATAATGTCACTATTGCATTCTAAGAATGTCAGGGCAACCTCCAGCACCTCTCGACTCAGATTTTGGCTGTAGCGTTGCCTCACGCTGGACAAAATATGCAGGACATGGCATCCTTTCTCAGCATCTGCCAAGAAAAAATGCGTATGAGGAAGGTCCTCTACTCACGTGCGAGACCGTTTTGAAATGTCTGTACATTATGTTACTCGTTATGCTTTACAAAAAGGAATGCTGCTTCAAGTTTAAACTATTAAAAAACACCTCACATTTTTCCCGTTTGGTATCCTCTCGTAAAACATCCTTGATTGCTGTGTGAAGATCTTTGTCTTGCTCTGTTACCTAGGGCAGCCAAGTCAATAAAAACATAATTATATTTGACACTAGTTTTAGACGTTATTATGTGTTGCATAACATTTGTAGTGCGATTAAACCACGTTAAATATAATAACCATTGCACATACACTGTAGACTTCATCCTGTGTCCGTACTTTCCGGAATATCTGTCCCTCGTCCTGGAGAACACTTAGAGTCTCTTTCAGAAGGTTTCGAATTTGCGTGGCAAACGATGTCCCGGGCTGATCGGACTCCTTCAGACCAAAAACAAAAAATGCCCAACATTGAATCACATTTCTGTCATGCATCATTCAAAAATCACCTCCCAAAAAACATCCAACAAATTTCGAACATTTAATTAAAATGCAAATTCCACGCACGTTCTCATTTGACTACTAAGGAAGATATCGTTAGGCTTCTCATTAGTATACTTCTCATCACCATATGCTGCTGTCCTTGAAATTCCAAACTAGCAGCATCTCATAAAAGTGCTACAGACGATCACTCCCTGCCGCCATCAAACAGCACAACACATCCTCCCTGCCGTGCCCACCGTAAGTTATTCCCGGCTCTTATATTCTTCAGCCAAGAGTAGTGACATTGAACAAGGACAGTTTTCTTTGATAGCTTTATGTATTTATCTTTTGTGTATGCAAAATCTGCATATCTATCTACCTACCTATCAGTATAATGGAGGTCAAGACCAGGCCCAGTACCTGTTCTGCTGAAGAACTCTGCATTAGCGGATGTAAGAGGAACTCAACATCGTATGGACGAAACCTGGCAACCTCTTTCTCTGAGAAGAACTGCTTAAGGGTGACAACGGACCGAGCCAGCAAACAGTGGAAGCTAGAGGAAACACCTGCTCTGTAAATAAAATGTAAAAGCACAAAAAGCATTTTTGTAAATATATTTAAATAAATATATATATATATATACATATATATTTAAATATATATAAATTTTTATTTATATTTCACTTCTGAACATGTGCAATGCAAACGGGCAAAGTCTTCCAGTCAAACTTTTTGTCTTTAATTTTACTCAACGACGACTTCTGCCTGAATCTCACTGCATAATTCAAATGCTATTCTTAGTTTTTTTCTGAAATGTTGTTAAAACATTTGTTTCTAAATATTTTTTTGGCATTAAGTTTTGATTAACGATTTGTCCACCTTTTCTAATTAAAAAATCACATTTATTTATTATTATTATTATTACTGTTAGTGTTTTTATTAATTATCATATAAGGGAATTGGATTAATGTCACTGCAGTGTTAGATCTATGATATCGCAATCTTTCAGTCTGACTCACTCGGTGCCGCCCGGGTCATCTCTTGGCATCTGGAAAGGCTGATCGTAGCACTTTCTGTACAGCTGAGGCATGTCCAGCATACGCGCTATCTGCTCTGCCATCACAGGGTCATTTACTTTATCTGCACACAGAGTGATGAGTAAACACATCTGTTTTTACCTGATTAAACCGACGAATTATGTGTCCGAATAGAATCTGACTCCCTGAACACTTCACTCACAGAAGGAGGTGGCGCTGATCTCTCTGGCATCCCTGGAGGTTTTGACGGTTCCTCGTACCCTCAGCAGGTCTCCGATCTCCAGCACAGCGCTCTTCTGTTCAGCCTCCTTCAGCCGTTTGAGCTCTTCTTCAATGTTGAATCCTCTGGAGGGTCCGCTAGGGCCTCTGACTACATTAACAGCACTGGATAAGTACTTTAAGTGGATTAATGTCCATAAAACATCTTATTTTTAGCCTGTTAAATATGACTAATGGTGCTAATGATGTGCTACAGTTTTTATAACTTACATGTAGTCGATTCTCCTTGATCGCGGGATTTCTCGTCTTTCCAACACAGACAGTTTATGACACCAGTACTATCGTCCACTGTGTGTTGAAGGAAAACAGACCAAAAAAAGGATGAACCAGTGCTGTCCTGGGTCACTTGATAACACACAAGCAAATGCAAAATTACTAGTCAAGTGCTAAAGCTTATGGATGAATAATCTATTGGATAACATAATATTATATAACCATATTTATTATTTACATATACACTTATTCATTTAGCAGACGCTTTTATCCAAAGCGACTTACAGGTGGGGAAAACAGCAAGCAATTAGTCCTAAAGAGGCAAAAGCAACGTAGGAAGTGCTCATTATACCGTATAGCAGGCAATGTTTAGATAAGTGCAGGCTAGAAAGGGAAAGAAAGGATAGGGTTTTTTTTATTTTTTTTTTTTTTATGTCAAGTAATGTTGACAGAGATGGGTTTTCAGCAGTCGTTTGAAAGTTGTAAGGGAGTTGGCATTTCGGATAGTGATGGGAAGATCATTCCACCAGCCAGGAACGGTGTGAGAGAATGTTCTGGAAAGAGATTTTGTGCCTCTTAGTAATGATACACTGAGGGGTCGCTCACTGGCAGATCTCAGAGTTCTGGAGGGAGTGTAGAGTGCAAGGCTGCAATGCTAAATTGTTTGCACTTTTAGGATAAAATATTAATAAATAAAATAAAAAACATTTCTTTTCCAGACCTCCATAGCAGCAGAAATCTTCTCTCTCCCGCTTGTAAACAACAGTTCCCAGTACATCCACCTTGAAGATTGGGTGAGTCTTGTAGAAATAAACACCTACAAAACATCACATGCACATGTCAAATATGGGAGCTTTCTGGCGGCAGAAAGAAGACTTTTCTTATCTACACATTACTATTTAAAAACAGCAGCTAACAAACAATGTGAACACTAAGGTGCAGGACTATAGGTGTTTAGAAAAGTGCTGTAGTATTTAATTAAAGGGGCCAGGGGTTAACAGCTTAATTTTACGCTACCAGGTACTTGTCTGGACTCTTTCATCTGTAGGATGTCAATGATGTAGAGTCTCGAGTATGCGGAGAAGACGGGGTCCAGACCCCACAGCATAGACGGCAGCTCATCAGCATCAGCATCTCCGGGACTCACTGCCATCGGACATCACTGTGAGAGTACAAAGTTAAACATCGAAAACTAAGAGAAGCATAAACACGACAGCAAATCTCTGCGCTTCCTGAGTGATCTCGATTAAACTTAACTTGGTTTTACTAAATGTCGCAACAGCAGGAATTAAGTAATTGTGGAGCCTGATGCACACAATGAGCCATGTTCGTGTTTTTCCGCTCCCTGCGCAGTTGACTCACTGCGCATAGCTACGCCGAGCTCATGAATATTAATTAAGCTACGTGACAGGACGCTCAAGGAAAGCGACCAGGCTCGTTACTTCTGTTAGCTAAATGTGTTGTACGTAAATGTAAATATAAGGGAAATAAGCCTTTGTTTTTCATTTTAAAGAAGTTCAACAATAGTGTGCAAAAAAGAAAGCTGTAAAATTACAATTTGTATGTTTCCATGTAAATGTATTTTTTTATTTATGTGTTTGTCTGTCTGTTTGCTTGCTTGCTTATGTTAATAATGTTATAACCTGGAAAACTGCTAAAAAAAAAAGTAAAGATAAAAAATGGGTAAAAAAGAATACAAATCACGGGATCGAATATGAAAACAGTAAAGGGGTGGCCAGACGATGGCGCCATGCATCTAGTGAAAGACACGTCCTCTACGGGAGCGCGCCAAATAAAGTTGATGACAAAAAGACACTTATGGTGTGGATTACGCATCTTTTAGAACACAGCGTTTTATACTGGATTGTTAGAAAACAGCTTCATAAATCTCGTTTCAAGGACGAGTATTTTAAGTAAAACGTTTGTTCCCTGACCGGGAATCGAACCCGGGCCGCGGCGGTGAGAGCGCCGAATCCTAACCACTAGACCACCAGGGAGCGCTGAAGGTTGCCCTTCAGAATCAGTATTTATTGTCACATACACAATCATACAGAGTACAACATGCAGCGAAATGTCTTGTGCGACGGCAGCCATTTGTCGTCGCCATCATAGAAATGAAGGAATAAGATGCATTAGGAAGTGAGGGTAAAAAAATCCCTCCCAGACTGTCCAGTGCACACTGGGCAGTGTGCGATCAGGGGTAAAAAAATACCTCAGCAAAAGCACATGAAACATATAATCACAAGACATAACATTGCAACATTGGAGGGTAAAGGGGATGTGGAAATGTCCAATGTAGGCAAACAACTTCTGATTCCTGCAGCTAGAGAGCGCTGGAGAGCACACGAAGGCGTTGGGTGGGGTGAAGGTAAAAGTCAATCTGTAGCTGTTATGTGTGTGCGCCTGTAACAGTCTGTACAGTATGCCCCAGGTGACCAGGGAGGGGGGAGGGGTTTCTTATTAATATACATATGTTATATCTAATAATCTTGGGTCTTGTGAAATACTGCAACTTTGCAAGAATTGTTTTTCCTCTTTATCCACCAGAGTCTTGAAATATGGGCTAAAGATCTTTTCTCACATCTGTCTCCCAATCTGGTTTCGTAAAACACATAAACCAGGCTCCGCTTACTTCAGTACGTCTGGTTTATTTTCTAAACCCCTTGGCTGCGTTAACCAGAAGTATTGTAAGCCTAAATTTATGAAGCTTTTGGGAAACACGGCCCCAGGGCTACCCTTTTTTTCAGCAGGGATGATCTAGGTACTTAGTCTTTTCTTTCAGTTCTCTAAACCTGTTACTGTGTTTTAAAATGGGCTGAGTCAGATCTGTAAAGCTGAGAGAAGTGCTGACTCATCCTACCTTCCCGATTTCTCTGTAAAACAGCCCCATTATTCCAGACAGAGATGGACAGTTTCTTCCTCATCTCAACTGAGGTGTCGCAATCTGTGTCAGGTCACTGTAAGATCATAAACAGACTGATAAGACAGACTGGCAGACTAAAAGACTGATATTCGGAATAAGAGCGATAGCTGCATCTGATGGGAGAATGCATCGAAATTGGCCATAAATGCAGCTGTCAGATATTAATGTGAACTCACTGACCCAAAACTCTCAGTCACATTAAGCAATCCCATTAAAGTAATCATCAAGATGTGATTTAGTAGTCAGACTGCATCAAATTAAAACTAGTGCTCACAAAAAAACACACACAACTGATAAGGTATCGTCCAGGAGTATAATACCTGTTTTATTACCATTTAATACTGATCTGCAACCTGTTTGATGTAGCCAAACTTCTGAAAATAAGACAAAATACAACATACAACTGTCCTTAGCATGTAACTTTTTTGAAGGTTGTGTCATGGACAATAGCTTTCTATACATTTTCAAACTGTGTGACGTAGCCATAATAGTCTATAACCTGACCTTTGGACAAAAAGTTATGGCAGATCGACAGTCAATACAAAGAAGAGGTCAAAGAGTAACTTCACGTATTGATCACATTTTGCAGTGCAAACTGGTCAATTTGCTTTCTGATTGCATGTAGGATTAGGTCTGTGTCTGGTCTGACCTACTCACAATACTGTTTTAGGCAAGGTGCAAAAGTTTTTTTAGATGCCTTATGAGCACCATTAGTAGGAACAGTTCACAGTTTGTTTTATTTAATCACCCTCATGAAATTTCAAACCAAAAAACACCACAAAACAACTACAGAAATAATCCATGTGACAATACACGGTATCAAAATCTTCTAAGCTCATCCAAAAAAGTATCTGGGACACAAAGGTAAGAAAATGACAAAGAATTCTTTTTTGTGTGTGTGTGTGTGTGTGTGTGTGTGAACTATTCCTAAGTTTGGTTTACAGTTTAAACCTTCGATTAACTAAATACCTAATGCTTTTATGCTGGGTCACTAAAACCCAATTCTTTGGGATCAAAGTGTTTTTAATATTTTATTTTTAGCATTAAATGGAAATCCTGTGGCAGGTAACTGTCTCTGTTAGAGGTTTGTCCTATCCCAGCAGTACCCGCTGGAGCCTGTCTGCGGGGACGCTATTCTCCTCCTCTGACTCTGTGTCGCTCTGTGGGTTTGAGCTGCAGGGAGAGGAACACTGCGGCGAACAGAGGTAATGCATGAGCGGCAGGCGGTACTTCCCACAGAAATCCACAAACTTGATGTGCCTCACACACGAGTCAAAGTAAACACCTAGAGGGCGCGATGAGAGAGATACAGAGAAATGTGAAGAGGTGGACAAAAACTCAACGTGTCGAAGACAACAATAAAAATCTGACACTTTGACAACTTTGAGGGTAACGTAATTTCAATTCTCTGTAGGTCCTGTACATGTGGCAGAACTGACAATAAAGCTGACTTTGACTTTGACAATTAAGTTTTTAGTCAGTCAATGGCAATGGAGTTTGACTGACAGGTGATCTGACCAATCATAACACAGAATGAACTATATTTATTGTGTTAGCTTACATTGCTATTTTTGTGGTGAACAATTCAACCGTGCAATCCACAAAAATTTTAGTATGCATGATGTAGCACAATTAATGCATGATGCTCTATCGCAGGATTATATAGATTATATTTTACTGTTATACTAAATGTCTCTTTTTCACAGATTATACAGTGTTATTGTCCTCCCCTACCTGCACACTTTGGGTTGGGACATTCGCTAGCCAGGTTTAAATAATGGATCAGATTAGACGGTAGGTCACACGAGCTGAACAAGAGGTTCTGGGACTTGACAGTGCGTCCTGCCAGCTCCATCAGGGATGGAGGGTCGTAGGTCATGTCCTTGATGAAGCGTACGACAAGAGGGTTTCCACGCAGACTGAGCTCCTGCAAATGGACGAGGCTGAGGATCTCACGAGGGAGGAAGGTCAGCAGGTTGTTGTGCAGACTGAGAGAGAGCAGGGAGTGTAGTCTGAAAGGATAATAACATTAAAAAAAAATCACATGACTGCTCAGACTTTACATCATACAGTAAGTAACAAAAGATCACACCTGTTGAGTTGGGGCGGTATGCTCTGGATGCGATTGTCACACAGAACCAGGCATCTCAGACTGCTGAGGTTAGCCACCTCAGGTGGGATGGAGGAGATGAGGTTTCCTCCCAAATACAGCATCTCTAAACTGTAGCATCACATTACAGAGGTCAGAAGATGAAGACCCGTGGCATTAAATGAAAGTTTTGTAGTTTTTAGTCTGTGTTAGCTTTAAGGCTACTCCTACAAGTTGACCAAACAAGTTTTAAATGTTTCAATTTTAAATAAAATGCTGGAATGAGAATGTGCCTGTTTTTAAAAGTGCATATTGTGCACACAATGTACATAAAAGTGCATACAATGAGGATAAAAAAAACACCAAATAGGGTGAAGTTCTACTAAAACAGAATTTAGCAACGCAAGGATGATACAGGAAAATCTCATGTCTCAGGTATGAATGAAACGAGAGATCATTAACTAAAGAGTAAACAGACTGTTATGTCATGTTTAGTTATTTACCTTAGAGTACTTAGCCAGGTCTCCCATTCTATTGGTTAGTCTTTAACCCAAAATCCCCACCAACCAACCCCAAGCCATGGAATGCATTCGACTACTGTCTGGTTTTGTAACACTTATCCAAGCCAGGCGCAAATCTGTTCAAGGACCTCAACAGCCTTCAAGAGATACATTAAATGGTCTAATATATAAAACTACAGTACAACCATATTTTATAAAGCTGCAAATAAAATAAAATATAAAAACTATACATTTTTATGAAATGCTACATTTTTTATGCTTTTTATTGCTTTTATTTTTAATGTTGGCAATGCAACTTTCCTATTTTCGTTTAATGTACTAAAATAAGTCAGACTGAAAAATAATAATAAAAACATATTTAAAAAAATACATGCATTAAAATGAAAACCGAAAATACACACACACACAAAATAATCAGCGATGATTACCATAGTAAAAATTGAATGCCTGTGAATTTATTGTTATTGTGTTGTTGTTGTTGTTGCTTGGTTCATCCTATTAAGAGACAGTTCATATCTGAAAAAAGAAACAAACTCATACCTGCTCAGGTTCTCGATCTCTGCAGGAATATTCTTCAATCTGTTTCCTCCAAGTGACAGGGACTGAAGTGTGGTCATTTTGATAAACTGCATGGGAATGTCCTCAAACCTGTTCCCGCTCAGATTCAGAGTCTCCACCTGCATGCGTTCAAACTCTTTAGGGAACGAGGACGAATTCAGAAGATTGTTCTTTGCTACAAACGTCTTTAGGTTTGTTAGGCGCATGATATCATCTGGTATGACTGTGAGCGCATTATTACTGATATCCAGATATTCCAGGTTGGACAGAAAACAAACGGAAGGTGGAAGAAACGATAAACGATTGTAAGTGAGGTGCAGCTGCTGGATTTGTCGTTTTTTACTGTCCGTGAGGTGATCCAAGCTCAAGTTGTCCAGATGCAGACGCGATAAGTATAAAACAGAACACTTGTCGTCTATGCTTGGAAAACGAGCCATATGGACTATTTGGTAGAGCAAAATAATAAAATAGAAATACAATAAGGCAAAGTATAAAAATTTGGAAAGGTGCAATAAAAAAAGGTGTCGCCTCGGAATTGTTGTCTTGATTTATAATCCATACACATATATTATAAATATGTAGATGACCCTCTTTAGTGACTAAACTGCAGCTGTGCGAAGTGCACTCCTGACAAAAAAACTTTGGTGGTTTTATCTGCATGCGTCACGCCTCCTGCAGTCAGTGGTTGGTCATCCAGAGGCCAAACTAAACATGATGCAAGTTTGTTCCGTCGTCTCACAAGGCTCTTATGCCACCATTCACGTGTAGTTTTAGTGCTTGGTTCACATGAAAACCTGCTGACATTAAACAGGTCTACTTGTTTCACGAGCATTAAATGCATGACAAATAGACTGGAAGCTAGACGATGCAAAAAGGTACATTAGGGTACTCTTCTTACATGCATGGGCTAGGGCTTATACTTAAGTCAAAATAGTCTGTGTAGTTATAAAACAACATGTAGTCAGGATTTTATACTGTTGTGTCATTTTTAAATTAAGTGGGTTTTAGATGCATCTTAATGTGAATGCATTAAAGTGTTTTTTAATCTAAGTCTAAGTGAAAATAGTTTGGATTACACAATAACAGAAGCATATACTGGTACAATAAGACATGCTTTATAGTTTTATTGATTGCCAATTAAGGTTAATACATAGCATAAATGATTTATAATAGTGTAGTATTTCTCTGCTGAAGACAAAATCAGTGTTTAAACCAACCTAAGCTGGTTTGCTGGTTCAAGCCAGTTGAAAGTTGGAATCGACAACAAGCTGAAAATTGGCCAAAATTAACATCAACCTGATCGGTTTTGTAAGTTCAGAATCATTCTGATTTTTTTTATTGCAAAGTCATCACAAAATACCTTTTAAAATAATCGAATACCCACTCTTTTACTACAATGTATATGCGATATGTTATATTACAATCGTCAGTATTGTGATAAAATTATTATTTTTTCACTGTGCAAAGATATTGTTGATGTTAATGGTCTTTATACAAAATATATTTTCATATTTTCTTTTATGGTAAAAATGAACACACTGCCTTAGAGAGGCATTTAAATTCCACTGTATGTATAAAAATACTGTTAGAAAAAGTTTTACAGTGATTTACACTACAGGTACAAATCATACAGACTCTTTTATTGTCCCATACAAATAAAAACTATACGACAGCAAATATATGAATAGATCAATAACTAATACAACACACTCAACAAATGAAGCTTTCACTCTCTTTCCATTCAAACAGAGGTTGACTGAAGCTGAAATGTGGGCAAAAGTACATCCCTCCTCCTGAATTACACCTTAAACCTCTTCCATCTTCTCCATTGTTTCCTATGCGGGGGAAACAGTTAAAAAGTCACACATGTTATTTGCTTTATAGGTCCATGAAGACCCAGCCAAACAAAACAGACTTAATCAGCAGTGCCCTTTAAGCAGGACTTCAAGGTATTTGTCTCTATGGTTTTGAACATTCCACTCAGTACCAACCTGATGTTTATTGAGTTCAGCCACTCGACGAGTCCATTCCTCCTCCGTCATCTCCTGATCATTTCCCTCTATCTCTTCAAGTGCAGGTAAATTATTTGAACCTGCAGTGAAAGCGAGGACAGAAAGTCAGACCACATTCCACAAAAAAAAAAAAAAATAATAATTTCATCCTTCTTAGCTCTCGAAATCCCAGCCTCAACCCCAGCTGCAGAAAAAACAACAGCAATATCCCAGGTTTTAGCTCACCATCACAAATAACAGCAGTGCAGACCCAGTTCCCGCAGGCACAAACACAGCGATTACATTCCATCTGAGTCTCAGCACCGTCCTCGTACGTCTCGTCCTCTAAGGCACACTCTAAGAACATGCAACAGAACTCAATACATATATTTTGCAGGCTATATGCTCACACGCAGGTCTAAAGATGTATTATACTAGAAAGTGGAGTGAGTGGTTGTAGATTTTACTCCTCTCTGGAGGGTTAAATCCAGGCCTGAGGCAGTTCAAGAACTCATCAAAGCTCAGTTTCCAGTCTGCGTTCTCATCAGACAGCTCAATGAGGGCATCCACACACAGACTCCTGCAGAACACAAAATCACCCCAGCTTTTAATATTTTATTGCATTTTTGAGTGCAATATTTTTCTTATAACATTCTGTTAACGTCAAAACCATTTTCCATCATGCAAAATCACTGCTGGAACAACTAGCTACCATTTTAAAATGCAATTCGCAGCATTATTTTAGTTTCATATAATAGTTTGTACTTATTGTGTTCATATTGTATTGCAAAACACTTTCGCTGATACTGAGGTGGAATATGGGTAAGGTTAAGGACAGGTTTGGTGGTATGGGTAGGTTTATGGCTGAGTTAAGCTTTAAGGGCTGGGTCAACAGTCTAATTATAAATTAATTACAGATGCAATTGCATATAGGGTTTTTTTTTTAATATATATATAGGTACAAAGTAAGAATGTGTATGTACACAATACGTGCATGGTACCAAATGGTTAATTTAAAGGTAAATATATAATAGTTAAGGCCACCAAATGTAAAGTGGGAGTGAATTTAAATTTTGCAAATAGATATGGCAAAGCTGAATTCAGAGCAGTCTTCTTCAACATTACATGACTCTAATATGCAAATTTGCAGCTCATGAATGCAGATACTTGAATATCCAATATTTCTATCAATTTTGAAAGTAGCTGTGCAGCAAAAGCGTTTTTCTTTGGCTCTTTGATGAATGCAAAGTTCAAAATAGCTGCATTATTTGAAATAGGAATCTTTTATAAATATCTTTGCTGTCAGTTTTGTTCAATTTTATGCATCCTTGCTGAGGAAAAGTATGCATTTCTTAAAAAAAAGCAACATACTACCCATAAACTTATTAACAGCTGAATAACAGTGGTTTGCAATCAGATAGCATAGATGCTTTCTAGCTATCAACAGATTTGATAGTTCACAAAATTATAAGAATAAGCTCCAATAGATTTTTCTCTCTATTAAGCATTCTACATTTAGTCTGAAGCATTACAATGCCTATGAAATATCTTACAGAAAAAAGGACTTCCATGTTAAAATCTGTTACAGATTAGTCAGTAATGGACTATGTACTGAAATATTGTGTTAAACAGGCAAGCAATTCTGCATTTGCATTACAACCTCCAAACTGTATTACGTATTTGGCCATTGAACACACTCATCTCAGATATCGGTATCAGCACTGTCCTTTTCAAGAAGTCGTAATGGTCGGAAGACCACTGGAACAGCGGTAAATCTCGTAGGGTCTTTATCAGATTTACTAAATGACAGATTTTGCTCCCATTTTTATGACTAAAATATAATGCAACTTGAAAGTAAAAACAAGCTGTTCATGCTACCAATATCTCGTTTTGAATACTCATAGACTTTCTTTGCGCTTCGGTCAGAGGACAGTGAGGTCATAATCATTACATTTTATAGACTAGCCCAGAGATACATTGGTTATCAAAAAGATTTTCAGAATCTTCAGATAGCAATTATCAGAAGCGGCTGTAAAGAAGAACTGATAAAAGTATTGACACAGATAGTGCCGAGAATAAAGAAAGTGTTCAGGTTAATAAACCTCACAACTGTAGACTGTCTCTATCTACAAATGACACACAGAATTCAGTTCATCTGATTTGCGCAGGTCAAATGATAAAAAAAACTGATTATAAGTCATACGAGTTGGAGATGAACCAACAAGGCCAAGAGGATATTATACACTTGATGGAGTATTAGGAACATTATATCTGAATGCATGTGAGCTTTTTTTGGACAGATGCATTGTTAAACTAAACTAAAATGAAGGTACACTTTTACTACTGTAAAAGCCATCTACCATCTGTTTAAAAATATCAAAGCAGAAATCAGTAAAGTAAGCTTTCACAATGTCGTTTCACTGTTTTTACTGTCATTTTGATTAATATGCAGCCTTAGTGTGCATGAAAGACTTTCAAAAACATTTAGAGACTTTGTTTTGTTGTGTGTGTGTGACCTGAGTAGGCGATTGTTCTCCTCCTCAGCATAAGGAGACGTGACATTTATTGCAGTCTCATTATGTTGAATAAACTTCAAGAATTCAGTTGAATCCAGCTGAGCATCTCCATTATCATAGTTCTGTTGAAACACAAACAGCAGGAAATAAAGTGTGAGAGACACTGTTCAATTCATCAATGTATTTATACACACACACACACACACACCTGGAAGTATTTGAGAAGGACATCTGAGAAGTTGGATCCTTTAGAAAACCAGCCGTCAGGCTCCACCTCAGACTGCAGCCATTCAATTACACGACTCCTCAACTCATTGCGGTCCGTGAGGTAACAAACAACTAAATAATCAAACCAACAAGACAAATAGGCCCAACATGTTACAATTGCGCTATAAATCTGAAAACAAAGTAATGATAATGTTTAAAATATAATTCATTGTTCACTAATCACTATTAGTCATTTTAATACCTATATCATATATTTCATTCTGTCCAATCAAAACTGCTCAGTAAATGCATTTGATAGCTGAATGTTATATGGTACAATAAAAGGTATAATTCCATATTTTTGATAAAATATTGAATGATACAGATGTGTGTTTACTCACTTGGGCTGGTGGTGACTTTTTCCATTTTTTTCTCTAAATGAGAAGAGACAGAAACCAGTCAATGAGTTTTACAGGATCAGCTTTTTCTCCATAGTTCTTAAAATATCTTGTATATTTATGTATTCAAATGCTGTGACATTTCTGAGAGGTAATGGCTGCAACTACTTTCATTCCTAGGCTACAATAACATTTCCTTTAACATCTATGATAGTGTCTTGTGGTAAAGCATCTACACATACTCATCATTACAATGGAAAGGTCTGTATGTGTATTGTAGTATTCCATGAATGTGACTGTTTTATGCTACGTGGACACTGGCTATTAATGTAAACAGTATAAACCTGTTAAATGGAGAGCGCATTCACACTTACTTTGACAATGTCCATCATGGGCGACCTGTACTTTGAGTCCGGTGAGACAGGCATCACGGTGCAGCTCACAGTGATTACGGTACGTCTTCCCATTACTGCCACAAACTGGACGCTTATGGGGTTTACATTGCTGATCAAGACAGACACACACACACACACACACACACTGAAGTAACTATACATACATGGCATCTATTTTAGCTTTTCTTTGCTAAACCAAAGAAATTGGGTCGCTTGTCTGTTATAGCAGAAACAATTAGCAAAAAGGCAGTATTGGTAAATGCAATGCAGAATGATAAATTACAATTCTGCTTTTATTTATATACTTAAATGTGTGTGTGTTTTTCTGTAATGTTTTGACATTTTATCGATTTTCCATGTTGGGTTGTTGCAGTTCATGGTCTTTTTCCAAAATATTCAGATTTTAAGGACATTTTTGTGTACTTTTGCATGATAAAATATTTTGGTAGGTTATATTTTAGGTCACCACTTGATGACCAAAAAGAAAAAAAACAGCCTAGTCATGCAACACATCTAGTTAGTTTAGTTATAAAACAGTATAATGCCACAGTGGGCAATAGGGTTGCCAAATCTCTGGTTTCTGCAGGTTTGTTGGTTACTTTATGCATGTATGTATTTATTTGTTATTAACGTTGAAAGGTTAAAACATTGCATTAATTATGCTCAACTGAATCACTCGCATAGAAAAACTTATTGTATATTATGTGTTTGACACATAGAGATGACAGAGAAAGAATGAAACCTGATGAGACACTAATATTTTTGTCAGGAAAGGGCTCTGGTAGGAAAGCCTTTGAACTTTTATGAACTCCTTTTATTAAAAAAAACCTATTAGCCTACTACTATACACTGATTTTAAAGTTCAAAGGTAAAAACTGGCTACTTTATCCTTGAGCTTAGAAGTCAATTAAACAAACTATAACTTCAAATGCCACTCCCATACCTAAAACAGGCCTATATATATTTCAAATATGTATATATTAGGTATGGCAGTGGCATTTAGAGTTAAGGGTAGGCTTATTTGATCATTTGGGCTACTTTAGTTGTGTAAAGCAGATCTGGCTACCCTGATGGGAAAGGCAGCATAGCTTTTTTGTAGTCCTGGTGAATGTGTGGCTGAACAGAATGACTCACCTCAATACACAGACAGCTTGGTTTTCCTTTCTCTGTCACAGCGCATTCTCTCCCAGCTCCACAGAACACATTGGCACAAGCTTTGCTTTTACTCCTTACCTCCTGCACAAAACACAGACAGAAAGAGAAATGTGAGTAAAGCTACAATACCATCAGCGTATCTATGATCTTTTCGATACGTACAATGGCTCCAACTAGTGGTGAAGACGGGGAAACGCCTCAGAAATCAAGTCTGTTAAAATCTAAGTTTATGCTAAAGGCCTGGTGATTCTTACTTTGTTTTAATGTAATACTTAATGTAGTCCAAATACTAATCCCATTTTTATTCTTAAAGACTAACATGGATATCTTAGACGTAACCACAAGATGGCAGGCTGTAATAGTGCACTGCTTCATGTCTAACAAAACCTGAAAGAGAACTGTTTATCTTCTAATAGATACCAATCAAGTTGCTGTTTTCTGTATTCAGTAACATCCAAATAACAACTTATTCAATTACACAGACTAGAAAAATAGGCTTTTTTATGTACTCTGGTCCACCATGTTTTCACGCAAGTAAACTTGCTCTGATTCATTCTCCTCAGACATGTGCTGCCCTTTTGTTGTGAGGTCTGATTGGTGCAGACTGAAGTGAAAGCCGCCCTGACACAGCTCCAGATGGGAGCCAGACCTGTTGACCTTTGCGATCTAATAAAAAGGGTGAGTAACAAAGAGTCTGACCATGACAATACACCAGCACATGCTGTCACTCACTGAAAAACACACACATATAAAAGCAGCACCACACGACTGCAAGACAGATGGCACACACACCTACAAACATACAAGCCATCTGCAACATCTGTGTATGCTAACGTGCTCTGAGGAAAAGCATTTATAGTAGTATAACATCAAAAAGCAGACATTTTTTGAGCTACCTATTTGCAGTCAATTTTTATTTTATTGTGTTATTTGTTTTATTTAAAGTGCAACCAAAAAAGACCAAAATAGAACATGGGTAATATTTTTATATTTTAATTTTAGTTCATTTTATTTAATATAAAAACAATATTTTAAAAAAGAAATTTAATTTTATATTTAAATTATATATTCTGGCATTGCATAGCTCAATCTACATTACATGCTTGCTATATTTTTAATAAAAGGCTGGCAAATGTGTTATTCTTTTTTGATTACTTAGTTTTAATTAAAGTGCAACATAAAAAAAAGAAATTGTACAGTGGTAATATCTTTTTAATATAATACGATATAATATCAACCGTATTGGTAAGATTGCATAAAATATAATTTTGTATTTTATTCATTAGATTATATAATAAAAATTAATACAGCTAATATAGTACATATGTATTCAAAGATATATTCTTTCTCTATGCTATTATTATATTCTGTCCTAACATAGCACATTGGCCATGACATACAGTGAGTACGGAAAGTGTTCAGACCCCTTAAATTTTTCACTCTTCGTTATATTCCAGCCATTTGCTAAAATCATTTAAGTTAATTTTTTTCCCTTATTAAAGTACACACAGCACCCCATATTGTCAGAAAAACACAGAATTGTTTAAATTTTTGCAGATTTATTAAAAAAGAAAAACTGAAATATCACATGGTCCTAAGTATTCAGACCCTTTGCTCAGTATTTAGTAGAAACACAGCCATGCAAAGATGCAACAAGTTTTTCAAACCTGGATTTGGGGATCCTCTGCCATTCCTCCTTGCAGATCCTCTCCAGTTCTGTCGTGTTGGATGGTAAACGTTGGTGGACAGCCATTTTTAGGTCTCTCTAAAGATTCTCAATTGGGTTTAAGTCAGGGCTCTGGCTGGGCCATTCAAGAACAGTCACAGAGTTGTTGTGAAGCTACTTCTTCGTTATTTTAGCTCTGTGCTTAGGGTCATTGTCTTGTTGGATGGTAAACCTTTGGCCATCTTTCCCTCGATTGCAACCAGTCGTCCTGTCCCTGCAGCTGAAAAACACCCCCACAGCATGATGCTGCCTCCACCATGCTTTACTGTTGGGACTGTATTGGACAGGTGATGAGCACTGCCTGGTTTTCTCCACACACCGCGTAGAATTAAGACCAAAAAGTTCTATCTTGGTTCTGTTCAGACCAGAGAATCTTATTTCTCCTTCAGGTGTTTTTTAGCAAACTCCATGCAGGCTTTCTTGTGTCTTACACAGGAGAGGCTTCCGTTGGGCCACTCTGTCATTAAGACCCAACTGGTGGAGGGCTGCAGTGATGGTTGACTTTCTACAACTTTCTCCCATCTCCCGACTGCATCTCTGGAGCTCAGCCACAGTGATTTTTGGGTTCTTCTTTACCTCTCTCACCAAGGCTCCTCTCCCCTGATAGATCAGTTTGGCCGGACGGCCAGCTCTAGGAAGGGTTCTGATCGTCTCAAACGTCTTTCATTTAAGGTTTATGAAAGCCACTGTGCTCATAGGAACCTTAAGTGCAGCAGAAATATTTTTGTAACCTTGGCCAGATCTGTGCCTTGCCACAGTTCTGTCTCTGAGCTCTTCAGGCAGTTCCTTTAACCTCATGATTCTCATTTGCTCTGTGACACATTGTGGGCTGTAAGGCCTTATATAGACAGATGTGTGGCTTTCCTAATAAAGTCCAATCGGTATAATCAAACACAGCTGGACTTATATGAAGGTGTAGAACCATCTCAAGGATGATCAGAAAAAAATGGACAGCACCTGAGTTAAATATATGAGTGTCACAGGTCTGAATACTTAGGACCATGTGATATTTCAGTTTTTCTTTTTTATTAAATCTGCGAAAATGTCGACAATTCTGTGTTTTTCTGTGAATATGGGGTGATGTTTGTACATTCATGAGGGAAAAAAATAACTTAAAAGATTTTAGCAAATGGCTGCAATATTACAAAGTGTGAAATACTTTACGTACCCACTGTATACACTGTGTTTTTAGTGTAAGAGTGACAAATGGAGCATTACCTTTTCAAAAACCCCTGATGAGTTACTCACCAGTTCAAGTGCCTACTTGCTGGCTCAAGACAGACTGCATTTGTGTACAGAATGTCCATGAAGATGCTGTACATATATAGTTATACATGTCGAAATACAGCCTAGGGACATCTGTCCATCTCTACATGCCCTGTGACCTCTCAACTCTGACCTTTAACTTTTCACTGGGAAGACTGTGGGAAGTGAGGAAAAGGGATTATGTTTTAAGGGGATCATGTAGGGTGGAGCAGCCTAATGTGAACTGGCAGATGCTTCCCTCTCTATCACATGGGAATGTGTGCACGTGCAGTGAATATTTCATATAAAATGTTCATTGAATGCCCATAAGATATGATATGATCTCACAGAATGCACGTTTTCCAGTGGTTAGTGTGTGGGTGGGTGTGGTGTGTGTGTGTGTGTGTGTGTGTGTCAGTAAATGTGTTTACCAGCGATGACACAGAATGCCAGAGAATGTGCACACAAAGAAAAGTGAAAAACAGTTTCTTGACCGGGTCAAAAAGTTTCTTGACCGGGTCTAATTAAAGATATTTCAACATTGCTGCATGGTTATTATAAAATTTAAAAAAGAAGCATATTTAATTCATCTTCTGCATTCAAATGAGCATCCTAACCAGAAAAACACAATAACACATCCTGAATTATGATGCTGCACAAATGTTACACTGATAATGCTAAGAAATGTTTCATGAGCAAATCAGCTTATTAGAAAGATTTCTGAAGGATCATGTGACACTAAAGACTGAAGCAATTATGCTGAAAATACAGCATATTATATTAAATATAATATATAATCCCCCGCCGTACTGATTTTCTGTATTTTAACCACCAGGCAGAATTGGTTAGCATAATAAACGTCTTGTCCAATACACTTACAGTATGAAAGAGAAAATTAAATCTATAGTATAACATATTAATATTAAATATAGCATTAAAGAGAGCGAGAGCAAGTTGGGAGACAGCTGAAAGACACAGAAATTCACACCCTAACAGATGCTGCCAAAAGATCAGACACTGCAAATTCAACAGAACATTTGCACTAATAAACTGAGATGAGCAGAAACCCCTTTCACACACATCACACAACTCCTAACTGTGTAAACCACACACACACACACTGAGCATTGACCTAAAATCAGAGGTCAGACAGCACATTCCTCACATTCTCGAGTGTGTCAGCTGAGATCGTTTGATGGAGATCAGAGCAGACAGACTTCGTAAGACGACACCACATTATTAGTGAACAGAAATCTGTGTAAAATCACTATCCTGATCACTATACCTTACAAATAACTGACAGCAATGCTCATTCAGTTTTTTGTTTCGGTGCAGTCTCAGTCTCAGTCTCAGATACACCATCCCTTCACTGATGTGGATGAGCTTAAAGGAATAGGTCACCCAAAAATGAAAATTCTATCATTTACCCTTAAGTAGTTTAAAATCTATTTGAATGTCTTTTTTCAGCTGAACACAAAGAAAGACATTTTGAAAAAAAGTTTCCTCATTTCCTTCACTTCCTCATTTTAGTAGTCTGTGGTAAACGTGTGTAGAGGACAACAACTAATAGAGCCTTTAAACATACTATGATGACTAATTTCTGCATTTAATCTGACAAATTTAGCTTTATATTTTCATATATGGAGAAATTATATTTGTTGTAGTTTCCGTGACAGCTTCTGAGAAGCTCAGAAATGTAAAAAGGCCCAATAGGTGGGCATTTAGGCACCTGAATCCCTTGTCTTGCCACATTACTTACAAATCCCACTTGGCAACCGCATAACAACACTTTTACAACTGCCCACAACATCCTTTTGCACAGACACCACTGGTTAAGTTCTGTACAGAAAGATTTTTATTTACACTCTCGAGCCTTTTAGTTTAATTCCCTTCATTGGAAGAATGCAAATAATCTAAAAAAAAATTGTGCAAATATCTTTATAGCTGCTGTACTTTTTTACCAAAGCATTTGACCCCCCCTATTGTTCTATTTTTGAGGGAACAGGCATATCTGAGAGCTTTCATTTGATATACGACTCATCTATGTTTGGTATGTTTAAGCGATGTGGGGAGGGGCTTGATTGTGAGGGTAAAAAAGTAGGTTATTTTGTGTAAGCTAAATACAAAAGTGATTAATGTTAAAAGAAAGCTGAGGTTCAAAGGTTTTGAAAGATACCATATTTGTCTAGGTCACTGCTTTACAGTTATTGATTTTTACCATAACTCTGATGATGCAATTTTGGGGCGAGTCCGGAGGAGGAGCAGAGATGAAGACGTTAAAGCCTCAGTCTATTTTACTGGGCATATCATGCTTTTGCTCATGCAAAAATAGAGAATGCAAATGTGTTTTTGATTTTGGGAGAACTGGCAAATTTATAAAGTATAAGCTGCAAAATGTCTATTTAGGTTGAGCTCCAGTAAATTAGGCCACTTGATTATCAAAAGTGGCCCAATTGATCAATGAAAAATCTACATAGATGGAAATACGAAGTAAAATATACAAAACATTCTCCTGTAACTTTTCTTGAGCAGCAAGTGAGCATGATTTCTGAAGGATCATGTGACACTGAAGAGTAATGATGCTGAAACTTCAGCTTTGCTTGATAGGAATAAATTCTATTTAAAAAAAATATTCAAATAGAAACTGTTATTTTATATTGCAATAATATTTTACTTTTTGAATGTACCTTACAATTTTGCAAAATGGAAAAAAATCAATAGATTTTTGCATGCAAACAAAAAATAAAAAGCTGAAATTTGTATTTTTCACACATAAAGATTTCACATAAGCATGCAACAGTTTCTTGCAAGTACACAGAGTATACACGAGGTCTTTTGCTTATTTGCATGCACAAGTCAGGGGGATGAAGAGGGTTTGCAGGGGGGGTGCAAAGTTTTGGTTTGTCACGCTTTTATGTGTAAAGTTATATGACAGTATTCACAGCTTTGTTTCAGACAAGCGAAACTCTTGTACTTTTTCAGACAACATGGGTTTGGAAAAATCTGCTTTGAAGCATCCCCGTGTAGACAGCCGAAATTCAGCTTTGCATTACATGAACAAATGACATTTTAAAATACATTTAAATATTTTATTTTATTCAAATTTCATATTTTCAATATTTAATATTTGTTTTTATTTAAATGTTATATTCTAATAAAATGTTCACTTACGGGGATGTACAGTACTTTTCTTTTCACACTGGTTTCTTAGGCTTACCACATTCCCCCATTAAAAGATCAATCTGTTCTTCAAGTCTTTAACCATCTCATCATCGCGCAGATGGTAGACGTGAAGCCAGCTCTAAAAACACCCTCCGCACAACTGCTCAACCGAACACAGGAACTTCATTGTGTGAGCCCTGTTGTTTGGTTCCTAATGAAAAGGCATGAGGTGGTTCGTCCTGATGATGTGCAGATGTAAACACGCCTCCAGGTGCACACATGAAAAGACCAGAACATCTGCCGTGTCTAACTATGTGTCAGCACCTGAACGCCGCACAAGATCACACGAGCTCTGCACACACTGAACTCAGAATGGCTTTGCTTGGGCATCTGTGTGAAGTATTCAGAGTTAGTGTTAAAATGCCGTTATACCACCCGTGTGGTAGCGTCTGCTGTTGTTTGGCTTTCCATTACTCCACGTACCAATTACTTTGCTTTTACCTGCCAAGACAAACAGCAGCTGCTCATTCATCTAAGCCCAGACAGCTAGCCCGCATCTGACGCCTAGAAATGCTGGGTTTACGCTCCTAAAAAAGGTGCTTTAAGACTTCTTGTTAAGTTCAAACTAAACAATTTTTTCACCAGAACACTGTGCATTAAATTTATTCCCTCTAGTTCTGAAACACAGTTTAATGCATAACTCAAAATATGAGTAAGAGCCTACTAAAAAATAATATGGAAGCAAACCAAAAATTTCTTGATATTAACGCAATGCATAGGGCCCTAATTACCGACTTGATATATAACTTCTGAAATATAATTTCAGGCTTATCAGACATTGTTTTAATAACACAAATGCCAAATAAATAAAAGATGCATGCATTCCTGGAATTAAGGCTATAATTGTTTGTTTAGTTATTCAAATGGAAAATATTAGTACAGAAGTGCTCTGTTTAACTCCCCAAGATACCTCTATTAGAGAGCTTGATCCAGAGTACTTAGAAAGCTTTTTGTCTTACCTCTGCGTAACAGCAGACAACGGAGAGGACAATGAATGGAGAAAGTGTCCTAATAATCTGCAGAAAGTTAAAAGTACGGAAGATGACATATAAATGTAAATACAGGTACATAGATATGCAGTGTGTAAGATCTGTCTCGTAAAAGCTCACAACTTACCATCATCAGGAGATGAGAGGAGAAAGGAGAGATGAGAGGAGCTGCTGCACAGACACAGAGAAAACTGAAGGAAAACATTACAGAGTTCTGGAGAGAGCCAGTGATTCACCCTCCCCCACACCCCACCCCCTAACACACACACACACACACACACACACGTTTACTTAGCTGTCTAGATGGGGATATTACATTGTTTTTACTCTAAAAACTTACTCTAACTCTGTTGATGTTTTTATAAACGAGGAAGTCCTCAAAAAAATGTGGTATATATGTTTGTCACAAAAAAAATATTATGTACTGTAGGTTAAGTAGGTTTACAGAGGCCGTTTTTGTGAGAGACAATACATCTTTATTGACATGATTGTATATATAGAAATATGTACATACATGTGAGTAACATTGTCTTTCAGTAAAACCCATAAACAAACATTAATATGCATGCTTGACACAAGATCAAAGAAGGAAAAGCATTATATCAATGTGTCCTAAAAAATATAAGATAAAATAAAAATTAGAATAACCTTAAACACTAAGAACAATGAAGACTAGGAACGAAACAAGAATTTTATTTTTTTTTAACTTGTAAACTAATACCTTAAAGTGCCTCTATTATTGATTTTTCAAAAATGCCTTTTCATACAGTGTCTAAGTGAATGAAAACATCCTGCAGAGAAAAGATAGCGGTTTTCCAAGGTAAAGCTGTACACCAGTGGTCCCCAAACTGAGGGGCGGAGTTATGATAAAGGAGGCGCGGCAGGGCTATACAGTCAGACGATTAAAAGAAATACCACCCCACAGTATTAGGCGCGCACTGCTCAGTGTGTGATGATCTGCTCTGTATTTCTCTCTATGCATGAATGTGCTGCTCACCGCTCATATGAATGCTCCACTTATGCTCAAAGGAAAAGCAAAGTCCGCTCAAATAACGCGCCGACAAAAAAATCTATACTTGTTCCTGTTTTCAATAGCGCCACATACTGTCCTGTAACGCGCTACTGCTGCACTGGACAACGATGCTACCCTCTCGTGACGGTACGCTCCGATAACAAGCTTTGTAGGACTACACATTATTTTGATAATTAGTCAAATGATATCTGATTCTGTTTCATCGAACTGAATAATAATAATATATTGAGATTTACTATTCATATATGTTCTGTCCAATTAGAATTTTTGTAATTCTGCAAAAGGAAAAAGTTTGGGAACCACTGCTGTACACACACACTGTACAGGGATTAGGTGATGAAAATAAGACCAGTTATACTGTAGACAATGAACCTTGCGAGTTAACCTGTTGTTAGGGAACCCAAAACCTAAAATATGAACCTTTCATAACCAATAATAGAGGCACGTTAATTGTTATTTCCGAATCTATCCTCATTATAATATGTTATTAAGACATTTCTTAATGAAAGACATTTTCTTTCATCACTGAAACAAGACCAGTTCGTTGTTTTAGACTAACGTTTCTTCATTTCTGTATTCTGCTGTACAAACTGATCTGTCTGGTTTCCCCTGTGGTCTGTAATCTTTAATCCACTCATAGTACACCGAGTTTACTCTTTCTCTGTAACTTTTATTTTTTTCTCGTTTCTTCATCTTTTCAGAGACCTAAAAACAGAGACAAAGCCAGAATGACCCTCGGCATAAACAGACACTGAATATAGGCCTGAGGTTTAACAGCAAATTCTCAAAATGCATACCTCATTTAAAGAAACATCTGCGTCTGTGACCTTTCAAAAACAAACAAGCAATGAATAATAAATAATCGAGCCATCTGCATGTCTGTCTTCATCTCAAAGCATTGCTGTTATTTGGTATATACAAACATTATACCTCATCTCCGTTTGGCTGTGATTTTTGCCTGTGAAATTGAAGCAGGAACCATTTTTAATTTTGCAATATCAAGCTGTTACATGTAGTCGATTCATTTAAATGAAGATTATGTCGGAAGATATGGCTTACCTTTTTTTCTGCTGAGTTTTAAATATATACAAGCAGAGACTGAATGCCAGAAAAAAAACTAAACACCAAAGGATGGACAACACGGCTATTAGTGAAAATCTGTTTAACGCTGTGGGAGAAGAAGCATCTAAAATAGAAAGAAAGAATTTGGTTTACACATATAATAGCTATTTTAAAGTCATTATAATAACTTTTTTAAGCTATGCCGTTCACACCGAACATTTTACAGTTCAGAAATAATGTAGTTATTTAATAAATGTCTGTTTTGTCTTTTGTTTGTCTTAAGTTTAGTTCACAATGATATACTTTACCATGTCTCTGCTTATTATTATCCATTCATCTGCTCAATTCAAAATGACATCCTACAAAGCAGCACGAGATTAGTGAGTATAATCTGCACTGATGTTTTTCTCTTGTAAATGCCTGTTCCTTAAAACAAGTTTACCGAATAAGCCAGGCTTATGGCAGATAGTCTGACTTATTTTAATACAAATTAACTGGCAATAAATCAGACTGAAATAATCCTGGCTTATTCGGTCTAATCGCTCTAATCTTGGTTTATGGAACAGGTCCCGGGTTAAAAACATCTCTTTGGTGTAAATCAATGAAGACTGATGATAAAACTCACCCTCTGTTAACTGCAGCCTCGCAGTAGTTGTTAATGTGTGAGCAATGTCTGCTAGTTATATCGCACTGTGGTTGGCTCTACTCATTTCCTATGAACAGCCTCACACAGGAAATGCTCTTTAACTTTTCACACCCTTTCAGAAATTTAATACAAAGCGCTTTATAATATACAAAACAAGACTAGTTAAAAAATAACAAAGTAATACTCAATGGCTTTACTGCTGAATAAATATTTTTATAGTTGCAGTGTCCAACTTTATTGATAAATCAGTTCGCTTCAGTATAATTTTCACCTGTCTATAATGCTATATTTACTCACTCAAATCTTATTTGCAGATATTTCTTGCTTGTTCTCAAGCCACTTTGTGTACATTTTGTAATGTTTTAGTGGATAGAAATAATTCACTAACTGACCACAAGATAGCAGCAAAGTGTTCTGAGTCTCAGTTTAACCTTGCAAAATGGATTTTGGTAATACCATAGTATAATGATGCATAAAGTACCCTGCTGCTGAATTATTATATAGTTTGCATGCAGTACATAACTTATTAGTTTTCTTTTTTTTCTTTTTCTCAGCAAAAACCTAATCTATAATAAAATAAAAAATTATA
>JAUYWG010000031.1:22693460-22704158 GCA_034779775.1 Enteromius afrohamiltoni | reverse complement strand
CCTCCCCAGACCGAGCTGCTGCAGATCTTTGGTTTGATAGCTGTTTGATAAAAACAGTACCAAAAAAAATACTGCTGTATAAATTAAAAAAAAAGCGAATCAAGCTCTCAAGTTTCCGCATGAAAATTGCACAGCATTATTTTTTTTAAATCGTGTTCTTCCTCAGAATAAAGAGCAGGTATTATAAGTGCAGTTGGCGAAAGGCTCTCGTTTTAACTTGCTATTCTTTTTCTTTTTTTTCAAAGCTACAATTGGTACTGCTGCACTCCTAATCCAGTATATGTTATTTATACCGTCAAGTCATCTGACCTTGCCCGGCTGCTGGCCTTGCTCAGGCTGCTGAGCGGTCGCGTGTCTTCTATCGTCTCGCTGGCTTCCACGTCTGCTTCGATGGCCAATTCGTCCTCGTCTTCATCCCTGCGTACAACTCCCATCGCCACACTTTGCCCTATCACGGTCGTCTGGGCGTAGGAGGGCAGCGTTTCGTCATACACCTTAGACACGTCTTTCCTAGGGGCGGTGGCTTCGTTTGTTTTCTCCTCGAACGGCTCGTACGGAGCCGGAAGTTGGCCAGCTTCCATCCCCCCTACCTCAGTCAGGGGGAAGAAGTGCGACGTTGCTTTGTCCTCCTCCAGAAGCTTGTAGCCTTTGGCTTTCTGGATGGAGGAGGACGCTATGGAAGGCAAGGCCTTCTCGGCCGTCCCCGGTCCCTCAACTTGCGGCCTCACCGGCTTACGAAACACAAAGTGGATCTTTTTCAGGCCCAAGTGGCTGATTTCGACAAAGTTGAGGAAAAGCGAGACGCAGGCCACAGCTAACATGAAGATGATGAACACGGTTTTCTCGGTAGGCCTCGAGACGAAGCAGTCAACCGTGTTTGGGCAAGGCCAGCGGCTGCACTTGTACAGCGGCAGGATTCGGAAGCCGTACAAGTAGTACTGGCCCACCACAAAGCCTACCTCAAAGAGAGTCTTGAAGATAATGTGGCAGATATAGGTCCTCAAGAGTGTGCCCTCGAGACGGAACTTCTTGCTGCCCTTCGTGCTCGTCTCTTTGGCTGTACGGACGCTTCCCTGATCGGGTGCGATCGGCAGCCTTTCCTCGTTCATCTCTTGCTGCCTGTTGAGCTCGGCCTCCTCCCGCTCCTTGCGCTTCTCCTCCATGTGGACATGGTGGACGGCATGGCCCACGTACACCAAGGAAGGCGTGGAAACGAAGATGATCTGGAGCACCCACAGGCGAATGTGTGAGATGGGGAAGGCCTCGTCATAGCAAACGTTCTCGCAACCCGGCTGCTGCGTGTTACACACGTAATCCGATTGCTCGTCACCCCACACAAACTCCGCAGCCGTGCCCAGGATGAGGATTCGGAAGATGAAGAGGACTGTGAGCCACACCCTACCGATTACCGTTGAATGCTCGTTTACTTCCTCAAGGATGTTTCCCAAAAAGCTCCAGTCACCCATGGTTGACTGTCAGCACTGCAGAGGAAACAAAAGAGACGTTTGAAAGCGGGCAGAGAAGCAAAACGCTTTTTTATTATCATTAATGCACTGAAAATTTGGGAGTATACTTGATGTAGATTCTTCCATGTGTTGATAAAAATATCAGATAATTTTATCAGACAAGCATCTAGAGTTCGAAAGATAAACAAATCAAGCCGTGATATGTTATACTTTTCCACCCCGTCTGAAAAACATTACACATCCGATGCTAAAATGAAAAAAAATACCCCATGTTCTCTACAACGAATCAATTACATAGCCAAAGGTGCTCAATATAGAATGAACTGTACAGGTAAAGAGTATAAAATGGGCAACTTGCCACAGTAAGAGCTCCAGAGTATTTGTGTTCCCCTTCTCTTGGCACGCTGTGGTGTGAAGTGAACTTTTTGCTCTCTGGTTCCCACCTATGGCCTCCAATCCTTGTCGCCCGAGTGAGCAGAAGTGAATGAATCCAGTCTGATGGTTGGTTTTTAGTTTGCTGCAATATTTAAGCTGGGAGCCAGACAGCCTTTATTCAGAGGGCGACGCATGGTGATGCGTAGTACAATAGGATTCACAAACACAAATGGGGATGTATGTGACACCAGCATTGGGAAAAGGGCAATTTTAAAAGTATAAACTTGACATGGTGCTTGTTTGTGAGCATACATTTTTAGATTCAGTGCATTTTCACTCGAGTTTAATCTAGCTGCATTATCAATCAGCTATTAGAAACTCTGGTTACATTAGTTAAAAACATTGGTTCTTCGACTCACAGGAAGTGGTAAGGTGGTCTATAATCAAATTTGTGTCAGTTTGTTTATGCTTAACCCAGTTTTCAGAGAAAGTGGTTACATAATAGATCTGTTCTGTTTTTTTGTTGGTTTTTTTTGTTTAGTTTTTCTTGTTGGTTCACCACAGGCTTGAAAAACATTTAAACATGCAAACCATCATACAAGTATAATAAAACTGTTTAATCAAACTCAGCCATGGCAAGAGTCTTATTATTTATTTATTTATTTTTTGTTTATGTGACAATAATGCATCAGGACATGGCTATAAAACACCATGTTGTCATGAAACCAATGTACACTGAAACCAGTTTTATTTTTCTCATACATTACAATAATGTAAAACAAATTTGGATGTGCAAAAAAAATGCAAATACATAACATTTAACATTTGAATTTAAAGGAACGTCAAGTTTTACACAAGTTTTTATAGCAACATAAAGCCAAAAGAGTCAAGTCTAATTAAAGCACAACCAATGATCCCTCTCTGGACAATGCTTTAACTTGTGTGGACCACTTTTCATCCAACTGGAATGTGCTTTGGAAATGACATTATGGAGAAAGTGTTTCCATTGGTTGATACTAAAGAATGATGTTCAGTGGGTGATTATGTGAGTGTTTGGTGGGTGGAGGCTGTGCATTTGCATATATTCTTTATATTAAACACTAGTAACGCCTCTAAAATATATCACTTCTGTGTTAAAACATTTTATAGACTAATTCTAACATTATAAACCCAATGACCCTGCATTTGCATTTACTACTGAATGAAATACAAAAGCACCCTTTTTAATGCACCATGACCATTCAGGACACCAGTGTTATGTCCCAAAGAATTCTTTGTGTGTATATAACAGGGGTGTCCAAACAGGTTTCCAAACTTGGGTTCAGCTTTGTTTTTGCTGGTTTTAGAGGGGTTTGGGCCATTTATCAGACTGAGAGACTAGCTGGCCAACCACTTGAAAACCAGTTTGGCCAGCCATGTAGACCAAGACTTACGGTGGTCTTAAGCAGGGCTGTCCAAACCTGTTCCTGAAGGGCCGTTGTCCTGCAGAGTTTAGCTCCAACTCTAATTAAACACACCTAGTCAACCAAGGTCTTCAGTCTAAATACTGCACAGGCAAATGTAACTGGTTAAAGCAAAAATCGGCGAGGTTCAGGATTAGATATCCCTGCTGGACCATCCAAAGTCATATCTAGTCATATGTAGTAAGTCATTTCTAAAAACAAGGCAGAGAGAAAAGAATAGACCAGTGGTACATCTTAAGCTGTTTGTTTTAGGCACCTTTCTGGCATCTAATTTAGCCTATAAACAATATATTCTATCTTAACCTAGTTCTCTCGCATCTCCATTAGAGCATGCTGGAGCAAACAGTCCTCATATTAGCTTGACCCTGAAGCCTTCATTTAAAGGTGCTACTTGTTGATATTGCCTGCTCTGGCAGCCTAAGCCAGCAGCAGAGCAGTGAATGGATGTTGGGATTTTAAACAAAGGCATGATGTCATGATGAAGTCTGCTGTGTCCATTAAACGTGCGCACTGAGGCATGATCCCAGATTGTGCGAATGAAGCAGGCCCCAGGCTATGGCTAAGCATAGGACCATCCCTCAAACAAAGTTATCTTACGCCGATCTGCCTACATGCTGTTGTGCCACGTTTCCTGCTCCTGAGGGACGATTTAGCTGACAGCTATAAAACTACATAGGATACAGTGAAAAGCTAGCATTAGCATACAGGTAGCATTAGCCATTAGCAGGGAAAAGGAGTGGAGGGACACATCCCCTGTGTTCTCACACTCTGTACACCAAAAATGTTGTCGAATAACCAAGGCAAGTGTAGTGAGACAGTGCAGCTTTACTTTAAATGACTGGGACTGGGATGAGTAAACTACTAGCTTTTGTAAGGATAGCTTTGTGTTGTATTTACATCAATAACTCTTACTGATACTCTGGTCTAAGCTGGTTTATTGCTAGTAGTTGATGGATGCACATAGCCAAATGGTTTTGATGTTTCCAGTGGTTTATGATGGGAGTTTGTGCTAGTTAAGTAAGTTTAGAATCCTGCAGGGAAAACTAGTACACCATTCTAGAGAATTTTCATCCAAAACAACAGTGATGGTCTTTCCAGAAGACCCGTTATGTATTTTTACTGATTGTCACTTAAGGTTTTTGTGAACAATGCTAACTGAATGTCCCACATATTCTCTCTTAAATCTGTAAAATGTGAGTTTACTTTCTAAATATTGCTCTAGACTCACACTGAACTCCTGCATGGTTTGACAGTGCTGCCCATCCTCTTGTTCTTCTGTGGTAATCCCCATTAATCTCTATTCTAGCGCCAGCCATTTGATGGATCCAATGTGGGTCTCTCTCTTCTCTGTTCTTTGTGCATGCCAGAGATACCAGCTACAATAAGGAGGATTTACCTGATTCAGTTCACTTCCATTCCATGTGGGAGACTAAAGAGTGAATGAAGCCTCACTGCAGACTTGCAGTGCAGAGATACTGTGAATGAGATTATTAAACTATCCTTAACATATCTCTGCACATCACTTTCTAGAGTAGCACAACTGCATGGAATACAATGGAGAAAACACTTGGCTAATATCTTAACTGCTAGATTTGGTTGAGTCTTTCTTGTGGATAGCAAACTTGGCAATCTAGTCTCACACCATCGATGGGACACTGTCCAGTCTTTCTTAGTATCTGGATTTAGCCTTTTTAAAAAAGGGCTAAACATACATTAGTGTAGCTAAGTGATTACCCAAAATGACCTGGGAAAAAAACCCCAAAATGTCTACATACATAGCATTGGGTTTTAAATTCTAGGAAGCATGGTGACAAACAATTATCTAACCACACCCTGACCAAGAGCTCCAGCTTTCCATGGCCTTTAATGCATCACCTACAATACTGAATTAGCAGGAGAAAGGGTGGAGAAAAGGTGATCGATTGTTCTGTCCAAACTTAAAGGAAATGGATATGAGACTTCCTTTGCATGTACACGTTGGTTAGGGAACAGCAAGAGGAAAGAAAGGCCCACGGCGATACAATAGAAAGACGGAAGGCAGAGTGGTCACAAGTCACAAAGAGAGGCTAGAAGACTGAAGTCCAGTGGCTCTGAAAAAGTGGAGGATGTTAAAAAGGAGCAAGAAGATCATCTTCAAAATCAGTCATGTTCATCAGCTCAAACCAGAGTTCAGATATCTCTTGAAGTTGGCATAAAATAGATATTCACCCTATATTTTTTCTATTTGAGTGAACAATCTGGGTTGGAAGAGGGGCGGGGGCTTACAAATCAAATATAAGGTAAAAGTGGCCTTTATCCAATATCACCCAGTAGAGTAACTCACTACTCTTCTTTAACATTTGTACTGAACCCCACACATGACATGCAAGAAAAAATGTATAAATCTTGCACACAATTTACTAAAATGTGCAAGTGATCACTACTTTGTTCCTTCAATCTGCTAAACCATACATAGTTATTCTATATAAATTGTGTGCACAATTTAGCAAAATGAGGGAATTAATTAGTAAATCATGTGCACAATTTAGAAATTTAGGCCAGGTCTCAGATTATTCTAGACTATACAAAAAAATTCCAATTGAAAAAAAAGGTCAGAATGTTGTTAAAACAAATGTACAGGTTGTGCAGGGTCATCGGCAATTAAATCCAGTTAAACTGGAAATCTAAGTACAATGCAGCATAATACTACCAGTATTTTTCTTACAGATGTTTTATTTTAGATTTATTTTTTGGCATTTTTGCCTTTATTAAATAGGATAGAACTGACAGGAAGTGAAGCGGTAGAGAGATAGGGGGGGATGGGATCGGGAAAGGTCTGCAAGCCGGACTCGAACTTGCGACGCCCGAAGCATTGGTGCACTTCCCACAAGGCTATTGGCACCGGCCTTACAGATGTTTTTCTCACATTGGATGCAACAGTCACTGCCATGTATGAACACGTGGTTGTCTAGCTCTTACTCTCCGCCAGGATTCTGTCAGGGTCGAGGCAGATCGTTCTTTAACACCAGGTTGTAGAACGGTCCAATCTCATTCAAGTGATAACCCTGATGCAAAGGGTGTCTCTATTACTTGCTAGCAATATGCAGCTTCTAAAAATAATAATAATTCTACAATAAGTTTGTGTACAGTGTCCTTTGACAACCGAAAAAATTTTATCGGTAACACTTTATTTTAGGGTCTGCTAATTAGATGCTTATTATCATGCATATAAATTAAGCACATATTACATGAGCTTATTCTACATTCCTAATCCTACCCAATACCGAAACTTAAATACCTTACTAACTAGTAATAAGCAGCGTATTAGGAATTTATTGAGGGAAAAGTCCTAGGTAATAGGGAAAAAGTTTTACTTTAACAGTTACCAAGATCTAATCCAACAAAAAACAAATAAATAAACACCTCTGCATTTTTTGTCCCTATGATCTTAAAGCCGATTTGAAAGGGTCTAAGGTATCAGCACAAACCATTGTGATGAATAAGAATTTCGATAAAGATATTTGCTGAGTGTGGAAAGGTGCCATCTTTTCTCCATTGTTTCTAAAAGGTGAATGCGAACATAAACTTTGACACCAGAACACAAGAGCAGACGGAGACAGACACCAAGAGTTGAGCTTTTTTGTCCACTTCAGAAAAAGCCAGCGATATCACTTTGAACACTGCCAATGTTTTGTTTGGCGTTTGCAGAGGCCTTTTTTACGTAATAATCCACTCGGCTGTTAGGACAACAATAAAGGTCAATATGAGGGACAGAAGCATGAAAGCAAAAAATAAAGAAAAGGTTTGTCTTTTCATGCACGATCATTAAGTGGATTAACACAGTCTAGGTGTCTAAAAGTCGAGGGGTCAGGACAGGTCACTATCCTTACAACCTCGTAATGACTTTTGGGTATAAATTCAGATGATATAACTATCACTTTTTAGTGCCGTTATCTTCTTAAATTTAATGAAAACAGAAGGTGTGAGCATAGCTGAGACAAACTTCTTTTGGCCTTTAGCTGTCTGAGCAATATATAGCAATGATCTACATTATCATTTACGCCCCTCACTGACCTTGTTTCAGGCATTTATGCAGTGTAGTGTGGTTTGGGCACACTGTGGCAGAGCTAAATGAAGAGAAAGGCATTTTATCGCTGGCCTGACGAGAGAGGGCTGTTAGTCACAGCGGTGTTGATGACAACTTCAAGTGCCACAGTCACACGTTTCCTTTAGTGCTTCCAGCAACTCTGGAGACCGTTAAAGGAACAGAAGCCACATTAATTTGTAGTATTCGTTATACTGATAATTCCAGCTCTTTTTAATTCAACCCAGGCTCATTGAAAATATGTGCCTCTACATGCATTTCTGCAGCCCATAATTATGTACCTTACTGCATGTTTTGGAGCAGTTGCAAATTGAAATGTCCAGAGAGCGGACAAAACACATGTTTAATGTCTGACCATGGCACGTCTTTATTACATTACAGGTATTGTCACAAATCGCACCTACGTGGCCCCCTCTGGCCAGCAGCAGCTGGAACCATCACCAGAGTATTAGTGTTCCTACCCTGACTCATTTCACCCATGTACCTTGGTCAAATCATTTTCAGGTGATTTTCAGGTTTCATTATTTACACTATAAATACGCTGACTTTCAACGTGAAGTTTTGATTTGCCATGGCTGTAATCTCTGAGCGTTATTCTGGTTGTTTTCTCTGTGTTTATCTTGGACTGTTTTTGGATATTGATTCTCGCCACCTGCCCTGATTCTTGCCTGCCTACCGACTACGATTATTGCCTATTCCCTGATATTCCTGTCAGCCTGTTTTTTCGACCTCTGTCTGTCTGACCTTGCTCAATAAAAACTGCATTATGGATCATCACAACCAACTGCATCACAACGAATAGTTACAGAAAACTTTGTCAACAACAGATCCAGTGGCTGTCTATCAAGTCTTCGGTGAGGTTACCCACCAAGCAGCCATGCTTAACGCCCACCAAAGCCAGCTTGAAAAACTCACCTTATTGACGGGAGGATCTTGTTTGCACGGTGCAAGAGCTCACAACCGCCACTGCAGTGCTCAGCGTTCCAGCCGCTCCTCCTGCACTGCAACCGCCGACTCCAGCTCACAGCACCCATTCTATGTCATCCCAACCCAGAGACTCAATTCATTGTGGAGGTCGATGCTTTGAACACAGACATTGGAGCTGTTCTGTCTCAACGCCAGGGAGAACCAATGAGACTGTACCCCTGCGCATACTTCTCTTGGAAGTTAACTGCTGCGGAAAGAAATTATGATGTTGGTGACAGGGAACTTCTTGCCATGAAATCGGCACTGGAGGAATGGCGCCTCTGGCTCGAGGGTGCCAGGGAACCCTTCGTAGTCTACACAGACCACCGCAACCTTGAATATCTGCGCAATGCCAAACGACTGAATGCCCGGCAGGCCCGGCGGTCTCTTTTCTTCACCCAGTTTGAGTTTAAAATCACCTATCGATCGGAAACCAAGAACGGCAAGGCAGACGCTCTTTCGAGGCAGCATGACCAACCAGCCCAGCTCAGTCAACCAGACAACATCATTTCACCCTCTCTGATTCTGGCCCCCATTCAGTGGGACATTATGAGTGAAATAACTTCTGCTCAAGTCAATGACCTGGTACCTCCTGAATGTCCACAAGAATGCACCTATGTTCCTGAAACCCCAAAGAAAAAGACTCTGGCAACTTATTCTTGATAACCCATGCGCAGGGCACCCCGGAATCCTAGCCACCACTTAACTAACAACCATCCGCTTCTGGTGACCCACTCTCAGTACTGACGTCACAGCACTTTGTTAAAAACTGCTCAACTTGCAACATGACTAAAAGCTCTCGCTAACGACCAGCTGGGTTACTCCAACCTCTAGCGATACCTCAGAGACCATGGTCCCATCTGGCCGTGGACTTCGTCACCGATCTACCTCCATCTAATCATCACACCACAGTGTTCACCATTGTAGATCGGTTCCCCAAAGCCTGTTGCCTCATTCCCCTTCTCAAACTGCTCACAGCCTGGGAGATGGCACAGATTTTAATGGAACAAGTCTTCCGATTCTATGGCTTACCGGAGGACATTGTTTCAGAAAGAGGGCCACAGTTCACCTCGAGGGTATGGAGGGCCTTTTGCCGGCAGATGAATATCAATGTGAGCCTCACCTCGGGCTATAATCCGGAATCCAACGAGCAGGCAGAACGACAAAATCAGGAGTTAATATGAATTTTGCGCTCATATTGTCATGACCATCAACAGGAGTGGAGTCAGTTTCTGCTTTGGGCAGAGTATACTCAAAATTCCCTCAGGAAAGCAGCCACTAACCTAACCCAATTTCAGTGTATCCTGGGTTTTCAACCACCCCTGTTTCCATGGTCAGGCGAACACGCAGATTTATCCACAGTCGATCACTGGCTCAATCAAAATGAGGAGACCTGGAACACTGCCCATCTCCACCTTCAATGAGCTATTAGGTGGACCACTGAGCAGGCTGATCGTCACAGACGCCCCAGTCCAGATTATCAACCAGGAGATTGGGTCTGGAACCATCGCCAGAGTATTAGTGTTCCTACCCAGATTCATTTCACCCATGTACCTTGGTCAAATCATTCCCAGGTGTTAGTCATTATCTACACTATAAATACGCTGACTTTCCATGAGTTCAACGCAAAGTTTTGATTTGCCATGGCTTTATTTTCTCTTGTTTTCTCTGTGTTTATCTTGGACTGTTTTTGGATATTGATTCTCGCTGCCTGCCCTGAAGTCTTTGCCTGCCTACCGACTACGATTATTGCCTATTCCCTGATATTCCTGTCTGCCTGTTATTTCGACCTCTGCCTGTCTGACCTTGCTCAATTAAAACTGCATTATGAATCATCACGACTCCGACGAATAGTTACAGGTATGCGTTGCTGTGGGTTTTTTTTTTTGCTGCTTGAGGTACATTTTGCGGCTATTCAGAATTGCAATATCCAGTGAGTGTCGCTAAAGATTAATGCTCTTATCATGTTGAAAATATCCACTACACCAAACCTAAACCTACCCAACAGTGTTAACAAATGCAAATGTGATATAAAAACATATTTGCCGATGCCACCATGCTATTTTAAAATTTCTTTTGCGGATTTGAGCTGTTTTGTTGAACCGAAATTTCACAGGGTTCGAACCAGAGCTTTTCACGTTCAACGTCATATCACGTGAGCCACCGACTAAACCTTCTGAATTAGAAAACTCATACATATGAAGCTGTATATGTGACGACATCATTTAAAAGTGTCACTTTTCAAATCAGGCAGGGTCATCTGGTGCTACATGCACTTTTTCAAGCTGTTTGGACTGAAATGTGTGTTGGGAGAGTGTGTACACAACCACCCTACAATGATAAA